>WOXC01003998.1:0-456377 GCA_011680675.1 Gymnobelideus leadbeateri | reverse complement strand
AGTGAAAAGGATCCACATGTACAAAAATATCTATAGCAGCTCTTTTTGTGGTGGCCAAGAATTGAAAATTGAGGGGATGCCCATCAGCTGGGGAATGGCTGAACAAGTTGTGGTATATGAATGTAATGGAATACTACTGCTTCATAAGGAATGATGAGCAGGCAGACTTTAGAAAAATTTTAGAAAAAGCTTTAGAAAAAGATTTACATGAACTGATGCTGAGTGAAGTGAGCAGAATGAGGAGAGCATTGTATACAGGTACAGCAACACTGTGTGATGATCAACTTTGATAGGCTTAGCTCTTTTTAACAATGCAACGATCTGGGACAATTCCCAAAGACTCACGATGGAAAATGCTATCCACATCCAGAGAAAGAACTATGGAGTCTGATTGCAGATTGAAGCATATTATTTTCTCTCTTTTTTCTTTCTTGTGGTTTTTCCCTTTGGTTCTGATTCTTCTTTCATATGACTAATGTGGAAATGTGTTTAATATGATTGTATGTGTATAGTCTATATCAGATTGCATACTATCTTGGGGAGGGGTCAGGGGAGTGAGGGGAAAAAATTTGGAACTCAAAGTGTTATAAAAGTGAATGTTGAAAACTAAGAATAAATACACTGGAAAAAAAAAAAGAACTGTAAGTTGCCCAACTCCATTTCTTTCATTGGTGAAGAACGGAAATTTGAAGGTACTTCTAAATATTAACATCTGATGAGTTCTGGCACTGGCATCAAGGTATTTTTATTTTCTGTATCCGATGATGAAAGAGGCAGGCAATTTTTACAGATATTGCAGGAAGTTCTTCAAAGCTGCATTAATAAGTTTTATTCTTTTCTTGTCCCCAAATGAATGGCAACTATGCCTACTTCCACAAAAAGGTAACTTATCTTGCAGAATTAACTCTGAGGCCTCTTTACTATTTATGACTTAGAATGGATGACAAAGAGTTGCCTACTGGAGTCATGTTATCTCTTCCACCTCTAGTTAAGAAATATTCCAGTCATTATTTGTTCTAAACCTATTAGATATAAGGAACTGTGCTAGGTGAGGATAGAAAGATAAAACCTAAAACAGTTCTTGCCCTATGGCAACTTATATTCTTCTGGGGAGATAGAATATGCAAACAAATAAGTATATAGTTTAAATAATAACTTAAAGGAGGAGAGAGTGGGGCAGCTAGGTGGTGCAGTGATTAGAGCACCAGCCCTGAAGTAAGAAGGACTTGAGTTCAAATCCAGCCTTAGACACTTAACACTTACTAGCCATGTGACCTTGGGCAAGTCACTTAACCCCAATTGTTCTGCCTTTCTCCCTCCAAAAAGAAAAAAAAAGGAGAGAGTACTGATAACTAGGACCATCAAGAAAAGCTTCCTGTAGAAGATTACACATGACTTAAGCTTTAAATAAAGGATGGAATTCTAAGAGGTGACAGGGAAGAGGCAGGTCTTTCCAGGCATGGTGACACTATCATTCAGATGGTGATGGAAATTAACGTCTGGCAAATTTTAAGCATTCTAGTTGGCATAAAACAGAAGTATATTAAGGAAAGTAATGTGAAATAAGACTAGGAAAGTAGGCTAAAGCCAGACTGTGAAGAAATTAAAATACCAAATTGACATATATAAATTTTGGTCCTGACACAATGGAAGTGAAGAATTGTGCTTTACAAAGATTACATAGGCATATATATGAAGGAAAGATTGGCAAAGGTAGATACTGGAGACTGACAGCCCAATTTGAATAGACCAGATGAAAGATTACCAAGGCCTCAACTAAGATGACCTGATGAGCTAGATCACAGATCTAATATTTGAAGTATCATGGGATTTTATGTCTAAAGCTGGAAAGGACCTCAGAAGCCATCTAGTTCAACCCTTTCATTTTGCAGATGTGGAAATTAGGGCTCAGGAAGATTAAATTAACTTATCTAAGTTCATATGAGTACTGAGAAGAGAAGGAAGTGGTCAACAGTGTCAGACACTGGAGAGATGTTGAGAAGGATCAGGACTGATATTATGATGGGGCTAGAATGATGGGTCAAACCAAATAAAATAAATTTTAATAGAGATAAATATAAAGTCTTAAGTTGGAAACATGACATTTACAAGTACAAGATGGTGAGACTTAAGGCGTTAACAGCTCCTTTAAAGAAGCCATCTAGAGATTTTAGAGAACTGTAAGGTTAATCAGTATTACTAGTGCATAAAAATTAATGTGATCTTAGCTGCATCAAGAGAGGCATAATATGCCGAGCACAGGTGGTAATAATGTCCTATAGAACCGTGGCCTGGTGAAACTGACATTTTAGCATGTCAAAGAAAAGTTGGGGAGCATTCATAGGAAGAGAATGTTTATAAGATAAACTGAAGAAAGATATTAAACAATTTTCTTCAGGTCTAATCAACAACCTTACCTAAAAGTATTTATTATCATTTAGTGCATACTTCACCACTTCATGCACAAGGATACTGGGAGAATCCAATGGTACTATTGAAAGTGCACTAGATCTGATACGAGAGAACCTAAGGTAGAATCTTAGCTTTGTTATTCGATGCTCTTATTACCTTGGAAATGTCAACTAAACTGTATGGTGTTTGAGCTCCTCATTTGTAAAATGGAAGATTTGGACTAGATGATCTTGAGGTCCCTTCCAACCCTATAGCTATGATCCCGTGAACTGTGGATATTTTGCTTTAAAAAATATGGCAGCAGGGGGCGGAGCCAAGATGGCGGAGTAGAAACAGCTCGTCCAAGCCTCTCTGCCGCCAGATTCTCCACAAACTATGTAAAAAAAGGACTCTGAAAACCTTCTGGAGCCCCAGCACCCACAGAACGACACAGAGAAGCTAACCTCCCGCTGAGGACAGCCCAGCACCCTGCAGGAAGGACCAGCGCAGTGGTCTGGGAGCTGGGAGCCAGAGAGTCAGGAGCCGAGCTGAGCCCAGGTCCATCAGAGTCAGGTTTTAGCCCCAGGGCGGAGGGCCAGCAGCTGGCTGGAGGAATCCCAGAAGACCAGGAACTGTGGAGACGCCAGAATTATCAACATATACTTGCCTAGGGCAAAGTAAGAGGTTAGTGTCCTATGACTTTTGGGACCTGTATTTGGGGGAATGCGTCACCCTCCCCTGGGGGCTAGAAGCTGCTGAGGAGACACGCCACTGTGTAGTTTTCAGAGGCATTTCTGGCTCCCAGCCTACAAATCGTGGGGAGATCTAGCGATCAGTCTTGGGGGGTAATCGCTCTTGCTTTAACCTCCCTGGATCTGGATTGTGATCTAGGGTGGAAGTTGTGGGTGGGTTTATAGCTTGCCAGAAACGGAAGTTGCCCCCCACACGTTCGGGACGAAAATTCCTCTATTTGGCCTTAAAGCCATAGTGTGGCAACAAGCGTGGCAACATGCCAAGGCAAAGGAAACAGAAAAATGCAACCCTAGACTCCTATTTTGGGGGCATAGAGCGGGAAAAGGACTGTGAGGTCAGAAGTCCTTGTCCAAAAGCCCCAGGGAAAACATGAGGGGTTGCAGGCCATAGAGGACCTTAAGAAGGACTTTAAAAATCAAATAAGAGAAGTGGAGGAAAAATTGGAAAGAGAAATGAGAAGGATGCAGGAAAAGTATGAAATGAGGGTCAACAGCCTGACTGAGGAAAACAACACCTTAAAAAATAGACTAACTCAAATGGCAAAGGAGGCCCAAAAGGGCAATGAGGAGAAGAATGCCTTAAAAAGTCAAATTTGCCAGATGGAAAAAGAATCTTAAAAGTTCACTGAGGAGATTCATTCCTTCAGAGTTAGACTGGAGCAAATGGAAGCTAATGACTTTATGAGAAATCAAGATGCTGTTAAGCAGATCCAAACAAATGAAAGATTAGAAGGCAATGTGAAATATCTCATGGGAAAAACCACTGACCTGGAAAATAGATCCAGGAGAGACAATTTAAAAATTATTGGACTACCTGAAAGCCATGATCAAGGAAAGAACCTAGAAATCACTCTTCAAGAAATTCTCAAGGAAAACTGCCCTGATGTTTTAGATCCAGAGGGCAAAATAGAGGTTGAAAGAATCCACTGATCACCTCCTGAAAAAGATCCAAAAAGAAAACTCCCAGGAATATTATAGCCAGGTTCCAGAATCCCCAGATCAAGGAGAAAATACTCCAAGCGGCCAGGAAGAAACAATTTCAATATTGTGGAAACACAATCAGAATAGCCCAGGACCTGTCTACACTGAGGGATCGAAGGGCATGGAATATGATATTCCAGAGGGCAAAAGAACTGGGAATGAACCCAAGGGTCACCTACCCAGCAAAACTGAGTATTTTGTTTCAGGGAAAATATGGTCATTCAGTGGAATAGAGGACTTTCAAGCATTCTTGAGGAAAAAACCAGAGTTGAATAGAAAATTTGACATCCAGACACAAGAAGCAAGAGATGCCTGAGAAGGTAATCAGGAAAAGAAATCAAAAGGAACTTATCAAAGTTGAACTATTTACATTCCTATATGGAAAAGCAATAACTGTGACTGATGATATCTTTCTCACTATGAAAATAATGGAAGAAGGGGGTGTGGTCATATGAATACATATGTGAATGTGTGTGTATATGGTTACAGTTATATATGGATAGAGGGCATAGGTTGAATTTGTTGGGAAGGGAGAATACTCAAGGGATGAAATTATGAGGTGAGAGAGGAAAGTGGCAAGAGGAGATGGGGAGAGACATGGTAGGGTAAACTATCTCGTGTAGGGGAAGTGGGTGCAAAGGAGGGGGAGAATAAGGAAGGCTAAAAAGGCAAAACCACATTCACATTGAATTTGGTTCAGGGAGAAAATGACATACATACTAAATGGGATATCTCAACCTGCAGCAGGATAGGGGGAAGGGGGATGAGAGGAGGGATGATGGATGGGAGGGCATCCTTGGGGTGAGGGGAGGTTGGAAGTACCCACTATAGAAGAGGGACAGGATCATGTAGGGAATGGACCAGGTGGGGGGTGGGATGAGTGGGAGGGAATTATAAGCAGCCTTGTACAATATATCTACTATGATAATGTTTTGCATAGCTAGACATGTACAACATATACTGAATTACTTATATCCCAAGAAGGAATGGGTGACAAGGGAGGAAGGAAATGGATCTGAAATTCAAGGTCATAACATTAAATGTTTCAAATATATATATAAATACTATTATTAATACTCTTTTGCATATAATTGGGAGATAAGATGTGCAGGCATTGGGACACAAAGATTCATCTTCCTCTAATGGAAAAGTCGATGGGGGTATGGGAGAAGGTATGGGAGAGAGCAGATTGGAGGAAGCGATATCTTGTGGGACTGCTATTCTGGGAGGTTGGGTAGGGGAATAATGGGGGGAAAATGATTGTAACTCAAAATCTGGCAGAAATGAATGATGTAAAACAGAAGTTAATAAAGTATTTGTTTAAAAAAAAAATATGGCAGCAGAAGCATACTAGCTCTCTCTAATTTTCCTGATTTTTTTTTTCCTGCAGAGGGCACCTCTTATTTTAATTCAAGAAAGATATTTGTTTATGAATAGAGCTAAGCTGAAGTAGAATGGGAGCTATCTAGGGGAAGTGAATTTCCCCTAGCTGAATGTCTTCAAGTGAAGGTTCAGGACAAAGATCTGGGGTACATCCATAGTGAAAATAAGACATGGAAGGTGAACCAGAAAAGCAGATTTAAAAAGAACAGCAAGACAGCAAAGAGAAGAACCAGAAGTCAGCGTACGCAAGAAGGGCCATTTCTTCACCAGAGACTGGAATATAGGAGGAAATAGTCAGGGATGATGTCAAGGGGTTGAGATGAAGAGGAACAGAAGAGGGTTTTAATTTTCTTGGCATAATATGATTATGTTATTGGGTGAGGGAGGCTTGAGAAAAGAAGATAAAGCATGGAACATCCACTAGGCAGAACAGCTTAGAGAATCAATGAAGAACAAAATGACTGCTTTGCTGCAGTGAGAGCCTAGTTGAAATTAGGTAACAAACTGTAGTGGATGCAAAACAGCAAGGCTTTATGATTTTCTCCAGTTCAGGTCAACAGCATATAAATAGGAGTGAAGGAGACAGATGGTGGAAATTACCCAGGGATCAGGTTTGGCAAGATGTGAATAGTGATAGGACAAGAGAGCAAGGAATTTTAGAGAGGCAGATGGGTGTAAGGTTGAACTGGTTCACTAAGGGGTCAAGATTGAAAAAGGAAGAGAATATAATCAGAGTAGGTATGAGGATTTAGTATCCTGAAAGTGCCCACTTTCATGAAATCATGAAAACTTTTAATTAAAAAATTGAATTTGGAATGGGAAGATTCTATAGGAAAATGTATAAAAGCACAGTCTGTAAATGAAAGCAACTGAAATCTATGCCATCACTGAGTGGGAAACTTGATGATTTTATCAGTGCAAAAGCCCAACATTTCATACTGAATTTATTTGTGAGACATGAGCCAGCTGCAAGCTAAATGATAAACAATAGCAGTAAAATATTTTACAAGCTCTGTTTATCATACCTAATGGGCACATCATGTGACTTAAGTCTATGTATTTCCCTTTCTCTTTAATTTAGCAAATTAGAAATTTGCCTACTTGTCCCTCATCATTCATTAGATATTCATTTGTACAATAAGGTCTTTGAAGAATTAGGCTACATAAACTTTGAGAGGGGTCAACAATGATTAACCATCTATATTATTACATTGTCTTTTAACTATATCATGTCATACACAATGAAATTACATATAGATAAAATGAACTTTATTAAACAATCAAATGACACTGATTATAATTCTTTACTATCAGTTACACTTGGAAAAAGATAAAACTTCAATCTTACTTCTGCCAATAACTTCAACCTGACATTTCACTAGACCTGGAGAGTTAAAACACTTCACTGATTTGAGTTTCTACTGTCTTTTATTTTATCTAGACTAAGGAAATGCAGGAACATGTGCTGGGGAATTGCTGAAGCATGCTGGCAGGTTAGGTGCATTAGAATTGGACAGCTAGCCTCGGATATACCTGTTATATACATAAAGAATGGCAGATACCATCTCTACTCTCAAATACCTCGGTCTTTTGTCCTATTGCTACTTATACTTTAAACACAGTCAAAGTCTCAACAGCAGACAAATTACTTTTTCAAACTTCTGCCCAAGTCATTAAATTTTCTGTCACTGAAGGAAATGGGTAGATAGTTGTGAAGTGAGGAAACTGGGTAGGTATGAAGGAGATACAGTACTGGGAGAATCCAGTAATGTAAAAGTAGTTCTGGGATCCCTCAGTGTACTATAACTGGACTGAAAAGTACCACATAAGAAGACTGCCAGGGTTGTAAGGGGCCAGGTTTTGAGAACCATTTTAAAATGTTAGACAAAGGAATTTATATTTCATTCTGAAAGTAATGGGGAAAGGGGAAGAGGAGAGAGACTGGACTGGAGTTTGAATGGGTGGAGAGGTATGTAGCTGACACAATCAGATCTGGCTGTACCTTAGGTAAATCATTTTGGGGCTAATGTGGAGGATGGATTAGAACAAGGAGAAATTTGATGCTAGAAGGTCAAATAGAAGGCTACTGCAATAGTTCAGGAGAAGTGATGAAGGTAGTCATGGCTTATACTGTCTTTCTGGTTCTGTTTAATTTACCCTGTATGTGTTTGTGTATGTTTTCCCATGTTTCCCTGAATTCCTATCATTTCTTATAGCACAATAATATTCAATCATATTTCTATTTCATTTACGTGTCACAATTATTTAGCTATTCCTCAACTGAGGGGCTCGCCTTAGTTTCTAGTTCTTTGCAACCATAAAAAGTGCTTATATGAATATTTTGGTATATATGGGGCCTGTCCTGTCTTTGATCCCCTTGGACCTATTACTTTTCTTTCTAGATACTATAATTAAAAAAAAAGAACAACAACAAAATTCACAGATAAAAACCTACTTATAATAAATTAAGAGATACAGTAATGTTAGAACATATGATAGCTGTGGATGATCTCAGAGTCAGCAAGAGCTAGGTACAGAGTGATAGTGTGACTTTGGCAGCTGGTGGCACAGTACATTTAGGTTGGAGTCAGGAAGACCTGAATTCAAATACTGCCTCAGAAACTTACTAGCTGTGTGATTCTGAACAAGTCACTTAATCTGTTTATCTCAGATTCTTCAACTGCAAAATGGGGATAATACTATCTCAGAGTTGCTGTGAAGATCAAATGAGATATTTGTAAAAGTGCTAAGCATGGTACCTGGTACATAGCAGGCACTATATAAATAAATGCTAGTTATTGTTATTATTATATATGATTATATTAGAATGATAAACTATAGGATATACGTAATTAGAAAATACTTTAATCCATAAGAAGGAAATGCTTGGGTGAAAAGTTAGGAAGGAAAATAGTCATATCACCACATAGGGAATAATTGGAAAGAATAATTTTTAAGAATAAAATTATTCTTTTTTCCTATAATAGATGATCCAGATCTGCAAAGTACCATTGGTATTAACTGTGATAACTGAAACCCAAAACTTAGAATGGATATGGATAGATAGAAAAATATTGCTTTGTCCTACCACTGAGCTGCTATCAGGAGTGCAAAGGACAGATCGCTGTCCCTGGCCTAATCAATCTTAGTTGCTGCTGAGCCTGTCATTTACAATACCAATTAGCAATAATTCGGATTTGGATTTCAATCCATTAGGAATTGAGTCATTAGCTCACTTAACAAAGGCCTTCTAAGATATCAGATAGTAATTATTTCTAATCAAGACCACCTTAAACTGTAGTCATTTTAAGGAACAGTAATAATTCTAAGGTTAAAAGTCTGACAAGTCTTGTCAATGGTTGGATTTGTAACTGAAAAAAAAAAAAGTACAAAAAAAGAGAGTAGATATAATACCAAAATAAGGCTTTTTCAAATAGGTTTTCTTTGTGGAGATGTAAGATAGAACACTGCATACACAGTCAGACTTGTTTGAAGTGTTGGTCAATTTGCTGTTCTGCTCTCCTCTCCTTTGTTTTGTATTTGTTACAAGGGTTGGATTAGGAGGGAAGGATATATTTGTAAAATAAGGTAATGGAAAAACAAGTAATATTAGCTTAAATTCCTTAAAATACGAAAATAAACCCAGTATTAAATTTACAGATAGCATGGCATAGTAAAGCAATGACTAGTTTTGGAGAAAGGCTAAAATCCTACTTCTAGGACAATGGGTAAGTCATATTATTTCTCAGTGTCAGGTGATTCCCTAAGACTATAAAATGAGTTCTGCATGTTAGGAGGGAGTTTTCACACCATAAGTTCCCTATTTAAAAATCACAGATCTTGAACCAATAAAAATATTATTAAATTATTATCATGATCTAAAAGCTTGATAGTTATACAACAAAGTGTTATGAATTTTGCTTCTGGATTTAAATGTGCCAGATGAAAGAATTATTTATGTTTTCATCCTTAAATAGGATTGCTTGAAGCTATTTTATGTACCATTTATTGTGCATGAACAGACTTTTGTGCTTTTGAGTTCAAGAGTAGAGAATAAACCATGAAAGAAAGGTGGAAAAAAAAAAGGTGGTTCTTTGGAACAAGTGTCTTCTTGGGCTAAAAAGCCATTCCTCCTAGGAATCCAACCTTAATTTTGGAACAATGGGATTAAATTCTTCCTGCTACCTAAATTTCAATATTCTTTGCAACAAAAACAATGTTCAGATTCCAAATAATAAACTCATAGAATTCTGGTAAAGCAAAGGGCCTAAAAGAAGGTCCAACCCTTCTTATTTTACAGATGAGAAAACTGAGGCTCACTCAGAAAAGATCACTCACTTGATTGGTCAATGTGCCAGAGCTGGTGATAGAACTGGGATTAGAACCCATATCTCTTGACTTTCTGTTAAACACAGCTGGCTTTTCTTTTCCTTTTAAAAATATTCAATATTAAATGAATCCCTTCCCTACCCTTATTTCCAAAATGTTTCCCTGGATCTAATATCTCACTGATAAGCAGGTAAGCTACAGTACCACAGCTTGCAACCCAAAACATGAAAATTCAATTGTTTGGGGGCCTTTATTCTGAAAGCCTGATTTCAAGACTAAGAAATATTGTGTAAAAATGCATATTACTTTCACAATCACATTTCACTTTCACAATGTTAATATTTTCCAATTATACAAAGCACTCTAATTCTACTTTACTGAAAATGCCCCATCCACCTTTCTTTCCACTCTTGTAGTAAGACAGACAGATATAACAGAAAGGCTAGTTAAATGACATTCAGTAGTTCATTTCTAATCATAAATAAAACTATAGTTTAAGTGGAATGAGTCAATGTTAAATATTTGGTCAAAAAAGAATATTAAAAATGCATCAAAAACAAAATGTCAAGATTAGAAATACCATATTGCTAAAACTAATTTTTAATACTTGTGCCCTTAAGCTTATCACTCCTCTATCTACTACTGCAGGACGTTGTTCAGGCTATCATTCCCTCAACTACATTTGACTTCAATCTCTACTTTAGTGGTTCATTCCCAACTACCTACCTATCAATCAATCAATCTATCAAAAAGTATTTATTAAGCAACTACAATGTGTCAGGCACTGCACTAGGTCCTACAAAAAAAGAAATAACTCCTGTTCTCAAGAACCAATATAATCTATAAGGGTATATATAGAAGAAATGCAATGAATGTATTTATGATGGGAGAGCACTAATAGTCAGAGAGGAATTAGAACTGGTACTTCAGATGAGCCTTGAAGGAAGTTAGGGAATCTATGAGGCTGAAGGGAATGTATTCTGGATATGAGGGATGGCCAGGACAAAGCTACTGAGATAAGAAATGGAATGTCTTAAGTATGGAACAGAGAGAGGTCAATCTAGTGTGGGAGAGAGAACGATGTAAAATGCATTTGTAAGGAGAAGTTGGAGCCAGGCTGAGCAAGGCTTTAAATGCTACTTATTGTTTATTCTAAAGAAAAGAGAGTCACTGGTTTGAGTAGGGGAAGGGTAGTCAGTCAATAAACATTTATTAAGGGCTTTCTATGTGCTACTATACTAAGGAGAATATAAAAAGAGTTTTTGTAAAAGACAGTCCTTGTCCTCAGGGTGCTCACAATCTAACAGGGGAGACAACATGAAAACAAATATATACAAACAAGCAACATAATGGAAAAAATGGGAAATAATCAACAGAGAAGGCACTAGAATTAAGAGGGTTTGGGAGAGGCTTCCTGTAAATGATGGCATTTTATTTGAGACTTGAAGGAAACCAGGCAAGTAAGTAGGAGTAGAAGAGGGGCTGCATTTCAGCCATGGGGAACAGCCAGAAGGCCAGTGCCAATAGACTGAAAAGTATATGATAGGAAGCAAGCTTAAGAAGACTGGAAGGATGCTTAGGGGTATGAAGGGATGTGAATTCCAAACCCAGTATTTTATATTTGATTCTGTAGTTAACTGAGGATGGGGGGATTGAATGGAGGATGGAATAGAGTGGGGAGAGAGCTGAGGCAAAAGATGAAGCAGGCTACTGCAAGAGTCCAAGTATAAGGCAATAAGGACCTGTATCAATGTGGTAGAAGTATCGGAAGAGAGAAGTGGAAGTGTTTGAGAGATGCAAAGGTAAAATTTACAGGCCTTGGTTAGATATGGGAGGTGAGAAATGGTGAGAGATAGTGAGGAGAAGAGAATAACATGTAGGGTGTGAGCCTGGGGGACTGGGAAGATGGTGGTGCCATTCAAGTTAATAGGGAAGTCTGGAAGAGGGGAGAGTTTTTTTGGGGGGGGAAAGTAATATGTTGTTTTGGACATGTTGGATTTAATATGTCTCCTACATATACAATTTGAAATGTCTGAAAAGCAACTGTTAATGTAGCAGTGAAGTAAGGACAGGAGAGGTAGATCTGAGAATCATCAACATAGACATGATAATTAAATTCCTGGGAGCTGATGAGATCACCAGGTGAGGTAGTACAGAGGAATAAGAGAAGGACAAGAGCCCTGATGGACGCGTATAGTTAAAGGACATGGCCTGAATGAGGAATGGGCAAAGGAGATGTCAGGTAAGTAGGAGAACTAGGAGAAAGTGGCGACCAAAAACCTAGAGAGTAAGAGAGTACTGAAGAGGAGAGGGTGATCAAGTGTGAAAGGCTGCAGAAATCAAGGGGAATAATGACTGAGAAAAGGCCAATGGATCTGGCAATTAAGAGATCACTGGTAACTACAGAGAATAGATTCAGTGGATTAATGAGGCTGGAATCCATTGTAAGAAGTTCCTTTGTGGGAGGAAAGTTAAGGTACCTATTTCAGAGTCTTCTTAAGAAGTTTAGCCACAGAGGTTAGAAGAAATACCTGACAACAGTTAGCATGTATGGAAGAAACAAATAAGCATTCTTTAAGGAAGGAGAGACACAAACATGTTTTTAGGCAGTATGGAAGCAGCTAGTAGTCAGGGAAAGCTTGAAGATAAATGATAGAGCAGGGATGACAGAAGGAGGCAGGGAGATGGGATAGAATGGCATTACTTATGCAGATACAATGAGACCTGTGCTTACAGACAATCACTTTAGGCAGTTATATTGAGGATGGATTGTAGTAGCAAGACTCTTGAGGCAAGGAGACCGATTAGGAGCCTATTGCAATGATCTAGGTGAGGGGTGATGAAAGTCTGACCAGGCATGGGGAACCTGTAAGCTGCAAGGACACATGTGGCTCTCTAGGTCCTCAACTGCAGCCCCCTTGACTGAATCCAAATTTCACAGAACAAATTCCGTTAATAAAAGGCTTTGTTCTGTAAAACTTAAGACTCAGTCAAAAGGCTATACTTGAGGACCTAGAAAGCCACACATGGCTTCAAGGCTGCAGGTTTCCTTACCACTGGAACTATGGTGGTGGCTGTGGAAGTAGAGAGAGGGAATTTAGGCAAGAGATGTTTTGGACTGACTGGAAATGTTGGGAGAGTAGGAGTGAGGAATCAAGGATAATGCTGAGAATCATGGATCTAGTAGAATAGAAGAACCATGAAGTTTTTGTAAGAGGTGCTGGTTTGCATAGGAAATAATGAGTTCCGTTTAAGACATACTGAATTTGGGGACTGGTAAGAGAGAGAAGAGAGAATGGACCTCTGCTTTCTGTAAAGGGAACAAATGAAAATGGAAAATCCCTCTATCAATGAAGGTTATCACTTAATATAGTTTTAAAGAGTTGACTAGAACAACTGTTAAGTGGCTTGCCCAGAACAACAAAATCAGAAGCAGGATTTGAACTCATACTTTCCTGGCTCCAAGGCTGGCTCTCTATCTAGTAAGCCACACAACCTTTCTAGGTGAGAGCGAGCAAACAGGCAAAAAAGAAAAGTGGGCATAGGACAGAGCCTGAGGGAGTAGGAGGTGACTCACAGTTAGGATGTATGAGGGATCAACTAGAAAGAGACTAGCCAGATAGGTAGAAGCAATCAAGGAACAACAGTGTTACAAAAACTCAAAAAGAAGAGAATATTCAGGAGAAGATGGTCAGCAGTGTCAAATGCTTCAGAGAGGTCAAGCAGGAAGAAGCTTGAGAGAGAACAGACTAGATTTGGTAAATGAAACCTCACTGGTACCTTTGGAGAGAGCAGTTTCATTTGAGGGATTAGGTCAGAAGCCAGACTGCAAAGGATCAAAAAGGGAGGGAGAAAGGAGGAAGTGGAGGCAAGGAGTGTAGAAAGCTTTTTCTAGGAGTTTAGCTGAGAAAGAAAAGAAAAATACAGGATACTAGCTTGAGAAGAGAAGGTCTAGTGAGAGTTTTTTTGTTTCTGATGTGGGGGAGAAAAACATGTTTGAAGGCACCAGGGAAGTAACCAGTAGACTGTGGGGGAAACAAGATAGGAAAGGGAGTGTGGGGGGTGGGAAAGGAGTAATTGTTTTTAAATATGTTTGAGGCTTCCAAATCCTTAAAAAAAATTAAGTTTTCCCTTGACTCTTCTACCTCATTCAACTACTATCCCATCACCTGTCCATTTAATAACAAAACTTTTTGGGAAAAAGTTGTTCACACCATTTGGGACACATATTGCCACACAATGCTAGAATATTCTTCCACACAAAAATCACTCCTGTACTCATAAATCATAAGTGGTTCCCTAATGTCTACCAAATAAAATTCCAACTTTATCTGCATGCAAGGCCATCTATAATCACAGCATCATAATACTTAGAGCTAAAGGGGCCTTTAGAGATCATCTAGTCCAGAGGTGAGGAACCTATGGGCTCAAGGCCACATGTGGCCCTCTATGTCCTCAAGTGCAGTTTGTTGACTGAATCCAAACTTCATAGAACAAATCCTTTTATTAAAGGGATTTGTTAGACTATATCTTAGTCTAATTCTCTCCTTCAGAAGATGTATAAACTAAGGCACAGAGAGGTTAAAATTACATGTTCAAAGTTATATAGCTATTTAGTAGCAATGACACAATTAAACTTAGGTACTCTGATCGCAAAGCCAGGACTTTGTTTGCTACATTACAACTAGGAGTGGCATCATACTATTTTCTAGTCTTATTTCTCATTATTTCTTTTCATATATTTGAAGTTCCAGCCAAACTGGACTGCTTGGGATATCTTGTGCATGACCTACACTTTGTCTCTTCTATGACATCATTCACAAGGTGATCTCTGTTCTCTCCTAATCCATCTTCATTTTAATTGCCACTTATTTGTAATATCAAAAAACTGGAAACAACTTTCATGCCAAACCATAGTAAAAATGGCTGAACTCCTGTTAGGTGGCACAGTGAATAGAGCACCAGCCTCTAGAGTCAGGAGGACCTGAGTGCAAATCCAGCCCCAGACACTTAACACTTACTAGCCATGTGACCTTGGGCAAGTCACTTAACCCCAACTGCCCTGCCCTCTCTCCTCCAAAAAAGTAAAAAAAAAAAGGCTGAACAAACCGTATTATACAATTCTAGTGGAAAATGTGCTATCATAAAAAAAAAAAAACTCCACCAATGACAGATACAAAGAAATATGGATTTATATTAAAGGACTCAAAAAGAGATCAACAAACTAGGGAGACACCAGAAATAGGACAATATTAATTCAATTTAAAAAGCATTTATTAAGCACCTAAGGACATTGGGGATACAAAGACAAAAACAAAGTATTACCTGCCCTCAAAACTCTTATATTCTCCTGGGGGAATTAAGAAATCCATATGAAAACAAAAAAAAATTAAAACAGTAATGATAATCTGTAGGCACACGGAATGAAAAATATCAGGAGAGGGGCCACTAGGTGGCAGAGTGAGTAAGAGTGCCAGGCTCGGAGTTGGGATGACCTGAGATCCAAACCTGCCTCAGAAAATGAGCACCCATACATAAATAATGACTAGCCATGTAACCTTGAGCAAGTTACTTAACCCCAATTGCTTTAAAAAAAATATCAGCAGAGCTTATAACAAATAAATTGTTACCCTTTGGAAAAAATAATTGGGGGTCTCAAGATAACTGAGTAAATGAATGACCAATTCAGTTCTAACACATCACCTCAAAATGGCAAGCAATGAGCTAAAGTAAAAGAACAACCCCAAAAGAGAAACAAAACTCCAAAAAAAAAAAGAAAACCTCACAAATAAAGTTGTCAGGTTAACACAATAGAAGTCTTAATACAATGAAAAAATATTTTGAGCTAAAATAAAGTGAGGGGAAACTATTAGAAGGGAATAATGTTTTTATAGCAACTAGCCCCCCCTACTACAAAAACCTAGAGTTCCTGAGCTCAATAAAAAAGTTAAAGGAAGTTTATAAAGAAGGAAATTAGATGTCCTAATGAATTAAAAGAGGCAAATGAAAGAATCTGTTTTAGAATTAAAGATAGGAAACTTCAACAAAATGGACATACTAAAAAACAAAAACAAAAACCAGAATAGCAGGTCGAACACAAAAATGTCAAGATTCAACAAGTGTTAGAGCCCAGTCAAGAGAACAGAACTGGAAGAACATGTGAGGTATCTACATATCAAGAAACTGACCTAGAAGGGGAAAGCAGCAAGAGCAGTAGTGGGCTACAAGGGAAAAACAAGATCTTGAATGCCACACTGCCAAGGGAGGTCATCATGCCATACAAGAAAATTACCTGGAAATAGCGAAACTAAGAGGTCACCCGGCAGCTAGGTGGCGCAGTGTTGTAAGAGCGCCGGCCCAGGAGTTGGGAAGACCCCGATTGGTCTGGCCTCTGAAAATGAGCACCCACACATAAATAATGACTGGCCTGTGTAACCTCGAGCAAGTAACTTAACTCCAATTGCTTTAAAAAAAAAAAAAGAAAGAAAGGAAGAAGTCACTTGAAAGAAGTCCCAAGTTTAACTCATTCCAAGATATAATGACCAAGTTTCAAAATTAAAAAGAAAAGTCCTAAAAACTGATTAGAAGAGGTTATTCAAATATCAAGAAATACCAGTTCAAATTACGCGGCACTACTCACTGAAAACGAGAAATGAAAAAACTGTAATATGTGAAAAAGCAAAGGCAAACAGATTGTAAACAAGGATAATATACTCCAACACATCATAGTCTTACAAACCAAAACATGGCTTTTAGCCAAATCAAGAACTTCCAATCTGCACAGGTCGAGCGCAGAGCGCGTGGGGTCTGCACAGCTCAGACCTAAGAGCAGACAAGCAGACTACACCAGAGAGAGCAAAAGCCCCAGCCTGCAGACTTACCGAGGACGAATCGCAGTCATCTCGCAGAGGGAACGGATCATTGGAGCCAGGTAGGAGAGTCAGGCCCCCAGTGGAGAGAGTGGCTTCTCAGGCTGCATTCAGCCCCCAGCCTGGAAGTTTAGAAACTGCCTGCCTGTATAATACAGGGGCTGGAATGGCAAAGTAAATTCTAGCTGCTCCGATCCTCCCATCCCTCCTTCATGAAGCAGAAAACCCAAAGATAAGTCTCCCACCCAGATTGAAATCCCAAGTTAATGGAAATAGCCTCAGGCTTCAGAATCTCCAAGAAAGGGTGTAACTGAGTCAGCCAGGAATCTGAAGAGAAGAGAGGGTGGGGTCCCGACAAGCCCCACCTCACCTCACCAACAAAAGCCTACTTATAGCCCAGGGGTATAGAGGCAGAAATCTGAAGTGGTCAGACTCATCCCCACCTACACATCTACATTCCTCACTGACTTCCCTGACTTAGCCATAAACTAGCCACCCAGAGGTATTCAAAGTCAAGGATCAGGCCCCAAACTCAGCCTGAGAAACTAAGAAACAGGAAGTCACAATGGGAAAAAAAGAAGCTGAGAAGGAGAAGGGGAAGGCAAAAAAGTCTATTCGAGCATACTATGCAGGGCAAGAACAACAAAACACACAGGACAATATAGACTCTCTGCCCACACCTGAGACCACAGAAGGAAACATGATCTGGTCTCAAGCCCAAAGAGCATTCCTGGAGGAGCTTAAGAAAAATTTTAAAGACCAAATCAGGGAGGCAGTGACCAACTTGGAAAAACGTCTCAGTGAAGTAATTGGAGAAAATACCTCCCTAAAAAAGGAACTTCAAAAAATAACTGAAGACCGTAATTTGATAAAAATTAGAAACAATCAAATTGAAGCTCAGAATTCTATGATGCAGCAAGAGTCAATCAAACAAAACAAGACGATCGAAAAATTGCAAGAAAATGTAAAATATCTCACTGGAAAAACAACTGACCTAGAGAACAGATCCAGGAGAGACAACCTAAGAATTATTGGTCTACCAGAAAGCCATGATGAAAAAAGCAGCCTAGACAACATCCTCCAAGAGATTGTCAAAGAAAACTGTCCTGAGGTCCTGGAATCAGAAGATAAAATAACTATCGACAGAATTCACCAGACTCCTCCTGAGAGAGATCCCAAACTGAAAACTCCAAGAAATATAGTAGCCAAATTCCAGAATTACAAGATTAAAGAAAAAATTCTACAAGCAGCCAAAAAGAAACAATTCAAATATCGAGGAACTACAGTGAGGATCACACAGGACCTAGCAGCTTCTACATTAAAAGAGTGGAGGGACTGGAATTTGATATTTCGTAGGGCAAGAGAGCTAGGACTACAACCAAGGGTTAACTACCCGGCAAAACTGAGCATAATCTTCCAGGCAAGGAGATGGTTGTTTAATGAAATAAGGGACTTCCAGATGTTCCTGATGAAAAAGCCAGAGCTCAATGGAAAATCTGATCTCCAATTACAAGACTCAAGAAAGACATAAAAAGGTAAACAAGAGAAACACAGACTCACACATGCATAAGCGCACACACACCCACACCCACAAACACACGCTCATTACTTGGGATGCAACAAGAGCAAAATGTTCACATCCCTATATATGGAGCTGATAACTGTCAATATTCAAAATCTTTATGATTATCATGACCTTCAAAAGGGTTATACTTAGATAGAGGGTGTGGGTATGAATGCACTAATCTGATGTCTAAAAAAAAACCAAAACTATTAAGGGGATCAAAGGTACTGTAATGGGAAAAAAAGGAAAGAATGAGCTAGGAAAAGGTAAAATATGCCATCTGAAGGGACATTAAAACACACTATAGAAGAGGGGAAAGAAAGAGGGAGAGGAACATCATTTAAACACTATTCTCACTGGTTCTGGTTCAAAGAGGGATCAACTTAAATCAGTGAAGTTTAAGATTTTAATGTGAATAGACACATAAATTCATTAAATAGAGAAAAAGGAGGGAGGGAGAGGAGCAATGTTTGAAATTTACTCTCATTGGTTTGGAATCAAATGGGGAGTAATTCACTCTGATAAGTATAAAAACTTATTTCTTTCCTATAGAAAGCAGAAGGGTAAGGGGGGGTGAAAAAGAGGAGACTAAAGGGGGGGATTAGAAGGGAGGGAAACAGTAATAAGGGGAGAGGGTAGGTCAAGAAGAGGGATCACTGGATGGGAACACTGAGGGAGGGGGTGGTCAAAAGGGAAAACTTCAAGGAGGGGAAGGGAGAAGGAAGAAACAAAATCATAAACAGGGGAGGGAATAGGATGGAGGGGAAGAGACAGATAGTCATTATTACTGTGAATGTGAATGGGATGAACTCTCCCATAAAACAGAGGCGGATAGCAGAATGGATTAAAAACCATAATCCTACATTATGCTGTCTACAAGAAACACATTTGAAACAAAGGGATACCCACAGGGTAAGGGTAAAAGGTTGGAGTAAAATTTATTATGCCTCAGCTAAAGTAAAAAAAGCAGGGGTAGCAATATTTATCTCAGATAAAGCAAAAGCAAAAATAGATCTAATTAAAAGAGATAAGGAAGGAAACTATATCCTACTAAAAGGCACCATCGAGAATGAAGCAATATCACTACTTAATATATATGCACCAAGTGGTACAGCATCTAAATTCCTAGAGGAGAAGTTAAAGGAATTAGGGGAAGAAATAGACAGCAAAACTATACTAGTAGGGGACCTTAATCTTCCCCTCTCTGAACTCGATAAATCTAACCTCAAAATAAACAAGAAAGAAGTTAAGGAGGTGAACAGAATCTTAGAGAGACTAGATATGATGGATCTCTGGAGAAAACTGAATGGGGATAAAAAGGAATTTACTTTCTTCTCAGCAGTGCATGGTACATACTCAAAAATAGACCATGTACTAGGGCATAAAAACCTCACAATCCAGTGCAGAAAGGCAGAAATATTAAGCGCATCATTCTCAGATCATGATGCAATAAAAATTATATGCAATAAAGGGCCATGGAAAGATAGACTAAAAACTAATTGGAAATTAAACAATTTAATCCTAAAAAATTGGTGGGTCAAAGAAGAAATTATAGAAACAATCAATAATTTCATTCAAGAGAATGATAATAATGAAACAACATACCAAAATTTGTGGGATGCACTAAAGGCAGTTCTCAGGGGAAGTTTTATATCCCTGAGTGCACACTTAATTAAAGCAGAGAGAAGGGAGGTCAATGAATTGGACATGCAATTGAAAAAGCCAGAAAAAGAACAAATTGAAAATCCCCAATTAAGTACTAAATTAGAAATATTGAAAACCAAAGGTGAAATTAATAAAATTGAAATTAAGAAAACCATTGAATTAATAAAAAAAACTAAGAGCTGGTTTTACGAAAAAATCAGCAAAATTGATAGACCCTTAGTCAATATGATTAAAAAAAAGAAATAAGAAAACCAAATTATGAGTATCAAAAGTAAAAAGGGTGAATCTACCTCCAATGAAGAGGAAATCAAAAAAATAATGAGGAATTATTTTTCCCAATTGTATGCACATAAATATGACAATCTTAGTGAAATGGATGAATATTTACAAAATCACAAGTTGCCCAGATTAACTGAAGAGGAAGTGAGTTACCTAAATAACCCCATCTCAGAAAAGGTAATCAAACAAGCCATCAATGAACTCCCTAGGAAAAAATCTCCAGGGCCAGATGGGTTTACTAGTGAATTCTATCAAACATTTAAAGAACAATTGATTCCAATACTCTACAAACTATTTGGGAAAATTAGTGAAGAAGGAGTCCTACCAAACTTTCTATGACACAAATATGGTACTGATTCCTAAATCAGGAAGAGATAAAACAGAGAAAGAAAATTATAGACCAATTTCCCTCATGAATTTAGATGCAAAAATTCTAAATAAAATATTAGCCAAAAGACTCCAACAACTTATCACAAAAATAATACACTCTGATCAGGTAGGATTCATTCCAGGAATGCAAGAATGGTTTAATATTAGGAAAACCATCAGTATAATTGAGCACATCAACAATAAAACTAGCAGAAACCACATGATCATCTCAGATGCAGAAAAGGCTTTTGACAAAATACAACACCCATTCCTATTAAAAACACTAGAAAGTATAGGAATAAATGGAGCCTTCCTCAAAATAGTTGATAGCATCTATTTAAAACCATCAGCAAGTATTATATGCAATGGGGATAAACTAGAAGCCTTTCCAATAAGATCAGGAGTGAAACGAGGGTGTCCACTATCACCCCTCTTATTCAATCTGGTACTAGAAACACTAGCAGTAGCAATTAGAGAAGAAAATGAAATCAAAGGAATCAAATTAGGTAAAGAAGTGACCAAGCTATCACTCTTCGCAGATGATATGATGATATACTTAGAGAATCCTAGAGAATCAAGTAAAAAACTACTAGATACAATAAATAAATTTGGCAAAGTTGCAGGATATAAAATAAACCCACATAAATCCTCAGCATTCCTGTACATCTCTAATGAAACTCAACAGCAAGAGATAGAAAGAGAAATCCCATTTAAAGTCACTGTAGACATTATAAAATATTTGGGAATCTACTTGCCAAAACAAACCCAGAATCTATATGATCACAACTACAAAACACTTCTCACACAAATAAAAGCAGATCTAAATAGTTGGAAAAATATCAATTGCTCATGGCTGGGTCGAGCTAATATAATAAAAATGACAATTTTACCCAAACTAAACTATATATTTAGTGCCATACCAATCAATTTACCAAAACACTACTTTCTAGAGTTAGACAAAATAGTAACAAAATTTATTTGGAAAAACAAACGGTCTCGAATATCAAGGGAATTAATGAAAAGAAATGCCAGGGAAGGTGGACTAGCTATGCCAGACCTTAATCTGTATTATACAGCAGCAGTCATCAAAACTGCTTGGTACTGGCAGAGGTGTAGAGTAGTGGATCAATGGAATAGATTAGGTGCAGGAGACCCAGCAGTTAATGAATATAGCAATCTATTGTTCGATAAGCCCAAAGACCCCAGTTTTTGGGATAAGAATGCACTATTTGACAAAAACTGCTGGGAAAACTGGAATACAGTATGGCAGAAACTGGGCATAGATCATTATCTAACACCATATACCAAAATCAAGTCCAAATGGGTGCATGATCTAGGTGTAAAGGATAATACTGTAAGCAATTTGGGAAAGCAAGGAATAGTTTACCTGACAGATCTGTGGAGAGGGGAAGACTTTAGGACCAAACAAGAATTAGAGAGCATTATAAAATGCAAAATGGATAATTTTGATTACATTAAATTGAAAAGCTTCTGTACAAACAAAGCCAATGTAACCAAGATCAAGAGGGAGGTGGGAAATTGGGAAAGAATTTTTACAACTTGTGTCTCTGATAAAGGACTCATCTCTAAAATTTATAGAGAATTGAGCCAAATCTATATGAATACAAGTCATTCCCCAATTGATAAGTGGTCAAAGGATATGAACAGGAAATTTTCAGAGAAAGAAATTAAAGATATCTATAAGCATATGAAGAAATGCTCTAAATCACTATTAATTAGAGAAATGCAAATCAAAACAACTCTGAGATACCACATTCCTCCAGTCAGATTGGCTAAGATGACAAAACAAGAAAGTGACAAATGCTGGAGAGGATGTGGACAAATTGGAACACTAATACATTGCTGGTGGAGTTGTGAACTTATCCAACCATTCTGGAGAGCAATCTGGAATTATGCCCAAAGGATTATAAATAATTCCATACCCTTTGACCCAGCCATACCACTTCTAGGGTTATATCCCAAAGAGATCATAGAAGTGGGAGGAAGACCCATATGTACAAAAATATTTTTAGCAGCTCTTTTTGTGGTTGCAAAGAATTGGAAACTGAAGGGGTGCCCACCAATTGGGGAATGGCTAAACAAGTTGTGGTATATGAATGTAATGGAATATTATTGTGCTATGAGAAATGAAGAGGTGACGGATTTCATAATTACCTGGAGAGAGTTATACAAACTGATGCTGAGTGAGAAGAGTAGAATCAGAAGAAATCTGTATACAATCACAGACATAACATATCTGTGATGACCAACTATGACAGACTGGACTCTTTTCAGCAATGCAATGATATAAGTTAATCCCGAAAGACTCAAGAAAGTGAGAAATGAGCCATCCAGAGATATAACTAGAAAGAACTGAACCTGAATCCTGATGGAAGCAAACTAAATGATCTTGTTCTTTTCATTGTTTGGTTTTATTTCTTTCTTACCATCTTTCATCCCACTTAGTACAATATGCCTTTGTAATTGGAATAATGTCTAATATGAATGCATTTGCAGATCATATACTGGACTATATGCTGTCTTGTGGGGAGGGGGGAGGGAAGTAAAGGAAATTTGAAAATCAAGGAACTATGGAATTGAAACTTGTTAACTGAAACTAAACTAATAAATTAATTTAAAAAAAAGAAAAAAAAAGAATCTACCCATTATGGCAAATCTTTTAATAAACTTTGTTTTACTTTGGCTGAGAAAAAAAAAAAGAACTTCCAATCATTCCTTCTAAGAAAGCTCTTAAGCTTTAGAAGCACTTTAAGCTTAGAAGTATGTTGACTCTGTGAAGTAAAAACTCCCCCAAACATCCATAAAGGCAAATAAATCATAAAGCCTGAAAAAGCCAGCTGAGGATTCAGTGATTAAGTGCTTCAGGAAGATAAAACTCATATTGTCTAAGGGACACTAATGAAACAAAAGAAAGATTAGCATGTGATAACCTCTATCTAGAAGGTCACTCAAATTAGTGGGATGATGGAAGAAATCATCATCCATATTCTCATCTAGTTTAGGCAAAGAAAGTATCAAAAAGACTTTATCAGTTAAAACAGAATCAAGGAATTTAGGGCTGCATAAATGAGGAGGCAATAGAATTTATTTGAAAACAGAGAGGAGTAAGGTTGCAGGGACTTGTGAAAAATAAAAGGCAAGATTCAGAGATCTGGGAAGATTTATGTGGAAGCAAATTAGAATAAATTGATTCAAGCAAAGTTTCAGATAATAAGTGCTGATTTTTTAAGAGCAGATTTTAAATTTGATGAAGTTAAAAACAAGGTTAAAGATTATAAGCTTGATTATTAAGGGGCTCTAAAAGCCAAAATCTACAGGGAATTAAGTTATAAGATTAATAGTCATTCCCCAATAGACAAGAAGCCAAGAGATATAAACAGGCAGTTTTGAAGAGGAAATACAAACCAATAACTATGTGAAAAATTCTTTAAAGTAATTCTGAATCAGATAAATGAAAATTAAAACAACTCTGAGGCAGCATATCACAGTCATTCAACTGGCAAAGATGGCAAACGATGGGGAAAAAAAATTCATTATTAGAGGGGTTATGGAAAAACAGGCATATTAGTTCCCTTGTGGTAGAGCTGTAAATCGGTCCAATGTTTCAGGAAAACAAACCATGCTAAGACTCTATCTCTTTGAACCAGAGATCTCATTACTTGGATTAAACCCCATAGAGGATGATGACACGACATTAAAATGGAAAAAAAAAAGTAAAAAATTCACAGCAGTATTTTTGTGATATCAAAAAGCTAGAAATAAATTATGTGCCAAAAAATTTGAGAAGGGTTAAAAAAATTATGGCATATGAATATAATGGAAAGAGTATTATACTATAAGGAATGATGAATATGAATTCAGAGAATCATGGGAAGGTTTGTATGAAGGGGTTCAGAGGGATGAAAGCAAAGTCAGAAAAGCAATATAGGTACCACACTATCAAAGTTAAAATACAAATCCTTTCTCTTAATCTGCAAACTTTTCAAAGCGTGAAGTGTTATTTTATCAATAGTAATTTAACTATTCAGTGATCTTCCTTCATGGCTTTCAGGGAATGACCTTTACAGATGGGTAGGGGAGGGGTTTGCATATTTATTGATAAATGTAAATACTGTGTTAAAACAAAATGTGATAATAAAAAAAAAAAAGATGAAGACTGTGCTTTTGTATCCCCAGTGCTTGGTACAATGCCTGGCACACAGAAAGCCCTTAACAGATGGTTGTTGACTAGGTTTTACTTTTTTATTTTGTGTTCAATTCCACATTGTGTGTGTGGGTGTGGGTGTGGTGGGCGTGGTGGGGGTGGTGTTGAGTATTGTTAACTTTCAAATAGAAAAGTAATTTTTTGGCATAACAAAGACTACCTCAAATTCTGTCTCCTCCAGGAAGTCTTCAGCCTGGTAATTACCTTCATTAGCTCACACATTTTACTTTCCAGGACCTTTTCTGTGTCCTTATGGATTATATTTTTGCATGTGTCACAGTGGAGTGAGCAAAGAATCTGGCAGTCAGGAAGTCCTGAGTTCAAATTTTGTCTCAGATATCTGTCAGTGGCAAGACCTTGGACAAGTCACTGAACTTTTCTCATCTTTAGTTTTCTTGTCTGTAAATGGGGCTACTCATAACATGTCCCTCACAGGATTGTTGTGGGAAACAAATGAGATAGTATATGTAAAGTACTTTGTAAATCTTTTATTACAAAGAATATTTGATGTTATTCAAAACCTAGAATTGGATTTTTCTTTTCTTAGATGCTGATTAATCAATGGTTGTTGCATGTACATAATAGATAAATTTATGTTGATGAGAAATTGACAAGAAAAAAGGGGGCAAGTTTTTTTCTTTTATAGGTAACATTTTGTTGTGTTACAGTATTTGTATAATAAATGCACAAAGCCCCTTCAAAATACATTTCCTGAAAAAGAGTGAAGCAAAACCAGCTAAGAATAACTGGGATTGATTTACAGTTTACTGTTTTTTTACCTTTAACTTTAATAAATTGGTCCAAGCATTGTGCATTATATTTGACCAGAATTTTGCTACCGTTCAATGTTATTTTCATTTAATTTTTGTAACGATTAAATATATCTTCGAGACTACTTTCTTCATTTTGCATAACTTTATACAAATATTTAAAAAATTCATTAAGAGCTTATTGCATGCTAAATACCAGCAATACAAATACAAAAACAAAGACTGTCCCTACCTCAAGGTCTCTCCCATTCTGGTGGGGGAAACAACACATTTTTAGGAGTGGTAGTGCCCAGGAAGTTATTTTGGTTTGGAAAGTCACAAGAATGAAGAGTAGAGATACAGAAGAGAAGACTGATATATCTTTGCAGTAGTTTATAACAGTACCGATTCAAATATGATTACAAAATTGGACAGGGGTGGGTATGTGACAGCAAGGCAGTTGGCAAAATTTGATCAGGGAATGAAGAATGAAGCACGGCTGAGGACAAACTGAGAAACTCACCAATCAGACAGTCCTGGTCACAGAGAGGTAGTTCACTGCTGAACAGGGTAAGTTCTCTTTATAGTAATACACTACAATTTGAGAGCAAATGGGAATGGAATTATAACTAAGGCACGTTTCAATATTTTAAATATATTGAGTGTCAGGACCCATAACAGCCATGACCCTAGATAGAGGCTTCTCTGATGTAACCAGAAGGCCTGAAAGGGCAATTTATGAAAACAAAAAGAGAGAACTTGAAGAAAAACTTGAGTTAGTATGTTTCCAAATGAAAAAGGTATCTGGTGTCCTTCCTGTTGGTGCTATTGATTGGACAAAATAATATAAAATGCATTACAAATATTAAAGCGCCATACGAAGGTGATCTATTAGTATTGTTCTGACAGATACATTCCTAGAAGGCAACTTATTTACCTTGATGTTATGTATTCATCAAGCAACTTTATGAACTTAATTTATAGCAACAGGAGCTATAAAATACTTTGGAGCCTATCTTCCAAGATTCACCTAGGGATTACATGAATCTGACTATAAAATATTCTTTACAGAAAGAAAGACAGATCTAAATAATTGTAGAAATATTCACTGCTTATAGGTTTAAGTCAAACAAAAATAATAAAATGAAAATATTACCCAAGTTAATCTATTTATTCAACACTGTACCAAATTCCCAAAAGAATATTTTTATAGAGCTAGAAAAAAAAAATCAGAATTCATACGGAGGAACAAAAGGTCAAGTATTTTAAGGGCAATAATGAAAAAAAGGAGGAAGGATGGAGGTCTATCAGTACCAGATCTCAAACTAGACCATGAAGCAATAATCATTAAAGTGATTTGGCATTGGTTTAAAAAAAAAAGTTGAGGGCGGCTAGGTGGCGCAGTGAGTAAGAGCATCGGCCTCGAAGTTGGGATGACCTGAGATCGAAATCGGCCTCCGAAAATGAGCACCTCCACATAAATAAAGATTAGCCATGTAACCTTGAGCAAGTTACTTAACCCCAATTGCTTTAAAAAAAAAAAAAAAGAGAAGTTGATCAGTGGAACAGATTGAGTACACAACATACAAACAAACACAGTAGGAAGGTGTTTGATTAACCCAAAGATGGCAGGCAGAACCTACAGAAAAATCTGGACAGCAATGTAGCAAGAAACTAGAGGAATACCTCACAGCAAATACCATGATAAGCCTTAAATGGATATATGACTTAGATGTCATCACCATAAAGAAATTAGAGGAGCAAGGTGGAAATTACCTTTTAAAACTACGGGTGGTAAAGAATTTGACTAAACAATTGATAGGATCATACAAAATAAAGTGGATAATTTTCATTATGTAAAATTAAAATGTTTCATACTATGAATTCAATGTATTCAAACTTAGAAGAGAAACAGATAACTGAGAAAAAAATCCTCTGCATTAAGTTTCTCAGATAAAAGTTTAATTTCTAAGATATATATGGAACTGATTCAAATTTCTAAGAGTAGGAGTCATTCCCTGAATAAATAGTGAAAGGATTCAATAGGCAGTTTTCAATGGAAAAAAAAAAAATCCAAGTTATCAATAATGATACAAAAAACGCTCCATATCAGTAACTGTAATGTTCTGGTTCTACCTCACACCCACAAAAGATGGACAAAGGTAACAATAAATAAAAATGATGATCGTAGGAGGCATTGTGGGAGAAAGGAACTGAAAGAAAAGCTGTAAAATGGTCTAGGGCTTCTTGAAAACAATATGGAAATATATCCCTAAATTTACTAATCCGTGCAAACTCTTTGAACCAGCAAGACTACTAAGCATAATACATTCCAAAGAAATCAAAGATAAGGAAATGAACCATGCTTACAAAAATGTTCTTAGTAACACTTTTTTGTTAAAGAACTAGAAACTCAAGGGTTATCCATTAATTGGGGAACAGCTGAATAAATTACAGTAAATTACTATAATACAATATTATTTCACTGTAAGAAATGACTAAAGGTACAGATTCAGAGAAACTTGGAAAGACTTGTATGAACTGATGCAGTGTGAAGTCAGCATAGTCAAGAGAACAATTTATAAAATGACTACAACTCTGTAAAGAACAAAATGTATTAAGAACTCTGATCAGTACAATTAACTATTACTAATGATGAAGCATGTTTGTTTCATTTCTTGGCAGAAAGATGGACTGTAGGCACAGAATGAGATATTTTCGTATATGACTAATATAGTACAAATTTGTTTGTGAAGGAAGGGCTTTAATGGGGGGAGGGAACTACAGGAAGTAAAGATAGTAATAATGGATTTTTTTTTTTTAAAGGAGCCTAAATGAAACATTCTAAAAAGTAGAGAGCAGAAGGAAATTAAGAAAGGGAAAAAAGAGTGTTGATATTACTGTGTTAAATTTAGTGTATACTTCAGAAAAATAAAACATCTGCACATGATAAGATAGATTTTCATACGGAATATTTTTTCATATGGAATTTTTCTTTCCTTTGTAAACGGAAATGTTTGTTCATGACCATCAGATTCTGTGTGTGTAGGGGAGGCGGGGAAGCAGGGGCAGGGGTGTTATATTTGATCCTGGAGGTGATATGGAGCCCAGGGAATACCTTTTCTAACCAGACCTGAGATCTTTAAGACACACCTAAGGAGAAGAGAGAACCTGGGGTTATCAGGTAATAAGTTCACACACATCTCTAAGGTCCCACAACTACTTGGCAGCTCTACTGATTCACCTTCTTTCATCTAACTTTGCAGATGCCACAGCTCTATCTTTGTAAACAGAACACAAACATTAACTTTACTACTGTAACCACCAGCTTCTACTCTTTTGGCTGCTGACTTCTCTTTTTCTTACAGTTCCCACTGAGGTCCTTCTTCAAGTTTTAGTCCTTTACCTCTTTTTGTTCTCTCTCTATAGGACAAGTTATTCAATGACTACAATAACTGAAAGGAAGGCAAGTTTTTAGGACCTTTATCAGTGCAATAATCAATCATGACTTCTGCAGTCTGATGGTGCAGCAAAACTCCCATCTCTTAAAAAGAAGTGACGGAAGAGGGGTGCAGACTGAGACATAAGAACTATCTGCTATGCTAATTGGTTTTGTCTAACTTTTCTTCTTTGTTACAAAAGATGAGTATGGGTTATCCTGAAAGGATTTTTTAAAAAAGCTGTTTATTTACTTATACTCTACAAGATTCAGTTCCACAATTCCTTGAGTTTCAAATTTTCTCCCACTTCTTCCTCTCCCCTCCCCCCGATAGGGCATAAATCAGGTATAGGATCTGCAAATACTTTCACATTAGAAAGTATTTGCAGATATAACATTATATATATTTGCAAATAAAACATTAGTCAGGTTATAAAGAAGGATTGTATCAGATGGAATGAACAATGGGAAAGAGGAAACAAAACCAAACAAGAAGAAAGAGAGCAGGTAGTTTGCTTCAATCTGGATTCAAACTCAGTTCTTTCTCTGGATGTAGACATCTCTCTCCATCCAGTCTTTTGGGGCTGACTTATAACCCTGCATTGCTGTAAAGAGTCCAGTCTATCAAAGTTGGTCCTCAAACATACATTGTGTCTTTAATTGTGTACAAACTTCTCCTAGTTCTGCTCTTCTCGCTCAGAATCAGTTCATATAAGCCTCTCCAGGTAAACACGAAGTTCATTTACTTCTCGTTTCTTATAGCACAATAGTATTCCATTACATTCAAATACCACAACTTGTTCAGCCATTCCCCAATTTTGATGGGCACCTCCTTAATTTCCAGTTCTTTGCCACCACAAAAAGAGCTGCTATAAATATTTTTGTACATATGGGTCTTCCTCCCACTTCTATGATCTCTTTGGGATATTGCCCTAGAAGTAGTATTACTGGGTCAAAGGGAATGAAATTATTTATAGCCCTTTAGGCATAATTCCAGATTGCTCTCCAGAATGGTTGGATCAGTTCACAACTCCACTAGCAATGCATTAGTGTTCCAATTTGCCCACATCCTCTCCAGCATTTGTCATTTTCCTGTTCTGTCATCTTAGCCAAGCTGACAGGTGAGATGTGGTACCTCAGAGTTGTTCTGATTTGCATTTCTCTAATCAATAGTGATTTAGAGCATTTTTTACATGCTTATAGATATCTTTAATTTCTTCCTCTGAAAACTGCCTGTTTATATCCTTTGACCATTTATCAACTGGGGAATGACTTGTATTCTTATAGATTTGACTCAATTCTCTGTATATTTTAGAAATGAGTCCTTTATCAGAGACATTGGTTGTAAAATTTCTTTCCCAATTTTCTACTTCCCTCCTAATTTTGGTTACATTGGCTTTGTATGTATAGAAGCTTTTCAATTTAATGTAATCAAAATTATCCATTTTGCATTTTATAATGCTCTCTAATTCTGGTTTGGTCATAAAGCCTTCCCCTCTCCACAAATCTGACAGGTAAACAATTCTTTGCTTTCCCAGATTGCTTACAGTATTAGCCTTTATACCTAGATCATGTATCCATTTAGACTTGATTTTGGTATATGGTGTTAGATAATGGTATATGCCCAGTTTCTGCCATACTCTATTCCAGTTTTCCCAGCAGTTTTTGTCCAATAGTGAGTTCTTATCCCCAAAACTGGGGTCTTTGGGTTTATCAAAGAGTAGATTACTATAGTCATTGACTGCTGAGTCTCAGTCTATTCTGTTGATTGACTACTCTATTCCTCAGCCAGTACCAAGCATTTTGATGACTGCTGCTTTATAATACAGATTAAAATCTAGTATGGCTAGGCCACCTTCCCTAGCATTTCTTTTCATTAGTTCCCTTGATATTCTGGACCTTCTGTTCTTCCAAATGAATTTTGTTACTATTTTTTTTTAGCTCTATAAAGTAGTTTTTTTGATAAATTGATTGATATGGCACTAAATAAGCTCGAAGCATTTCCAATAAGATCAGGAGTGAAACAAGGGTGTCCACTATCACTCCTCTTATTCAATCTGGTACTAGAAATGTTAGCAGAAGCAATTAGAGAAGAAAAAGAAATCAAAGGAATCAAATTAGGCAAAGAAGAGACCAACCTATCACTCTTTGCAGATGATATGATGATATACTTAGAGAATTCTAGAGAATCAAGTAAAAAACTACTTGAGACAATAAATAAATTTGGCAAAGTTGTAGGATATAAAATAAACTCACATAAATCCTCGGCATTCCTATACATTTCTAATGAAATCCAACAGCAAGAGATAGAAAGAGAAATACCATTTAAAGTTACTGTAGACAATATAAAATATTTGGGAATCTACCTGCCAAAAGAAACCCAGGACCTATATGAACACAACTACGAAACACTTTTCAAACAAATAAAGTCAGATCTAACTAATTGGAAAAACAATTGCTCGTGGCTGGGTCAAGCTAATATAATAAAAATGACAAATTTAACTAATTTAAATTACATATTTAGATCCTGAAAGGATTTTAATGAAAAAACAAAACAAGTGAAGAAAACTGAAGAAGAAAAAAGGCAAGCAAAATGAGAACAGAGTAATTAGTTTATTAATCACCTACTGGTCAAAGTGTTTATTTGTTTTGCTTGACTCTACTTATTTTTTGTAATGGTGGTATGAGGAAAGGAGTTAGTGAGCACTGATAGTGATGGAATAAAAAAATAAAAAAAACCTAAATGTCAATAGAACCAAAAAAAGTACAAAAGAGAGCAGAAGGGAAGTTAATAAAATAGACCTCATGGTTTGTTAAATTTGATAAACACTTAAAAAAACCTCCAAACAATATGTAATCGTCCACAATTAAAATCTTATTTTAAACAATCCCTCTTTTTGTTCATCTTTGTATATGGAAACATCCACATTTGTTGATATTTATGTTCCTGATTTTTTTTAAAAAAGGAAAATTTTTAAGAATTCTCTCTACTTTTAATATCTTGCTTAGAAATTCCATTCATTCTCATGACCTTCAATTCTTATCTCAAGGTGAAAGAAAGAAACTCTTAAAAAAAATCTAAATTTAGCCCTAACTTCCCTCTAGATCACCATGCCACTTGCTAGCTGTGTGATCACCAAGTTATACCTTCAGTTTACTTAAAAATGAGGTGGCTAGGGGCAGCTAGGTGGCATATTGAATAGAGCACCAGCCCTGGAGTCACGAGGACTTGAGTTCAAATCTGGTCTCAGACATTTAACATGTACTAGTCGTATGACCTTGGGCAAGTCACTTAACCCCAATTGCCCCTCCAAAAGACAAAAAAATAAAAAAACCGAAATGGTTGAAGAAGGATAACAGGTATAGAAGGTCATAGATTTTAGAGCTATTATATACCAGAGAAGTTAACCTTATCTAGTATCCTCATTTTTATAGATGAGGAAAGTAACATTGAGAGAGGTTTCCTATTCAATATGGGATATGCAGTAAATAAAGGAACTAGGATTCCAACCCAAATCTTCTTATTCAGTCTGGTGCCTTTCTACTGCACCATTCTCTATGGTCTCATTTATCTCTATGGGTCTATAATCTCCAACAGCTTATTGAAAGATTCTATTTTGATGCATTATTGTTTCTACAAACTACTCAAGTCTAAAAACATTCTTAGACTCTTCTCCAACACTATGTAATTAGGTGAAAATAAACCAATTTGGCTGAAGCATAGAGTATACAGTAGTATTAAGTAATGTGAAATAAGGCTGAAAATGTAGGGTTTTTTGTGAGGGGCACTGTGAGGGATAAGAAACACAAAAGGTGTTAAATCATTTGTTATACAATATGGAGAAGCTAAAATATTGGAGAAGACTGACTAGATGGGCGCAGTGAATAGAGCACTGGCCCTGGAGTCAGGAGGACCTGAGTTCAAATCCAGTCTCAGACACTTAACACTTTATTAGCCCTGTGACCTTGGGTAAGTCACTTAACCCCAATTGATCTACTTTGCCCCCTCCAACAAAAAAAAAAGCAAAAAAAAAAGACTGACCTATGTGTTAAAGAAAGATAATTTTGTAAGATATATAGGCAATAGGGTATAGAAATTTATCTTGCCCTACAGGAAAAAAGAAAGGGAACGGAATAAGGGGGGGGTGTAATAGAAGGCAGGGCAGATTGGGGAAAGAGGTAATCAGAATGCATGCTGTCTTGGGGTAGGGATAGGGAGAGATATAGGGAAAAAACTCGGAACTCAAAATCTTGTGAAAGTAAATGCTGAAAACTGAAAATAAATAAATTAAGATAAAATTAACAGAACAACAACAACAACAAATAAGATGATTTTGGTAGGGGCATGAAGGACAGATTACAGTGCAAGAAAAACACAGCTGGGGAAAACCTGGTGGGAGACTGTTTTAGTAGGCTAACTAGAGGTCAACAAGGATGAATAATAGATGATCTTTAAGATCCCCTTCAGTTCTAATAATTTATGTCTCCTGCCTCAAACACACTCTTCTTGGGCTACCCAAACTCTATGCATTCTTCAAGTTCTTCATTCTCAAGTTTCATTTCATCTGTGAAATACTTCCTAACAATTCCAAGCCAAAATGACTGAACTTTTATAGCACTCATCCGACACTTAATATTTATTTCCTTGTATTGCTCGTTTTAAAGAGTGTTTATTTTTCTCTACAACTTTTGCAAAGAAGCAGCAGTCATAACGACACTCAACTTTCAATCATACACCTTCAAATTACTCAATGTCGAGTGTCCATGATTACTCTATTATTCTCTTGCTGGCTTCTTCTGATAGTTCAATACAACTCCTCTTCCTTTCCCACTCTCCTGAAAATTCAAATTATTTGTGTTCATTTTAATAGTCTTAAGAAAAATGAGAAAGTATATCTAATCCAACTTTTAAAAGAATTTCAGAGATTTCTTATTTATTATTTGGGGGTAGCTGTGACACTAAAGTCCTATTTTTGATGCTTCATGGGTTCTCAAAGGTTATGGTGATGCAATATAAGTTCCAGTAGGTCCTATGCCAAATTGAAAATGATTAGACGAAGGGTCTGATGATGACTCACTTAGCTAATTTCAAGGAGACTCAACACTAGAGGTTTGGATACCAAATGCTAAATGATTCTGGGTATAATATTTCATTAAATATAATCTATTAGGCAAGGAGACATGATCTGCTGATGTAGAATGAGTACCCATACTAACTGATTTATCAGTTTTTTGAAGTATTTCTATTTCCATTAATACAAGCATTTGGAGGCTGGGGGGAGGAGTGGGGGATGGGAGATGGTATTAAGAAGTGAATTGTGAATTCTACCTTTATACATACAGCCTACTTACTGTGTTATCTGGTCACCAGAAGTAACCCTATTTCTAGACAACTATTTCCTAAATGAGTAGCACTGGTCATAAGTACATGTCAACCCCTCCTGCCACTTCCCTACCCCACCCCCCTCCACAGTGCCTCCTGAAGGGATGAAAATGTTAAAAATAAAATAAAATATAACATAGATAATGTTAATTTGTGATTTTCTAAGTCAGTATGCCTCCTACAGGGATCCATTTCTATTTGAGTTTGGTCACAAAGGTAATAAACGTTTAGCTAGTAGGTCAGCACAAATGGATCACCATTTATAGAAATATAAGTAAGTGATATTTCTACTTTGGCCCCAAACACCCTCTGATAACTGTAGAGGGGCTCAGAGCTGTTGCTTATAATACTCCCCAAGGAAGATGAAGTCCTCCTACTTTTATGTCTAACTGAATTAGGCATCACACTATTTCCATCAAATCCAGTGAAGAAAAGTCAATAAAATATGTTCCTATTCAGACTTCTGTCACCAGATCCCCACTGATGCACTGCAAGAAACCTCTTCTTGAGGTTTCTTGAGCCAGGTCAGTGTTTGGTGAGAAGAACAGCAGCAGGAGAAGAAACATGTGTTCCTGGCATATAAGAAGGATAAGGTATCTGTTTCTTATATATTCAGGGGAAGAAGAGGCATGTGTTGCTGGTACATTTGGGGAGAGAAGAAGCATGATTTCCTGGCATATTAAGCTGGAACTAACATGTTTTCCCAAAGAAATAATGGTTTTTAAAAAATGGTTTAAGGTCTATGGCACTGTTAGTAACTGTTCAGTTATATCATGGGTTAAACTTTGGGCACTGGCTGGCGAAACTTAGTAGTTTCCATGGGAAATTAACAATCTAAAAATATCCTAACAGATTTGCAGAATGCAACAAATTCATAATTTACAGATTAACTATATTCAATCTAGTAACTGGACCTTATGCACAGGGGTGCTCAAGGTTGTTGATTACCATTTCTGATGATTTTTTTTGGCGGGGGCGGGGGGGGGGGGGGGTAACTGTGCTTCCCAGAACCTGGGCAAATAATAGGCACTTCGTTTCAATTCAATTACAAGCCTCAGTCACTTATTTACTTACTGGCTGTGGGATCCTAGGCAGGTCACTTATCTATACTTTATCTATAAAGTGATGGGATCAGATTCAATGACCTCTAAATCTATGATCTTATGTTTATTAAGAGGAAAAGTACAGAACGTGAGGGAACTCAATTAAGATAACATGAAACAGTTTAACAAATAGCACTTTTCAAGTTACCACAACTTTCTATTTCCCAAGTATACTTTGTGTCTATATATGTACAAAATATAAAAGTGTAGAAGTATAACTGTACCATAAACGGAACCCTACTTATTGTCACTATTAGTTAATTCATTTTAACATTATTCACAAAGATAAGAGTTTATCTAAATGTAGTGGGGGAAAAATACCTGACCAAAATTGAAAAATTCTGTTGCAGACGTTTTTAAGTGGTAAACCAGAAGTAGCATCTGTTTGATGGAAGAACATCTAAAGGTCTCTCAGTTCAATCTACTTGGATACAAACTCATTTAAAACTAGTCTAAAATCACTGTCTCCCAGACAATAAGCAAACCATCTTAAAAAACAAACCGAAAAACCCCCTCTGACTAGAGTATCTCCTGATCCCACATTTTCCCTATTTTGTACTGGAGATGACTTGAAGACGTTGTTTCCTAGAAGAATGTGGAAAATTTCGGTATATTATTGGAGATTGGTATTAGCCATGACATACATTCATAGAACATCAGAACTAGACCATACCCTAGAGGTTATTATAACTCCCAGGTCATAGATGAGGAAATTGAAGTCTAAAAAGTGACTTGCCAAAGGCCACAAGGCAAATGAACAGAATAAACTCGATTTTTGCTGGTTTCCAAATTTCCACTTCATATGGTGCTTCATACATATTTTTAGTAATCACAAAACCAAATTCTGTTGTCTATTTCATCCTTACAAAGCACATTTGCATTTTCTCTATCATAACTGAGCTATAACTATACAAAATGTTAAATTTTACAACAAATAAAAGTATACAAGGAAGCAATTCACAGGTCTGATAATAAAAAAATCCTAAGTAGTCAACTTTACAAAAAACATCATTTGCTTTTAAAATCATAGACTTCAGTTAACTAGTGAAAAACTGCATTTCTCCAAGATCCAAGATCAGATCCACTGATAGTGTTCCAATATTTTAAAGCATATTTACTCATGATCAGAAAGGTTCTCCTGACAAGAAGTAGTTATGATCAGTGTATCATTATCCTCTACAATTTCACATACGTATGTAAACTTTCTAGTCTTTGTCAATATGAAAAAGTTGAGAGATCATGAGATAGAGGAAAAAACAGAATTTTAAATCAGAGGATACGGATTCAAATTCCAGCTCTGATATTTACTATCTGTGTGACTGTGGAAGTCACATAACTTCTCTGGGCCTCAGTTACAGAATCTCTAAAATGAAAGACTAGAATATATGACCTAGGCACGTTCCATCTCCAAATCCTACAGTCTTAGGATGCTTGCTGTCAGTACATTAAAAAGTACTCTCATGCCCTGAAAAGTTAATATGTAGTCACAAATACTAGACAAATGATCTATCATAAGTAACATAAAGTAAGCATTTCAATTTTTCAACTTTTCCCCCCCAAATCAAATGCTTTATTAACTTCTGGTTTACATCATGCATTTCCGCCAGATATTGAGTTATAAATTTTCTCCCCATTTTTCCCCTACCCACGTCCCCAAAATAGTGGTCCCACAGGATATCCCCTCCTCCAATCTACTCTCTCCCATACCTCCTCCTACTTTCCAATAGGGCATGGTGGATCTCTATGCCCCAGTGCCTGTATATCTTATTTTCCAGTTACATGTAAAATAAGAATAATAATAGTGTATATATATATACACATATGTATATGAATAAATATATATATTTTAAACATTTGATTTTAAAACTTTGAATTCCAGATTCATTCCCTTCCTCCCTTTTCACCCACCCTTACTGGAAAGATAAAGCAATTCAGTATAGGTTGTACATGTGTAGCTATGCAAAACATTTCCATAGTGGATATATTGGGATATATTGTAAATGATTATATTTCCCTCCCTCCTATCCCACCTCCCACTTGTTCTATTCTCTACTTTGATCCTGTCCCTTTTCAAAAGTGGGTGCTTCCAACTTCCCTCCCCACCCCTAGCCTGCCCTCCCTTCCATCATTCTCCTCTCATCCCCTTCCCCCCTACTCTCCTGTAGGGTGAGATACCCTATTTAGTGTACATGTCATTCCCTCCCTAAGCCAAATTCAATGAGAATAAGGTTTTGCCTTTTTGCCTTCCTGTTCTTCCCCTCCATTGTACCCGTTTTCCCTTGCTTCTTCTATATGAGATAGTTTACCCCATTCTGTCTCTCCCCATCTCCTCTCATTATATTCCTCTCTAACCTTTAATTTCACTTTTTAAGTATCATCCCTTCCTATTGAATTGGTCCTGTGCCCTCTATCTATGTATACTCCCTCACAGGAACACACAGACATACACACAAAGACACACACAGACACACAAACTCCCTCACAGGAACACAAACTCCCTCACAGGAACACACACATAGACACACAGACACACAAACTCCCTCACAGGAACACAAACACACAAACTCCCACACAGGAACACACAGACATACACAGACACACAAATGCAAACATATATACACACACTGTATAAAACACACATGTTTTCATATGCCCATATACCCTCCTATATAGACATATATATTTCTATTCCCTTCAACTATTTTCATACTGAGAAAAGTTTCATCAGTTACAATTATCGTTTTTCAATGTAGGAATGCAAATAGTTCACGTTTGATAAGTTCCTTATGATTTCTTTTCCCTGTTTACCTTCTCATGCTTCTCTTGCTTCTTGTATCTGAATGTCAGATTTTCTATTCAACTGTTTTTTTTTCCTCAAGAATGCTTGAAAGTCCTCTATTCCACTGAATGACCATATTTTCCCCTGAAACTGATACTTCCCCTGAAATATGATAGACCTCCGGAATGTCATATTCCAAGCCCTTCTATCCCTCAGTGTAGAAGCTACCAGATCCTGTGTTATCCTGATTGTGTTTCCACAATATTCAAATTGTTTATTCCTGGCTGCTTGTAATATTTTTTCCTTGATCTGGGAATTTTGGAACCTGGCTATAATATTCCCAGGAGTTTTCTTTTTGGAATCTTTTTCAGGAGGTGATTGGTGGATTCTTTCAACCTCTATTTTGCCCTCTCAATTTCTCAACTTTAAATACAACTGAATGAAGAAAAACATATAAACCTTTAAAAAAATTAAAATATTGCTAGAATACTGAGAAAATTATATTCCATTTGCAATAGCTCTCCCCATATATAACCTACAAATTGAGTCTTTGCTATAAGTTATGAAATAAAAAATAACAATACCTGTAAAACAGAATTAATTAAAAATAAACTACTCAATATTACTAAACATTCTTATATACAGCAAAACCAAAATTATTCAAGATTATAGAAAGAACTATCCAGAAGAAAGTTGCCTTTAAGTGACAAAAATTGCTTTATTTTATCATTCAACATGTATTACACACTTCACTTTGAATTCTGACAGCATTCAGAACCTAATTCAACTTTTTCTCAATTCAGTCAGTTAATAGTATAAACAACACTCTACTGTGCCCAATGCTGCAAAGTCTATTGCAGTAGATGGGTTGTTTACCTTTACACTTTATGGTCCTGAATAACTAACTATGCTTTGGGTTTTTTGTGTTTTACTTGCAGCTCCTCAAACCTGACATTCCATCTCCTGTCTCTACCTTTGCATGGACCAACCTCAAACATTCTCACCTTCACTTCTAAGTTTCTCTGCCTTTGTTCAGGACTTAGCTGATATCCCACCTTTTGAATAATGTCTTTCCTGGTCACTTTTCCTGGTTTTCTGCTGCTAGTGCCTTTTCCTTTGAGATTACTTTCCATCTACTCTATATCTTGTATATACTTATTAATTTACATGTCTCCATTAAACGTTAAAGTTTCTTGCTAAAGCTCCATTAAAGCTGCTTGAGGGCACAGGCTATTTTTGCATCCCTAACAGGTAGCATGGCACCTGCTACTTAAATGTTTGGTAAATGATAAAGATGTCAGTTGTCACTTCTTGCTGCTGCCAATGTTCCTATCTCTACACTCTTCATCCTCTGCTAATGTAGCTTTACTGATAGGTCCTTTCGAGGGTCTTGAATATTTTCCAGTGCTGTTTCAAGCCTTCTCTTTTTCTCTTCAAACTCCCAACAGTCAATCCTATATCCCTCTCTTTAAGACTACTTTACCTCCTATTCTTCTGAAAATATGTAAGATTTCAACTCTCCCACACATTTTTGTGCTCATCTACAATCTTTGTTCCTCTAGTCTCAAAAAGAGGTTCATCCCCCCACTTTCTGGTTAGTCAATAAACATTTAATTAGCACCTACTACATATGCCAGGTACTGTGCTAGGCAATGGGGAGACACTAAAAAGCAAAAGATAGCCCCTGACATCAACAAGCTCACAATGGGGGAAATAACTAAACAAAATGTGTACAAACAAGCTACATACAGGATAAAGAGAAATAATTAACAGAGGTAAGGCCCTAGAATTAAAAGGGATTGGGAAAGGCTTCCTGTGGAAGATGAGATTTCAGTTAAGACTTAAAGGAAGCCAGGAAAGAGAGATGTGGCAGAGCATTCCAGGAATGGGAGACAGCCAAACAAAATGCGTAGGTAGAACTGAGATGGAACTTGTCTGAGAAATGGCAAACAGGCCAGTGTCACTGGACTGAAAAGTATATAGCACAGAGCAAAGTGTTAAGAAGATTGGAAAAGCTGGGGGAAGGGGATAGGTTATGAAATGCTTCGATTACTACACAGAGGATTTTCTATTTGATCCTGGAGGTAATAAGGAGTGACTGGAGTTTACTGAGTCAAGAGGTGACGTGATCAGACCTGCAGTTTAGCAGCTGGTTGGGGGATGGATGGAAATGGGGTGAGAACTAAGGCAGAGGCACCTGCATCCTACAGCAATACCCTGCTACCCCCTCAAGGTATCATTCTACCTCATCTACCCTTCACTGAACAACATTCAGAGAGTAGTCAAAAAAAAAAAAAAAAACAACAACCCCAAAACAAACAAAAATTAGAGAGTAGTCCACAGTGCCTTGCCTTCAATATTTTATCACCCACTTACTTCTCCATCCTTTGCAATTTGGCTTGCCAACCACTGCACTGAATTGTTCTCTCAAATGTGATTAAAGGCAGTCTCATCAGGCGGCTAGGTGGCACAGTGAATAGAGCACCAGCCCTGGAGTCAGTAGGACCTGAGTTCAAATCTGGCTTCAGACACTTAACACTTACTAGCCATGTGACCTTGGGTAAGTCACTTAACCCCAACTGCCCCTCAAAAAAAAAAAAGCAAAACAAAACAAAAAGACAGTCTTATCACCAAATTTCATTTGCAGACTACTTCCTCTTTGACCTTACTGTAGCATGAGGTTGTTAACCTTTTTTGTGTCACAGAACCTTGAGTAGTCTGGGGAAGCTTATGGACTTATCAGAATAGTTTTAAGTGCATAAAATAAAACCCATAGAATTATGAAAGAAACCAAAGATTAGTGGAAATAAAAAATGTAAAATTTTCCCCCATCCACATTTACTAATTTCCTGAAATCTATTCATGAATCATGAAGGGGTCTACAGACCTCAAATTAAAACCCCAAGGGATGCTACTAATAAACTTTTCTACTAAAACTTAGAGCAGGTTGAAATTAACAAAATAGATGCTTGTGTTAGTAAATCCTGGGAATTCTAATCACTCTGGACAAAAAAGAGGTGCTACTTATTAGAGCGAAATAGTTCCCCTATTCTTGACATAAACAACCTTTTATCTCTGGACTGAGAATGGAACCATATCACATCTGGAAACCTTGGTTGGGTTATATCAACAGAACAAAATAACAAGAATATATTAAAACCATGGTGTGGGATGCTGGGAAACTCTTGTATCAGAGATATGAATGAAAAATATTTCCCTTTAAAATTACTGTAGTAATCATCTAGATCTTCAGTTTCTACATCCAGGTGAAAATGGAGACAGACACAATTGACCAAGACATGTAACAATTTTATTGCTTTATAGAGTGTCTTTTTAAAAAGTTTGAAACATTAACATTACTTAGTATTCAACACTATTTTAGAGTTAACAGTCGCTTCAAAGTCAGAACCTAACATGAAAACTTTGACAGGAAGAATAAGACACAAGAGATTATTCATCAATAAAATGACTGTCATATAAAGCCTTGTCTCAATGCAATATTTGGTACAGCAAGAATTATTCTTTATGACCATATATTAGGTGTTTTCCTAACATATCACATGAACACAAACGATGATATTCTCAAAACAGAACATGTCTAATGTAAAATAGTACGTGGGAATTTTTAATAGAAATAAAAATGTTTTTATAATGCTTTTTACATGACTGTGGTTCACGAAAATCTATTATTGTTTCTAAGTTAATGCCTGCATTTTGTGTTAAGGTATGTTTGTAATTAATAAAGAATTTGAAATTATTTCAACATAAGATGAAGGCATGTACAATCCATTAAACAAATTTACCATTAAAAGAACAGGACAAAAAGCAGGGAGGGGGGAGGTTTCCAAATTATGACAAAAGAATTTTGAATTACAAATTTTCTCCCCGTTTTTCCCCAACCCATTGCCCCAAAATAGTGGTCCCAGAGAATATCCCCTCCTTCAATATGCTCTCTCCCCTATATTTCCTCATGCCCCCTTTGACTTTTCCAGTAGGTAGGGCATGGTGGATCTCCATGCCCCCATTACCTGTAAAATAGTATTAATAATATATATTTAAACATTTGGTTTTAAAACTCTGAATTCCAGATTCGTTCCCTTCTTCCCTTGTCACCCACCCTTACTGGGAAGATGAGCAGTTCAATATAGGTTTTACATGTGTAGCTCTGTAGGGTGAGATACCCTATTTAGTGTCATTCCCTCCCTGAGCCAAATTCAATGAGAATAAGGTTGACCCATTCCCTTTTGCCTTCCTGTTCTTCCCCTCCACTGTAACCATTTTCCCTTGCCTCTTCCATATGATAGTTTACCCTATTCTGTCTCTCTCCATCTCCTCTCATTACACTCCTCTCTCACCTCTTAATTTCACCTTTTAAACATCCTCCCTTCCTATTAGATTGGTCCTGTGCCCATTATCTATGTATACTTGTAAACATATACACACATTCACATATGCCCATATGTCCTCCTACATAGACAGACAGACACACATTTCTATTCCCTTCTATTTTCCTACTGAGAAAAGATTCATCAGTTATAATTATCATTTTTCCATGTAGGAATTTGACAGGTTCCTTATGATTTCTTTTCCCTGTTAACCTTTTCATGCTTCTCTTGATTTTTGTATCTGAATGTCAAATTTTCTATTCAACTCTGGTTTTTTCATCAAAAATACTTGAAAGTCCTCTATTCCACTGAATGACCATATTTTCCCCAGAAACATGATACTCAGTTTTGCTGGGTAGGTGATTCTTGGTTTTAATCCCAGCTCCTTTGACCTCCAGAATATCATATTCCAAGCCTTTCCATCCCTCAGTATAGAAGCTGCCAGCTATCCTGATTGTGTTTCCACAATATTCAAATTGTTTCTTCCTGGCTGCTTGTAATATTCTCTCCTTGATTTGGGAATTGTGGAACCTGGCTACAATATTCCTAGGAGTTTTCTTTTTGAAATCTTTTTCAGGAGGTGATTGGTGGATTCTTTCAACCTCTGTTTCTAAAACATCAGGGAAATTTTCCTTGAGAATTTCTTGAAGGATGATTTCTAGGCTCTTTCTTTGATCATGGCTCTCAGGTAATTCAATAATTTTTAAATTATCTCTCCTGGATCTATTTTCCAGTTCAGTGATTTTTCCCATGAGATATTTCACATTGCCTTCTATTCTTTCATTTCTTTGGATCTGTTTAACAGCACTTTGATTTCTCATAAAGTCACTAGCTTCCATTTGCTCCAATCTAATTCTGAAGGAATGATTCTCCTCAGTGAGCTTTTGAGATTCTTTTTACATCTGACAAATTTGGCTTTTAAAGGCATTCTTCTCCTCATTGCCCTTTTGAGCCTCTTCTGCCATTTGAGTTAGTCTATTTTTTAAGGTGCTATTTTCCTCAGACTGTTGACCCTCATTTTGTAATTTTCTTGCATCATTTTCATTTCTCTTCCCAATTTTTCCTCCACTTCTCTTATCTGCTTTTTAAGGTCCTCTATAGCCTGTAACCAGCTTGTATTTTCCTTTAAAACTTTTGGTGCAGGAGTTCTGACTTCACTGTCTTCCTGCTGTTCCAAGCATTGATTTTTTTTTCCTTTTGGAGGGCCATTGGGGTTAACTTGCCCAAGGTCACATGGCTTGGTTGTTGTGTGTGTGTGTGTGCGTGTGTGTGTGTGCGCGTGCATGTGCACGTTAAGTGTCTGAGACCGGATCTGAACTTAGGTCCTTCTGACCCCAGGGCTGACGCTCTACTCACTGCGCCACCTAGCCGCCCCTAAGCTTTGATCTTTTTTGTCCCCAAAACAGGAGTCTAATGTTGGATTCTTTTGTTTGTTTTGCTTCCTTTGCCTGGTCATGTTGCTACTCAATTACTTGACTTTTGGGCTTTTAGCCACAGTAGGACTCTGCCACCAGACGGGAGTTTTGTCCCAAATGCTGGGGTTTTCTCAGCTGCTGGAGGTATTAGTTGGGTGCCCTCTCTGAAGCCTTCACACGCACTGGCAAGCTGGTCACAGACCCCAGGACCTCCACCCTAGACTGCAATCCAGATCCAAGAAGGTTAAAGCAAGAGCAATTACCCCTTAGACTGGTCATTTGGCCCCCATACAGTCTGCAGGCCAGGAGTTGAAGTAGCCATGTGTGGCTGTGCCACGGTTCCTCAGCAGCTTCTTGTCCCAAGGGGAAGAGCCCAACGCACTCCCAACTACTGGGTCTTAAAGTCCACATTGCACTGACCTCTCACTTTGTCTTTGGCATCTTTGTGTTGATAATTCTGGAAGTGCCACAGCTGCTGGTGATCCCAGCAAGTGGTTGGTCAGGTCTGCCCTGGGGCTAAAACCTCTGGCTCATGTGGGCCTGGGCTGGGCTCCAAGAGCCCTGCGCTGGCTTCTCCCTGCCCGGCTGCCCTCAGTAGGAGGTTAGCTTCTCTGTGTCATTTTGTGGGTTCTGTAGCTCCAAAATTTGTTCAGTCACCCTTTTACATGAAATGGGGAAGGTGGAAGCCAGAGCTGCATGGAGGTCCTGTTTCTACTCTGCCATCTTGACTGACAAAAGAATTCTTAATAAAACAGGGAAGAAATTTCATGAATTATACACAATCCCTCTACCAAATGAGATAATACTTAGAAAGCATTTAACACACTGTGGCTAACAAATAGTAGGTGTATCATAAACGCTTGTTCCCCTTTCTCTAGTCCCTACTTCCAAAGTGTAATCTGAGTATAACAAACTAGTTACAACTAGTTAACAAACTAATCTACTGTAACAAAATAATAAAAATTGGAAAAAGGGTAATTTGAATTAATGAGGTTGTACAATTAAAAGAGTTATTAAATTGCAGTGCTATTACTTAGCAGTCATATATTAGCTTGGCTTATATACAGTTATATACCACTGCTTTGATAAAATTTTAGTTCTGCATTGGGGCTATCCTTAGTCCTTGCATAATTAATATGCAATTAAAAAAAGATTTTATAAAGAAAAGAAACAGGAGCTAAAAAAAAAGTGTCGTACATATTTCTAAAACTGAAATATTTAAAACACAAGATTAAAACCTTTAGCTGTTCCTGCTACATTTTCCTCAAGCTCTTTATTTGCTATGAATGAACTTTTGATCATAGCGCATATAGACATCTTAGGTCATAGGTCTGATAGTGGTGAATTTGGGGGCAAACCAACAATCTTCACTGTTCAACTCAGCTGCACTATGATATGCAATCCTTTAGCTTTTCAGTTTGAAGTCCTTTAGCAAAATTAATTGATAAGCACATTTTTACCTATTCTTTTAAGGTCTAATCCATGCTGCCTATATGTTATAGAAATAATCCCTTGCAGTTTACATTTTATACCTTATAACTGGTTACTGCTATTTCCCTGTGTTTATGGATTCAAGCAGAGATGTTGATGTTTCCAACTTGGAAGGAGATCAAAAGCTGGAAAGCTAACCATGTCAAGGGCATTAACTTAAAAAAAAATGTGGGGGGGAGGGGGCTGGAAGACTCATAGGGTTCTGAGTCTTTAACCAGAATAGGTATATTTAGAAGAAAGCAAATCTAATTAATTTAAGGGTACAACAGGTGCAACAGATAAGACCTTCACAGTACTTTTTCTTTAGCATCTTTTGATCCAGATAAAAAGTGTTTAACTTCATAACAAACTTAATTTTCTGCCTGACCAACCTCTGCTAAAGAGGTTGCTTAAAACAATGTTGTCTCTATCAAATAAAACATTAAAAGGTGGAGAAAGGATAGAGGATAAACTAAAGGTGGGAAGGACAGAAATTATAGACTATGGATGTATACTTATGTTTTAAAATGTAAAGATGATAGCCTTTATCATTGACACAGGTAAGAAAAAGGCATACCCCTTTGGCTAAAGAAAGTAAAATTTAGAAAGTGGTTTAATGGTACTGAGTTTATAGACCTCACAGTTCTCCACTCAGTTACTTCACTGGTTAGATCTTTAGAGAGTTGTTAGAAAAACATGCAAGTTGTTACAGATCTCCTCTTAAAACCCTCTGAAATTTAACAACCCACCCCCACGTCCTCCAAGTTTTCTTATTTAATACCCTCTGAAAACATGCAGCTAAGTGGTAATACATATAGAGTGCTGGGCCTGTAGTCAGGAAGACTCTTCTTTTTTAATTCAAATCAGGCAACAAACACTTCTTAGTTGTGACACTGGACAAGTCACTTAACTCTTTAGGCCTCAGTTCCTCATCTGGAACATGAGTTGGAAAAGGAAATGACAAACTACTCCAGCACCTACACAAAAACCCCAAATGGGGTCATGAAAAGTTGGAGAAGACTGAAAAATTACTCAACAATGAAGACATTAAGTTTTTTAAAGGGCCACTTCTTTCTTTTTTAGAATGCTGGTGCTACATTATCATATGGTCCCTTACAAGTGGTCTTATAAATTTCTTTCTAAGTTTCTCTTGGGTCTTGTGTCTGTTTTCAAATTTCCTCCTTAGCTCAGATCTTTTTGTGAGTATTTCTTGAAGATTCTCTACTCCTTTAAAGATCCAGATCCCTACCCCCACCACAGTACTAAACATTGAAGGATAAGTTATTCTTAGTTGTAAGCTTATAACTTTTGCTGTTTGGAATATTATATTTCAATATCTTGAATTTGTAGCAGAAGATGCCAGGGCTTGTAAGATTCTGACCCTGGTTCCTCTGTACTTGAACATCTTCTTTCTAGATGCTTGTAGCATATTGTTTTTGAAGTTGAAGCTCTGGTTTTTGGCCATGACATTCCTGAGATTTTTCCTTTCAGGAGGTCCTTTCTGTCTTTACTTTGCCATTAGGTTCTAAAAGACAAGGCCACTTTTCACAGAGGATTTCTTGAAATAAAGTGTCCAGGCCTTTTGTTTTAAAGAAAAAGCACAGTTTTCAATGAGTCAAAAGATTCTTAAATTCTCTCTCCTTGGCTTATTTTCCAGAGAAGCTGCTTTTGATAGCAGCTTATACATTTTCTTTCAGTCTTTCATTTTGTTTGAATATTTCTTGCTTTCTGTTACTGATTTCTGTTCAGTCTATACATTTGGGTTTTCAGGGATTCTATTTTTAAGGCTGACGTTTAAAACATTCTCTTCAAAGATACTTATTCTTCTTCCTATTTATTCCTCTAGAACTTTTATTTTTTATGTCTTGATTCATTTTTCTAGATATTCATGTAGACCTTGTGGAAAACTAAATTTTTCCTTTAAGTCTCTACTTTTAATTTTTATGGTATGATGCTCTCATTCTAGGCTGGACTGGAGGTATTTCTATATCAACAATATTTTTTTTTCTTTTGGATGGGTTAATCTTTCCTGCTTGGTCTTGACCTGGGATACCTGGGTTCTTGCCTTTAAATCTACCTTTGTAGATTAGCATCTCCACCTTTGAGGTTCTAAGCTCTGAAGAGCTAAGATCTTCAGGGATGTTACAGAATCTCAGGACATGATGTTTGCCCTCTTCCCAGACTGCTATCGGTTCTAGAGGCTTCCAATGCCCCTACCGTGAGTTTTTGACAACTTTTTCAGGGGCCTTTTTAGGGGAGTCCTCTATTCCTTCTGCCTCTGTACACAGAGCCTTATAGACTATACATGTCTGGCCTATTCAATATTATGCTGAGAAGTTGGTGGTTTGTTGACCTACACTGGTTTCATGGGAGTCTTCCTCTGTGAGATCTGCTCTCTCACCCCCTGCCAAGTTATTTTTAGTTACACAACGTTTTATTATTATTCCTCACCTCCCTACCCTCTCCAATAGAATATAAATTCCTTCAAGAAGGCAGAGGGTAGTGCAGTGAGAAAAGGGCTAGATTAGAATCAGGGGTCTGGGATTAAAATTCCAGTTTTGCTGTTTACTAGGTATGTGACCTAGGTTATGCTACTTCACTTTGTCTCTTTAGGTTTCAGTTTATTCATTTGTAAAATGACCTTTAAGACCTTTTCTAGCTCCTAGGCTACTGTCCTGTGAGGGAAGAGTTTCAGGTCTTCTCTTTATATCTACAGTACTACACATATCATCAGATGTATAATATGTACTTAATAAACGTGTAAGTTTCTGAAATTGAGTTAAATGAAAAGAAGTAGTTCTGATATTATGATGCGCTCTCTTTTAAATAAACAAATTCAAAATGGTTTTGCTGTTTAAAAAAGCATTAAAAAATCTACAAATAAAAACAAAGATAGTCTTTTTTTTTCTTTTGTGCGTAAGGGAACCCTCTGGTAACATGTTAATTCTTTCATTTTTTTGTACATGGATATATTTTGTTTCAACATAACACACTTCCCAGAAAATAGTTTTGCCCTAAACAGTAATTTCCTTGAAGTTTTGAACGAAGTACCTAATAGTCTGAATTGAAATAGGTGTACCACTTTTCATTTCTGCAGCCACTAAAACATGTGTCTCTTCTATTTGACCCAGCTTCATATTGTTTACTTTGTAGTGGTCATCACATACATTTCTTTTGATATTGCTTTTCATACTGAATCAATTTCATATGCCTGTCCATATTTCTTTAATTTTCCCATATTCTTCATTCTTTGTGGTATAATAATATTGTATTCCATAAATAATATGGAATAAGTAAGATTTTTTTGAGGATGTGGTCAATAACTCCTTGTGGATGATAATCTAGTAAATGGGATCTTGGGATCAACTAGTATGAATAATTTAAAAATTTTCTTACAAAATTACAAGTTGTTTTCCAAAGTAGTTGAATAAATTTACAGTTTCAACATCACTGAATTAGTGGGCTTGTCTCCTCATAGCTTCTCCAACTTTGGATTTTTACCATCTGTTACTGTCTTTGCCAATCTGATGGATGTGAAATGATACCTCAGAGTTGTTTTAATTTTCATTTCTCTGATTAGTGACACTGAACAGTTTTCAGACGGATGTTGGTAGTTTGCATTTCCTCTTCTGAAAACTTCTTGTCCTTTGAATACCAGGGGAAGAGTTATAATAATACATTGCGTCAATTTCTTATTGATTAGGCATATCAAACTTTCTGAGAAGAGTTTTAATACCAATAATTTTTTCCCAACGGAAACTTTTTTTTTCTGATGCTCTGCAATGATTTGTATGCAATTACATTTTGATAATCAAGACTGTCAATTTTTTCTTTTAAAAATTCTTTTATCCCCTGAGTATGAATTCTTTCTTTATCTATGGTTATGTCTGACAGTTCTATTATTCTTCCTATGAGAAACTATCTGGTCATAGAAGTAAATATAACCATGATAAAATAATATGTTTTAGAAAACCATCTAAATTAATTAAAAACTGTGATGGGAAATAAAAAAGTATTTTCTAGACACAATTAGGAAGCTTACTCTAGTAGCAACATGGCATAGTGGTTAGAAAGCCAGGAAGATTCCTAGTTAAGTCCAACTTCTGACATACAATGGCTGTGTGACCCTCAGAAAACATTAACTGTCAGCACTCTATGCACTTAAGACAAAGCAAAAAAAAAATGACGCTGACATACACTGATAAGAGTTTCTTACACCAATGAAATCACAGATCCAAACCTAATCTTATTGTTACTTACATGAAGATGTTCTTAAGCATACAATAAAGACTTTTAAAACATCTATTTTTTGAAAATTTATCTAAGCTTACACAGATTTATAGTTGGTCAATAATTTAATTTTTCCTATTACTTTGACTAATGGATAAACTTGAAATAAAAAAAAAATCAAACCTATTTACAGCATTAACAGTTGGTCTTGGGGCGGCTAGGTGGTACAGTGAGTAAGAGCGCCGGCCTCGGAGTTGGGATGACCTGGGATTGAAACCGGCCTCAGAAAATGAGCACCCACACATAAATAACGACTAGCCGTGTAACCTTGAGCAAGTTACTTAACCCCAATTGTTTTAAAAGAAAAAAAATAAATTAAATAGTTGGTCTTACTTAGTTTTTTCCAGGTTCTCATTATTCCCATTTTCTATTTCAACTTACTTACTGGTGATAAACACATTATAGCAAAGAACAAACAGTTACTGCCGAATTCTAGGAAGACTGGCAGAGAAATTCAGAATTTAGTCCTAAGATTCCAAAAGTCAACCATAAAAATTTTAATGAGCAAGGTATTAGCAACAAGCAACTTCTTACTTGCTACTATCCTTATTATGAGACAGCAGTAGACTTATATACCTATAACATAAGCCTACCCTTTTCTGACATAATTAATGACAGTGTTGAGGTAGAATGGAATAATGTTCTTATTTTAATATATTTATTTACCTCTTTGGCCCCATTCTACAGGTTGGAATTCATTCTAGGGGTGGAAGTACTTTTGGCCCCCTTCTACTGGTTGGAATTCATTCTAGGGGTGGAATTGGAGTGATAATGTTTTAATTGTTCCCATTACTTTTTGTCCCTAACTTAAACCCTGGCTTACAGGTTACCATTAAACCCTTTTATTGCTATTCTCCATAAAACAATTTTGATATAAGAATAATCTTCCTTATATTTATACCCAACGAGATTTATCAATTGAAGAACACAAAACACCTTATTACAAACCAATCTCCCCTATAACAAAATCAATGACCCCATGTTTATCTTTGTCTTCAGAATGCCTATGTAATAGCAGGCACTCAATAAACACTATGACAAAATATTATAGGGAGACTTTTTACTAAGCTGTTTCTTCCATGTGCAGGATTACCTTATTGATCCTTTACACTTCATAAAAAATCTGTTTAGTAGGTTGGTATAGTAGCCCCATTTCAGAAGAACAGGAAGAGGAATATTAAGTTACAGTCAAATAGGTCAATTTAAACTTTGACAAATCCATGATCTCATTAATATGAGTACTTGTTCCACTTGTATAGATTTCAATGTATCCATATCTCCTCTTTTGTTGTAATTCTTGTCAATGACCTCCCAAATATCCTCCATAGAGAATTTACCCAAAATGTCAGAGGACATCCTTTCAACTTTTTAACATTTAATGGACATTAATTTAGTCCTTGAACAGCTATCCCTCACTGTTACTACATGGCTATTTTACCTATGATTTATTTGCTAGATAAGATATTCTATTTCACTTTTTGTATGCAAGTTATTTTTGCTAATATGCTGCAGCCCACTTTTACCCAACAAGTTTGTCTCCACTACCCTTTGAACTATCCCTAATTCTGATTTTTCAAAGATCATTGTGCCCTCTGGTACAGGGAGAATATTGGCATAAAAAAAGATCAGTTTTTATCAGGGAATATCTTTCCATTACTCAAAGTACTAGAATTTCCCAAACATCAATCAGTCTGCTCCTATCACAATTTTGGATCCACTTCACTGTTCTGTTTAATGTCTACCCAAGATATTTATGCTGATGGTCTAACTAAACTGGCTAATCATTAAAATGTATCTCAAAACCAGAACAATAATCGGTATTCTTTACACACTGTCAGAGACCAATTTTTTTGAGTGGCAGTGTATCTCATCTGGGAGAGACCTGGGATTTATGACAATCAGCACAATGTCATTTGAAGACTTCACTATCTACAATGAATCCTCTTTCTTCTGGGCTTTGCCAGTCTTTCCCCATAATCTAAATTTTAATCTTTTGTGCTGGACCAGGGCCTCTTCATCTCCTTGCTTTTGGTCTTGTTAATTTAGAATGTTTAAAGAAATTAAAAACACATTGATAGAAGCTGGAGATACAGACATCATAAATAACAAATATGATATGCTGAAGTTAAAGGCAAATGTAGAGGTTTGGTAGAATACTGTTGGCATTCAGAATTTCATTTATACTTTTCAGTTAAACAGTACATGTATCTTTTTAGTATTTTGGTCTATCCTGACCCAATACATTTAATTTTCTATTACTAAAAATAATCTATCTACTGTAATAAGTTTACTAAATAAGATAACGTGTTCTGATAACACATTTTGTTAACAGAAACTTCATTTATCTGAGGCAGAAATAAAATACAAGATATGGGAAAAGATAAAAGGAGAGCTATGCACAATATAACTAAATGCTAACTAAATATAAGATGTGTAAGAAAATACAAAATGTATTTTTGGAATCTTGGCAAAGAGGGAGAAATCAATGCTAAGAAAGATAAGAAATCACCTCTTCTTCAAAGGAGGACCATCTTTTCCATTCCAGAAATGGGAGACTGAACACAACTTCCTGCTACCTCCTACTCTTTTTTCATGGATCTCAATCAACAATTATTTTACTTGAGGGACAACTTTATGAGGGGTCATAATGATTTCAAAGGCCCTTCTACCCCTTCCCGCCAACTGTACTTGGTTGCTGATCCCCAGAATTGCTTTAATAGGGTCTTTAATATTATTTTATAATAAGTCTTTTATATTTCAGTTAGAGACAAAACACAAATGTATGATTTAGGTAACATACTAACTCAATTGCTCTTGTTGAAGGAATTAGTTTGTCAATAAACCAGGAAATGAAACTGAATGATTGTATATCCTTTGCATTCTTGGAAAAAGGGTTAGAACATATGAAGACACTCATCCTGTTCAACCATTCTTGTTTTAAGTGAAAAAGGGAGGAAGGATTGTGACCTTGCATGTATGAAACATAAGGGGGAAAGCAGCTGGAAAAAGGGGACAGAAAAAGGAAAGCTTAGAGATGACCTCACAGTTTCACAAAAGTTGGCTCTGTATCTTTGACAGTGTGTAAGTACAGCAAAACAACTGCAGTAACTCAAAAGAAGTGTAAGATGAGCAAATTTAGAAACATCTCCAATCCAAATATTCATATGAACTATTTGTGCCTAACATGTGTCAGAGCCTTCCAAACTCATATTCGTCTGATCAGTCAGTCAGACACACTCTGCCCCAACTCCACAAGAGTGATGTTATTTTGTTCCTCTTCAAGCATGAAGAATAACCAACTGCAACAATTCTTCCCAGACATACTTTTGTTTAGTCCAGCTACAAACGTTCACTATTTTAATAGTTTTTGGTTTTTTTGCTTTCTGGAGGGGGAAAGGCGGGGCATTTGGGGGTAAGTGACTTGCCCAAGGTCACACAGCTGTTAATTGTCTGAGGTCGGATTTGAACTCAAGTGCTCCTGACTCCAGGGCCAGTGCTCTATTCACTGCACTACCTAGCCGCCCCTATCATAATCATTATTAAGATGACTTTGGAAGATTTTGAAAAACCAGATTCTGATTAAAAACATTATAACAGCTCTGCACATATCTACAGAAAGTAACTGGTGCACAGATAATATATATATATATGTATATATATATATATACATATATATATATTTGGGGGTGGGTTGAGCAGCATCAGCTCACGTTGTAAAATAAGATAAATCTAAATTTATATAAAAGTAAACTGGGACTCAGTAGTATAGTAAAATGGTAGAAAACTAGTTCTTTATATACAAGTTAAGCATAGCAATATGGGTAATGGTACAACTATAATCAATCTACAGATTGAAATACTATATCTCTACTACTGCCTAAATTTTAAGGTGACATCACCTAACTATATATTAAGTCTTAGATACTGTTATTTCAAATTGCTAGTATTCAATGAAAGGTAAGGATAAAGAATATAAACAATAGGGGCAGCTAGGTAGTGCAGTGAATAGAGCACCTGCCCTGGAGTCAGGAGGACCTGAGTTCAAATCCTGCCTCAGACACTTAGCACAAAAACTAGCTGTGTGACCTTGGGCAAATTACTTAACCCCAACTGCCCTAAAAAATTAGCACCCCCCCCCCAAAGAAATATAAACAGCAGTCTTTTTGGGTTATGGGGTTAGTTATTCATAGTTATGTATAGAAACAATGTTTAGTCAAAACTACAACAACAAATCATTACAACTTGTCTAACTGTCCTCATGAAAAAGGAACAAACCTAAGCTACAGGACATTACAGGTTCACTTTTTCTTAACAAGTAGTGTTAAAAAATAAAAAGGAGCTCAAGTAAAAGACAAGAGTTATAAATTTAAAGGCTACAGGGGGCACAGAGAGGAAATCAAATGAGAGATAAAAACATAAGTGCTAGAAGCTGGCAGGAAGGAAGACGATAGAAAATTAGTGGATGGCAAAAATAAGCCTGACTTGCAAAGGGAAAGAGCCAAAATATTAAGGGACAAAATGTGGGATGGAAGGAAGAGCCTTTTGGCATAGGAAAGGAAGAAATGACTTTGAAACAGAATTAACTAACCACTTAGCTCAATTCTCGGAGCCAATTTTCTAATTTAATTACTTTTGTTTAAAAAAAAAATGATTTATCAAGTATAGGCAAAATTTAATTTCATAAGAAATACAATCTAACAATAATCTACTGACTTAATTACACAGGTTATTTGCATATATTAAAAAAAGTTAGAATTCACTACAATTGTTTATTTTTTTTTGGAGGGGGGAAGATGGGGCATTTGGGGTTAAGTGACTTGCCCAAGGTCACACAGCTAGTAAATGTTAAGTGTCTGAGGCTGAATCTGAACTCCTGATTCCAGGGTCAGTGCTCTATTCACTGTGCCACCTAGCTGCCTCTAAGTATTAATTTTAAAAAGCAGTTACCAAAGAACTGACATGAACTCTTCCTTATGAAACAACACAGTTATTTACATGCACAGCTGTCATTCTAAAGATGGATTATATTGTTCTATGGTCTGTAATTCCTTGCAATACCCAGAACTATTTGCAACAAAACTATAAGATCTGCCTAGAAGCTCCCCTCGAAAGAGATGACTAATAGTTATTACTGTTATTTTAATGACCCTCATAAAAGTAAAATTTTTAAAAGGTTTTTAATTTTAATATTCATAATATTATTACAAGGGAAAGACTGCTAACTATTATAGCTATATTACTAAAGGATCTAAGTTCAACATTTACCAAAAAGGGTATCCACAAGTTCTAGTAAAGGAAACACTTCCCCCTTTCCCATCCAAAAATTATGAAAGCTTATTTCAGTACTAAGAGGTATTCTAAACTGTTACTATCGTATTAAAAATCCTGTGTAATAGATCATTCAACTATATGGAGGGAGAGAACATGAATGACACTACCACCTGCTACAGCACAAGATCCAGACACTGTCCAAGGGAATTACTTTAAGTACCAAAAAGGACCTCATTAGAAGACCTACATGGCTACCATGGTCCAGTTGGCAGTCATCCTAATGATACCTTTATAATAAGGCTTTAGTAAAGGTTGAAAATTGATTGCTCAGAAGTGTCTGGAGGAAAAAGCTACACCTATGGTATTTTTTTGTTTTCTTACACATTTAACAATGATGACTTTTAAAAATAATTATATATGATCTATAGGCATGACTTATAAAAAAGTGCAGTACTCAACTTCTGCAAAATTGGCAGTATTTTGTTTGAGCTTCTAAAAGGAATTATTTAAAATATATATTTAGATTCTCCTAAGTTACTGATTCATCTTCCTACTTTGTAACATGAAGTACTGGATATGGATATAAAATTGTTATATAGTATGCTCAAATCAATAGATATAACCTTTAACCTAAACGGGAATTAGAGAATATTACTGTAGTGAAAGTATCATAGCTCAATATGCCTTCTATTATTGTTATTCCATCTATAGATGGCTCTTAGAATAAAAGCTCTTGAAGGGCAGAGATAACCTTTGTAAGCCTCAGAGTCATTCAAAAAATGCCTTGCACATTAAGCTTTAACAGATTCAAAATACAGTAAGACTTTTGAAACAATCTGTATTTGTGGGATGAGAATCCTGATAAAGCACTGTATCTGAAGGCCAAGAAAATGGGTGTGAATCTTATTACCTGTATGACCTTAATCAATTTACTTGTTAAAATTTTAGTTTTGTGTTGGATTGGAGAGATTATTGGGTTTGAAATTAGGAAGACCTGGGTTTGAGTACTGCCTCAGAAACTTAACTGTGTGGCACTAGGCCCCTAGAAACCTCAATTTCTTTAACTAAAAAGGGATGACAGCACCTGCCATACAGGGTTGTTGTGAGGATCAAATGAGAAAATATGTGTAAAATGTTTTACAACTCTTAAAATGTTAGAGATGTCAGCAAAGATTACTTATCTATAAAGTGAGGCAGTTTGACTAAATAATCCCTTCCAATGCTGTGCTCCTTGATGTTAAGAATATTTAGTTATCATTTTATTCTTAAGGCTGAACTTAAGGTTGAATTTAATTTAATCAAAGAATAACTTTGATTTTAATACTGTTATTCAGTGGTCAAAAAGAAGCAAGCATCAGTAGCAAAAGGAATTTTCTAAGCTCAAATTAGTTACGTTCAATCTTCTCCAAAATAAATTTATGATATCTGATCTATTTCCTATGTAACTTTTCTTTTTAAAAAGGACAAAGTTGTGAGTCAAACTGTATTTTCTTTTCAACAGTCACACTGTAAGTAAAACTACCAGTCATTTCTGATAGTATAAACACTACATGGGTGTGACTAAGTAAACCTACTTAGTGTGTAGGCCGATCCCAGCATATGTTTAACTTTCCCCCCCCCACAATTAAGGCAATTGGTAGCTAAAAGTATCAAAAGATTAACCAATCAAAAACCCATCTACTCATGTATATACTGCATGTCCACTAGTTTTTTCTAATCTGAGTTGTTCCTACAGGAAGAGTTGGTGGTGTTAAAAAAAAACCTAGTGGCAAGTAAGCTTAGGACAGGACCCTGAAATTAAAATAGACTACCAAAGACCACCTTTGTGGTGCTAAGTATAGCTACCACATACCAAAGGAAAATGCTACTTCATCCAATCCCCAGTCTGGAGACTTAAAGGAATTAGTCAAAATGTAATAAGCCTTTATCGAAGTAGGTGCTTAATATTTACTATTATTGACAATAAATTAAAAACACAACCACACAAACGATAAGATTCTATTATCACAGTAACAGAAAGTAAAATTAGATTATACAAATCACTCTCCCCTACAATTGTATATAAGAGCATGCAATCGGGTTTTTTTTGTATTGCACTTTCACTCCATCCATCATAACTTTATGAAAGCTTTTAGTGAGAGGTTGACAATAATTTCCAATTTTTATAAGTTTCATTTTCCTAGAAAGTTTTTTTTTTAATGGCTACTGAACAAAAACTCAAAACTTACAATGAGAAGCACCCTTTTGTTGTTTCATTAGAAACTTGAAAACAAGCCAATCACAGAAAAAACAAGTTAATGTTGAATACAACATTGGTGGCTTCAGACAGAAAACCACCTTTGGGGCAAAGGACCAGAGAGAACTTTAGGGGGAAAAAATAAACCAACCCCAAACACCCCACTGCTAATTTTCTTAGCCACTTCCTTCAAACACACCATCACCAGAAGGAGAAAAGCCTTGGCCTGGGGTATTTGACACTGACAGCGTCCCTCAACTTGCTCTTACATAGACTCAACCTGCCCTAGTGAAGTAAGAGTGAGAATGAGAGACAGAGAGGGAGGGAGAGAGAGAAAGGGGGGGAGAGAGAGAGGGGCGAGAGAGAGAGAGAGGGGCGAGAGAGAGAGAGAGAGAGAGAGAGAGAGAGAGAAGGGGGAGGGAGGGAGAGGGAAAAGAGAGAGAGGAGGGGAGGGAGAGGGGAGAGAAAGGGGGAAGCTGGGAGATGGAGGGAGAGAGGGAGGGAAGGAGAGAGAGAGGGAGAGAAGAGAGAGAGAGAGGAAGGGAGAGGGAGAGAGGGGAGAGAGGGAGGGAGGGAGAGAGAAAATGTGTGTGCGCGCGCGTGCGTGTGTGCCTTGTGTTTATGGGGTAACATTCAACATTTTCTTCCCTTCAAAGTAGCGTGACAAGTGCTTACCATTCGCTCTAAACGGAAAAAAAAATGCTTTTTATAAAAACAAACAAAAAGCTTCCCCCCGCCCCGTGAGGCCGCTGCAGCTGCCCGGGCCCAGGGAGTCGGGGTGCACTGGCACGGGCCCCCCACAGAGAGATCGGCGTCTCTCGGGCCTGCTTGTTTCTGCTCTCCCAGTCCTCGGGGACGCAGCAGCAGCTATAGCAGCTGCAGCCGCAGCCGCCGCCGCCGCCATGGCAGGGACCTGGGCACCGCAGACGGAGCTCCCGTGCTTCCTCCACTAGGCCTATGGGGACTCGGTCTTCACATGGCCGGGGGCGGGGGTGGGGGGGAGGACTGAAGGCAGCCGAAGATTCGGCGCCCGGGGGGGAGGGGGGACGCGTCTTTCGAACCTCGCCAGTCGGGGGCCAGGGGCGCAGGCGGTCCCTTGGACTTCGGCCGGCTCAGCTGGGAAGGCCACCCCCCTTCCCGACACACCCCCTCCCCCCCATCTCTTCTTAGACCAAGCACCTTCTCCGTTAGAGCGACCGGTTGGCGGGCGGGGGAGGAAGGAGCGGTATACCGGGGAGCTGAAGCGGGGGATGGAGGTGGTGGGGGGTGGCGGGGGGAGGGTGGTGGTGGTGGTGGAAATGTCTCTTACCCGAGTTACTGAGGAGGAGGAGGAGGAGGAGGCGGTCGGAGTGCGGCGCAGCAGGGAGACAGCGGGGTTGGGTGGGCGCGACTGGGAGTCACACGGGAGAGAATTAACCCCATCACCAGCCCCGGACACCGGCTCCAGCGGCTACCGCTGCTAAAGAAGACCCGCCCACTACCATCGCGCACTAGCCCCCCCGTCTACCGCCTCCAAAGGGAAACCGGCCAATTACTGCTCGGAGAGCTGAGGAAAGACACTAACCCCCACCAATCAATTCTCGGAATCCGCCCCTTTCTACTCCCTCCCCCCCCACCCGGCTGTGCCCCTCCCGGGCCGCGGTCGAGCTAAGTGCCAACCCTACTTCAGCCCCGGAGAAAAAAATGAACCAATCGGCTTCAGGGATCTCCGCTTGAGGGACGTGGCCATTGGCCAATCCCTGGGTCGCTCTGGGTGCTAAGGCTTTTCCCTCTCCAGTAACGAGGGCGCATTTTCCCAGGAGTAGGACCCTGAGGCTTAGGACTGTGGCTGTGCAAGGGTGAGAAATCATTCCCGAGAGTCTGAAAGAAAGGATCTTTCGCTTGTGTGATTATTACGGTCAGAGACGAGGAAACGTCCGTGAGGTCTAAGAGGGGGCTTATTTGCAGCGTCGGTCCTCGGAGCTTTCAACACTTGGCCTCAATAGCTAAGGACGATGATTTCCCCCACCTTTCCCCGCACACCTCTTAACGGGAAACTACAGTTCCCATCATGGCTTGCAGTATTCTTGCAAACTATTCTTCCTCTGCCATCCGCTGAGCATCATGGGAATTGCAGTTTCCAAGAGGGGCTGGCGACCTTGGCCAATGGGAAGGGAGATGGGTTGAGGGGCGGGAAGCCAGTAACCCTCCCCCGCCCCGCTTTTTCTCAGAGGTGGTTAGGGTATACCGCGGATTTTTCCTTTTCAGCCTTTTTAGTCCCCTGGTTTCGTGAGGCGGACAGGAGGAAAGTTGTCTCAGGAGCCATTTTCAGAAATGAGATTGGGGCTGTCTTCCCCGACCCCCCCAACCCCGCGTTTCCTTTCGCCGCTCCTCTTTGACGTCACGTCCGCTAAGGGGCGGGCCCACGCTCCCAAACCCGTGGCGGGAGCCTGAGCTTCAGTGGTCATTGGGCCAAGTTTCGGTCTGAGCTCAGCTTGGTGGACAGGTATCGGCCGCCTCTGCAGCCGCCCAGGTTTGGAAGGGGATGTTGGAGGCTGAGTAGGGGATATGGGGGAGGAGTGTCGCGCTGCTCTCGGGGGAATGAAGGAAATGGGCGGGGGGAGGGGCGGATTGCTTTGGCCTGTTGCGCAGTAGAGAGTGTGCTGGACCCCTGTAGTCTGGAGGACCTCAGTTCAAATCCAACCCCAGACGCTCTGTGACCCTGGACAAGTCACTTAACCTCTATCTGGCTCAGTTTCCTCAACTGTGAAATGGGGATAATAATAGCATCTATCTCACAGGTTGCCGTCAAGATAAAAGAATATTTGTAAAGCGTTTTGCAAACCTTAAAGCAATATACATGCTAGCTGTTTCCACCCCTAGACTTGTCACGCACAATATAATTTTTTTCTACCTAATTGGCCAATCAGTCGAGCCTTTATTAAATGTTTCTATAGGCCAGGTACTGTATTAAAGGCTGGAGATTTAGAAACAAAACAAAACTCCCCATCGGAAACATGTTCCTTGCTGCCGAGGAACTTAACATTCTAACTGGGGAGACATTCTAGGGTTTGCAGAGAGTTACGTGCAAACAAGATAGGATAGTTTGAAGATAGTTTCAGAAGCAAAGCACATAGTTTACTTTCTCTACTCATTTCACCCCTTTTTTCACTTTGTGGTACCTCATCCTTGCTTTCATATCTACATTAATTTTATTTCTTTCATCAACTGTTTCCTTTTGTACTTCACTTTTAATTTGCCCTATATTGTAGGCTTCTGAATTGAAAATAACAACCTCAGTGCTACTTAAATAGTAACTCATGATGGACTTTATATCAGCTCATACTTAACCTGGTGTGATATAAACCTGTTTAAATTTTTCCCTGTTGTTCACCAAGGCAGACAATGTGGAGTACTCAGTGTACTAGGGCATTGAGTGTTGAGTAAACTAGAATTAAAGAATTTTAGAATTGGAATAGACCTAAGATATCTAATACTTTCAGTTTACAGGTGCAATCTGTAAGCTTTTTGCCATAAGGATCAATCAACAGGAGAAGGAGAAGAATAGGCATATTTCTTCTGCCAATCCAGGGTTCTTGAAGTAATGACATGAGATTGTCAGGAGATCTCTACATCCCAAATTAGTGTCAGTATAACTACATTAATTTGATAATACTTTGACTAATAGCTTCATACTTTCCTTTTGATGGAAGGATAAATAAGATGTATTATTCTTTACTTAGTGCTCTGTAACTGAGACAATAATTTTCCCACAGGTCTTAGTTAATAGAGAAAAGCCTTGACAGGGTAATACTTATTTTCAGTATTTTTCCCATACTCGTTATTTTCACCTTTAATTTTTTAAAATATGGACTGCTATATACTTGCAGTATGTTCTAGAGTGTTCACCTGAAGAATGAGAGAGTGGAACTACGTGATTTCTACAGAGCTTTCAGTTCTTGTTTCAGTCTAGTAAGCATTTATTGATAATGTATTAGGTACAGTGATACAAAAAGGAAGCAGTCTTTGCCTTCAAGGGTCTTACATTTCTTTTTGATACTTATATGTTTATATGTATATGTATAAGTATATAAAAATAAATATAAGATAAAGGGGGGAGGCATTACCAACTAAGAATTAGGAAAAGCTTAAAGTAGAAAATGCCTTTTGAGCAGAGATTTGAAGGGAAGTAAGGATTCCAAGAGCTAGAGATAAGGAAGAAGTGTGTTTCAAGTATGCTGGGCGTGGAAATTGAAGATGGAGGGTTGTGTAAAAAACAGCTAGAAGGTCAGTTTGGCTAGACCATAGAGTTCATGAAGGAAAGTAATATATGCCTGGAAAGGTAGGTTGGAGCCAATGTATTGAGGCCTTTAAAAACCAAACAAAAGACTGTATTTGATTTTAGAGGTAATAAGGAGTCATGAGAGGCTTTTGAGGAGTAGGGTGATATGGTCAGACTTGTACTTTGGGAAAATCACTATGTAGTGTGTGGATTAGAAGAGGGAGATTTGAGGTTGGGAGACATTTGATAGTATTGCAGTCATCTGGGTAAGAGGTGAGGAAAGGCAGGGGTGTTAGGAGGCGAAGTGAGAGCGCCAGCCCCAGAGTTGGGAGGACCCCTCAGTTCTGGCCTCAGAAAATTAGCACCCACACATAAATAATGACTGGCTGTGTAACCTTGAGCAAGTTACTTAACTCCAGTTGCTTTAAAAAAAAAAAAAAGGTGATGAGAGCCTGAACTATAGGGCAATAACTATGTGGACAGAATGTAAGAGATCTCAAGATTTCACAGTTGATTCAGTGGAGGTGGTGGTGAGGGCTATTTGAGACAAATGACTCCAAGGTTGTTAATGTGTGATAAAATGGTATCCTCTTTGGAGAAAAGAAAGATTAGAAGAGTAATGTGGAGGGGAAGGAGAGAAAGAAGGAAACAAGCGTTAAACACTGACTGTGCCACTCTGCTAAGTTCTGGCGCACAGATACAAAAACATTCCTTTCCCTTAAGGAGCTTAAGTTCTAATGGAAGATGACAACACAGAAAAAGAGGTGGTGGTGTGGGTATACTATCTGTCTAGGGTCTTGGGGAATGTAAACCAGCCTGGCGCCTTCCACCAAGTGGAACTCACCAGTGGGAAAAGGCAGTGGGCCTTACCAGAGGGATTGTCTGTTTTGAGAAGACAATAGAGTATTTATTTTTTTCCGGGCCTTGAGGTCAGGTGCTGTGGGAAGTTTGGGGATGAGACAGCAAGTGCTCAGCAGAATTTTGGTTCTGAAGTCTAGAAGCTCAAAATACCACTGGGAGGAGGAGGAAATAATGAATTCTGTTTTGAATGTGTCAAGTTTGAGGTGCACATGACATAATGAGTTGAAAGTGTTCAAAAGGCAGGTGATGATACAAGACTGAAGCTTGGTTAGCTCATAAGAAAGATAGGGGTAAACCTGAGTATGATAGGAATTTAAAAAGTAAAACCATTTAGAAACAGCTTAAAAGAGTATTTTATACAAATGAGGTGCAAGAGGAAGAATTGATACAGAGGAATTGGATAGGGGAGGGGGGTTGGTAGTTCTGGTAACCTACTTTCATATGGAATGGGTTAAGAGGGAACTATATATATGTATATATGTGTGTCTACACACACACATATTTAGAAGAGTATAAAAGTCTTCTAAATTCAGAAGGTAGGGGCATAGGCAGTGGGAATAGGGCAAGGAATAGGTAAAATAGGGGTATAGAAGCATATTTAGATTTATGGGAATGGGAGGACAGAGGAGGTATCCTCAGAGGAGGGTAGGTAGGGTAGAAGTAAAGTAGAGGGGGCAAGAGGAATAGGAAAGGAGAGATATGCGCATACATAAAAACAAGATTAGGAGTTGAATAGGTTTAGGAAAGTGTATATCTATATGTGTATGTATGTATCTATAGATGTAGAGAAATATAATTAAACTTTACTGTAACTTCTGGGAGGGAGTTGGGGGGAGGGGGAAAAAGTGCACAGCAGAGAACAAAAGAAAACTCACAAGGAAGCAAAGAAAAGAGGGACAGTTCTCATCATAATCAGCATTATTTATCATACAGGCTTTCTTGAAATGAAGATTTATTGTTACATGTTTTGAATCCCCTCATGTTCTGCTATGCACATGTCATGTTTTTTTTCTTTCTAACTTTGTATTTAAGTTCCAATATTTAAGTTTATTATATGATTTTGTTTTCTATATTCTGTATTTGTGTTCTGGCGTTTGAGTCTAAAATAAAATTTTGGAAAAAATAAAATAAAAAAAGACAAGCTTGGGAGAAAAATTAGGATTGAATTTATAGAGTATGAACTAAATAGGTATTTTACAGTTATTTATATTTCTCTGTTGTAGGGTGTAGGTATCAGTAGTAGATCGTTAGAAATCACCAAGTACTACAAAGTATTTTCTGCATGCCCTGTGTACTAGATACTGTGTACAGATGGGAAAATGAGATAACATATAAATTGTGCAAACTTTAAAGCATTACATAAATGTAAGCTGCTATTATTAGCATCATTATCATTATCATTATTATCACTACTACTGGGATAGACACACAGGCATAAGAAATAGTCCCTGCCATCTAGAAGTTTATGGTCCATTTTCAATCATTATATAATAAAAGATGATTGAAAATCTATCTATGCACCATAGTCCATCACTAGCACCTGTCTCACAGCATTATCGTGATGCCCAAATGAGGTAATATATGTAAAGATCCTTGCAAACCTTAAAGCATTATATAAATGCTAAAGAATATTAGTGCTATTATTAGATTATAGTGCAGACCACAAATCCTGTAGGAATTGAGAAAAATAATATAGTACATAGGAAGTCATAAAAAGAGTGGAGGAGGAAGAATACTCTAAAGATTTGGAGAAATATGTTCAAATGCATGGAGAAAGGAATAATTATGGTCTATATAGGAACAATAAAATGCATGAATAGGATAGGATTTTTAGTAGGGAATAGTAGTTAATATGGTTGAATTGGTGGATCCATTGAACAAAAATGGTTAACTAAAGGGACTATAAACCAGGGTAAGCAAGGAGAAAAAGAGCCAGTTCTCAGTTGCTCTCATTGACTTGAAGTTACTGGGTTTGGACAAATGGTGTTCTTATATGGTAAGAAAAAAATCATGAATTTGATTGCTAAGCTTCTAGAAATAATCTTTGAAAAACCCAAATTCACTAAGAACCACTGTACTTTTGTCAAGAACAGGGCTTGCCATATTTAATTTGTTATCCTTTTTGGATAAGGTTACAGGGTTGACAGATGAGGAGAATGCTTGCCTTTCCTTCCTCCCTCTCTACTTTCCTCCCTCTCTTCCTTCTTTCCTTTCTTTTTCTCTCGATGTCTAGATATCTAGCTATATATACATAGAGAGAGCATAAGAGAGAAATAGAGTATACCTATATTTTAGAAAGTCATTTGACAGAATCTCTTATACTTATCTTTGTAGAGAATTATATGCTACATAATAGTATCTAGCACATATGTGAATTTGAAACTGGTTGGGTTACTGGACTCAAAGAATAGATATTAGTGAGTTTTTGTAAGCTTAGAGGGAGGTCCCCAGTGGTGTGCCCCAAGGATTTCTACTTGACCATGTACAGTTAGTTTGATATATTAGTCAATGGTTTGAATGAAAGCATAGATAGGATAATTTATTACTTTTACAGATGGGACAAATTTGGGAGGATTAACCAATAGGTTATGTAACAATTATCATGCAAAAAAGGCCTTGAAAAGTTAGAATAAGACAAAGTAATTAATAAGATGTAATTTAATAAGGCTAAATGTAAAGTCCTATATTTGGGTTTTTAAAAGACTTCACAACTACAGATGAAGGAGCATAGGTAGTCAGCAATGAGCATGAAAAAGATACGTGGTTCTTATTGAATTGCAAACCCCATACGAGTCAGTTGAGTAAGATAACAGCAAGAAAAACCAATGAGGTCTTAGATTGCTGTGAAATGCAGTGTCTCCATGAACGATAGTCCTCCCATACTCTGCTAAGTTAGGCACAACTGTATTGTCTCTGCCACATTTTGGGTAAAGTGTCATAACAAGCTCATTCATCTAGAGTAGGGGTTCTTAAACCTTTAAAATCCCTTTGGCAGCCTAGGGAGGCTTATGACCCCTTCTCAGGTTAATATTTTTATGACTACATTAATAATTGAAGAAAATGCCCAATTTCATTCAGAAGTTGTTGAAAATAAGGATGTAATTTTTTTCCCCATATAAGTTCATTGAAACCCTGAAATCTAATCTATCATAATCTAAAATAAGTAGACTGGGTATCAAACTGGATACCATACCATACAAGAATCATTTAAAGGACATATAAATGTTTAGCTTAGAGAAGAGGTGTTTGAAGGGCTGTCATATGGAAGAGGGGTTAGAGTTATTTACCTTTGGCTCTAGAGACAAAACTAATCTCTACATAAGGAAAAACTTCTAAATTATTGCCGCCCCAAAGTAGAATGGGTTGCCTCAGGAACAACCAGATTTCATCCTTATTAGTAGTAGTCTTCAAGCTAAAGATGGATGATCATTTGTTAACCTTGTTGTAGAGATTCTTCTTGTTGATCTCCATGATTCTGATAGTGTCTTGAAGTGGGGTATTAGAGTCTATCCAATAGGCAGTATTCCTTGTAGCTCCTGGAGTGACATTGAATTTCTGTACGAACAAGGAGAAATTGATGTTTTAATCTGACTGTAATATAGAGGATGGGTTATAAGGGAAGGATTGTTGGGGGGTTGATCTCAAATTAATGTTGGTATGAATTGTTAAGAATTTGGATTAGGGTAGGACCAGTTGGAATTAAAATTTTTTCTCGATTTATTTATTTTTAGTTTTCAGCATTCATTTCCACAAGATTTTGAGTTACAAAATTTCTCTCCATCTTTCCTCTACCCCCCACCCCAAGATAGCAAGCCTGCTGAATGCTCCTTCCCCGAATCTGTTCTCTCTTGTATCCTCCTCCATTCCCACCTAACTTTTTAGTAGGGCAAGATGGATTTCTGTACCCCAATGCCTGTATAGCTTATTTCCCACTTGCATGTAGACCAGTTGAAATTTTAAAGGGAAATTTGAAATTTCAGAAGTAATAGAATACAGTAAAAAGTTAAATGGGGAGTTAAAATGCTTGGGTAGTAGTGGTGTAATTTAATGACCCTGTAATCTTGGGCAAGTTACTTTCCCACTCAGGGTCTAAGTTTCCTAATCAGCAAAAAAGATGCATGATAATACTTCAGCTGCTTGCCTCATAGAACTGATGGAAGGAAAGTGATTTCTAAACCAAATTACATAGAAATTTGAGCAATTTTATACTAATTACCAAGAAACAATACAGGTACACAAAATTGAGCAGGCTACTTTATGAGATATTTTAATGAAGGTAATGATTCAGGATCATACATTCCATAGGTTTAAATTTCTTTTTGTTGGTTGTTCAGTTATGTCTATCTTCTCATGACCCCATTTGGAGTTTTCTTGGCAAAGATCTTCTACAGCTCATTTTACAAATGAAGAAATTAAGGCAGACAGGGTTAAGTGACTTGCCCACAGTTAGTAGGTGTCTTGAGTCCAGATTTGAACGCTGTTCTTTCTGACTCTAGGACTGGCACTCTATCCACTGTGCCATTTAACTGACCCTAAATTTCTTTAGGATAATTTTGTACAATAGAGTTAACCAAAAAACCCATAACATTAGACTTAAGGATCTTGTACTGAGAAACAGTGACAACTTCTCTTTTGGTACATGGATTAGACTTTTCTGCATTTATTATTTATAAGTGACCTTATATTTTAAAAAATATATATTGTCTCTTTAATAAGATTTTAAGTAGCTTGAGGGCAAGGTCCATGTCTCATTTCTTTAACCTGTTCTGTACCTTGAGCATAGCAGGTGCTCAATAAATGTTAATTGGTTTATTGATATTTGGTTTCTTACAGTCAACAATTCAAATTGGATGACTTACTCCCTTCTTATGTGATTTTTAAGTCATACTGAATTTATTGTTACTGTCAGAAAATTTGCAGCACTGTGTTTTGTTCTTGAATAAGAAACAAAAAGCACTTGAGTAGCCAACTTTCATTCAGACAAAAATTTAAGAAATATAAATGTGGCAATAATTAAGGCATTTGAAATAAAGCAGAAAATGTCTTTTAGTGATCTTTCCTAAGTAATGGTGTTTATTTGTAGATATATTGATTTTTTGTGCGTGTGTAGCATGTGGAATCAGTCTCATTGCACACCTTGTAAATATCAAGAGCTATTACAAATAACTCATGAGTGATGCCAACTCTCAGAGGTATGATATGGTCTTTATAGCCATCTGTTGAGATAAAATTTCTCTGAGGTAGTCAGAGCTACTAGAAGCCTGACAGAAAAGGAGCCATATCAGTTGTCACAGTTCTGGAATGTTTTCAGTGTCAAGTTTCATTTGGGACTGTCAGATTCCCCACCTGCAACAATCTCAGCAATGAAAACAGTGACTGTTAAGTATCCAATTATTTTATTGGTACAAAAGATCAAATTACTGTAGGCCAATGGGGAGTTAGGGAGTTTCTTTTTAGTGATTGTGAATTTCTCTATATGTAATCCAGATTTTAACAACTCTGTACTTTTTTTTTTTTTTTAGCTTTTTGGAGGGCAATTGCGGTTAAGTAACTTGGCCAAGGTTACACGGCTAGGTTTTTGTTTGTGGGTGTTAAGTGTCTGAGGTCAGATCTGAACTCAGGTCCTTCTGAATCCAGGGGGTACTCTACTCACTGCGCCACCTAGCTGCCCCAACCTGTGTACTTTATATAGGTTTTCCTTCATCTGGCTTCAGTAGGGACAAAAATAAAGTAACTATTAATAGGCTCTTTGATTTTCTGTGTCAGGCTTGCATGCATAGCTTTTAATGGTGACTCAACTCTTTGAGGAATTTTCTCAAATGTCTGTATAAATCCTGAAAATTCTGAATTGGTGCTTCTGGGACAATGCTACTTTAATGTTCTTCAAGCTGAAAGTGAATATTTACTATAGCTTAACCTTAAATTATATATTAGATTTTACAAGCTTAGCATTTTGATGAATGATTGTTGTATCTTTAGTTCCTGCAATTTAAGTCATTGTTTTTCTTACTTTTTTCAGAAGGGTGGGAATAGTCGGAAAATAAATAGTTATAGCTCAAGACTGAGAAAAGTGATTATGGACTTTTGTGCTTGAGAACTGGCCTCTGACCATTTTTAAACTATTCTTTGTCATGCCATGATGAATGTCATGCCATTGAAAGACCTGGATTCCAATCCTGCTTTTGTCAACATCCTAATAGTCTAGCTTGGACAAGTCACTCAGGTATTTTGGGTTTTGGAATCTTTGTCTGTAAATCACCTAGTTGGGCTTACTTCTCTAAAGTTCTAAGATTTCACTATTTCTCTGGAGTGCTATAGGTTTCTTATATCATTTGATAGTATCGATGATTAATCATTTGCAAGAAGGGAGAATGCATACCAGCAGAATGAAAATTTAGAGGATTTTCTTCAAATAATTATTCATGCTTGGAGGAAAAGTACTTAAATGATTGTTGACTTTAAATGTCTAACATTTTTCTTTTGCTCAAAATTCAAAGAATAAAAAAACCCATAGATTGTGACTTAATAAGTAAAAAGCAACAGCTCAATCCAGAACATTTTAGTGATTCAGATAGGTATAAAAGAAATAAATGTTCCAGAAGTGAGGAACAGATAAGCTTATACTTAGCAAATTTTTAATAATTGTTTTATTTTACCTGGATAGAATGCTTTCAGCAGAGCATGATTTACACTAAAAGGTTATGCTCTAATATTAGGAATACAAGTTTACTTCCCCCCTCATCTCTCAATTTAACTAGCTATGCCTACTCGTTGACACTATTCTTTTTTCATTCTGAAAGTAAAATGACTTTTTATTCTGTTCTTAATAGCAAATAATAATTGTCGTCAGAGATGTAGTTTCACACTTTCACTATTTAAGCGTTCCAGTTAATATCCAACTAGTTGCTACAAAAAAGTGTGAATTTTAGAAATAAATATAACATAAAAAGGCATTTTTATGTAGTAGAGGAGCACTCTGGAAAGCAGAAGTCCTGACTAACACTTAACTAGTTGTGTGACTTTGAAATAGTCATTTCTCTGTTACTTTCCTTAGCTGTAAAATTCAGGTAATGAGAGATTATTGTCATAAGGTTATTGTGAACATAGTCTATTGTAAATTATTGTGTAAAGTGCTATAGAAATAAGAGGTCGTTATCTGCTGATATGGTGTATCTAAAGGACATGGTAGGGTAATGAATCTTAACCATTGATTTTTATAAACTTTCAGCTTAGCTATCTGATCTAGATGGGGTACCAAAGCAGAATGTATACACAGACCAAAATATTTTATGCTCATTTCAACTTTCTGCATTTTAGAAATCTTTTGTTAGAGAATGTTATCTGTGCCACTGCTTCCTTGCTTCCTCCATGGTAGAAGAAAGTGGAGCACTTGTGAATAAAAACTAACTTTAACTTATTTTTATACTGTAGCTTATATCATACCCCTCCCTGTGAAATAGCCATATATGATCCATAAAGAATACCAAAATCATTTGGCAAGGGGTGACTAAGTGGTGCAGCGAATAGAGCACTGGCCCTGGAGTCAGGAGGATCTGAGTTCAAATCCTCAAAGCCTCACAGACACTTAACACAAAAAAACTAGCCATGTGACCTTGGGCAAGTCACTTAACCCCAATTGCCTCCAAAAACAAAGCAAAAAAAAAAATCATTTGACAAGAGGAGGGAAGGAAGTTCAGAGTGGAGGCCAGCGCGTACAAGTCTGTGTTCTAGCTAAGTTTTACTTGGTACTACCCAAGAGTACTGAAAAATGTCAAATTTATATTTTGAGGGTAGAATACTTAATGAAATCCTGACAATCTTCTCAGGTTTATTAGAAAATAAAATGTGTAAGGGTGGCTAGGTGGCACAGTGAATAGAGCACCGTCCCTGGAGTTAGGAGGACCTGAATTCAAATACGGTCTCAGACACTTAATACTTACTAGCTTTGTGACTTTGGGCAAGTCACCTAACCCCAATTGCCCTCCCTTCCCCCCTGCAAAAAACAAAACAAAACAAAACAAAAAAAACCAAGAAAATATGTAGATCAGAGACCTGACTTTTAAAGTTGAATTCATACAAAAAGGGAAAAAAACCAGTTAGAATTAATCTCTATTTTTAATGTCAATTCAAATTGCTAGTGTTTATATTTATTTTACAAGTTTGGGGTTTTTTTCCATAATTATACCCAGTGGCATTTAGCATTATGACTAAACACCCTGAATGCAAAGTTCTGTTACTGAACCCTAGAAGTAATAGTAGGAGTCAGCATGCTGGACTTTTTGAAAAATAGTAGTAGAAGGAGGCGGCTAGGTGGTGCAGTGAATAGAGCACCGGCCCTGGAGTCAGAAGGACCTGAATTCGGATTCGGCCTCAGACACTTAACACACACAAACAAAAAACCTAGCTGTGTGACCTTGGGCAAGTTACTTAACCCCAATTGCCCTCCAAAAAGAAAAAAAAAAGAAAGTAGTAGAAGAACAAGGAGACTTCTTACATTTAATTTTATTTTTATTCTTAAACACCCAAAAAAAGGGGGTCTTTTCCATATACATAGTCAAACAGAGAAATAATTATGCATGAAGCCACACATCTTTATCACATACAACTTGCTTTTCAAAAAAAGCTTATAAATTCAACCTATGCCATTAAAAGCTATACTGATTGTACTTTCATTTCTCTAAAAGAAATTTCTCAATGACCCGCCTTTCTTTTCTTTTCTGTTACCTAACCCTACTCTTTCCCCACACCTCCCAAAAAGAAAAAAAGAAAAACCCAGTTCTTGTAACATAATAACATAAACAAAACAAATTCCTCCATTAGTTGTGTTTGAAAATGTATGTTTTCTGCATCTTGAGTACAGTTTGTCAGAAGGTCGGTAGAATGCTTCATCATTAGTAAACATTTATTAAATGCCTACTATGTTTTAGATATTATACAGTACTTAAGTCTTTCAAAGTTGTTTCTCTTTACAGTGTTTTCATTGTTGTATATATTGTTCTCCTGGTTCTTCTCACTTCACTTTGTTCATTCATACAGGTCACCTCTCCTATTTGATAGAGTTCTAGAAAGACTACGTATAGCAATTATTCAGTGCAGATTAAGATTTTAGTTCCTGAATGAATTGATCACCAAGATTTTTGGACACGTGGATGTTTCTTCTTACCCAATGTAAAGGGATCCATTTGAAGCTCAGTTTCATAGGATTTGCTCAACAGCATTTTGACTCTATCACTAGCTGCCTGTAGCATTCACAGCTTTCTTATCAAATGAAGCTTTTGACACTTAGCAATTTATTAAGCAACTTTATACAGTACAAATGATTCTTTTGATATCAGACATGGTTTTTGAAAGTTTTTTTTATTATTATTTTAAGCCTGAAATTTCCTTTGGATAAATTCTGTTGTCTTGCCAACATTCATGTATACTTTCAAGATTTCAGTTTACTGTATCCATTTCTATGTCATCTGGGGCTAAAGCATCAGTACAGAGCAAACAGTTGTTTTTCCTTTCTGTCAATAACAGTTCTTGTGAATCACACTGATAAATAGTGGATCATATTTTCTGGATTTAAGATTTTTGCTTTTTGTTTCTATACTTCTTTTATTTCAGTTGTCCCTCTTATTTTAGTTTGGAGTAATTTTAGTTTTGCTAGAGTTTTCAAACTGGTTATGTAATTATCCATTATAAAGCTTTTGTTTAATTTTAAAAATATAAAATTAAAAATTATGACATGTATTTTAATTTTATTTTAGAAAACGTTAAGTAATTATGAATATCATGATATTTCCATTTTTAAATTTTCAGGGTTTGGGGGAGAAACCAGCTTCTTTTGTTTTATTTACCAAAATGAATAACATTCACAAATATAATAGATATGGTATATCTAATTTCCACATGAAGATTGTTTATCTTCATGCACTTTGAATTCAAGAAATCACTGGAGTATATAACTCACTGATAAGTAGCAAATTGTGTTTGTATTGAGTATTCACAGTTGCCTTTGTACACAACATACTGATTATTTGCTGTAGACATTTGCTGTAGACATGCTCTAGACATTGTCATTTGGAGTCAGTTTGCCTTGTTAATTTTAGTCATGTTGAATGAGATTTCAACTTTATTTTGTCAAAGATTGAATATTCATAGAATTGTTTAGTCCTGTCCTAATCTTTGTGACCCCATTAGGGGTTTCCTTGGCAAAGATACTGGAGTGGTCAGCCATTTCTTTGTCTAGCTCATTTTTGCAGATGAGGAACTGAGGCAAACACGGTTAGGTGACTTTTTCAGGGTCACGTGGCTAGTAAGTGTCTGAGGCCACATTTGAACTCATGAAAATGAGTCTTCCTGACTCCTGGCCCAGCACTATCCACTGTGTCTCCTAGCTGCCTCATTTACAGAGTAGTTGAACTCAAATATTCAATAATTTTGTCTATTGCTTAATGCTTCCTAAGATAATGTATTCTAGAGTTCAGAAAACTGCTATCTGGTTAGTCATGCAAGTAATGATATTCTCAATATGTAGATAAACTAATTGAAGTTTGGTGATGTTCAGTGATTAGCATAAAGTCACAAACAAGTAAGTGATAGAAACTAGACATGAACTTAGGTCATTTCACACTATGTCTAATTGTTACATGGTGCTCTACATGCAAAGGTATCTTCAAAATGTCCTCTATGACCACTGAGCCTAAAGATAGCTTAGTACAGGTTTTTCTCTGAAGTGGTGAAGATTAGATAAGATAGATATACAATTTAGTAACACAACCATTAATGTATGAAATGCCTTTAGCATGAGATATGTACATTCTCCCCCACCCCCATCAAACACATACATACATTCCTGAATTCATCCAGGGAATAAGTGGCACAAGAAGATTACAGAGATGTGGAGGGAAAGTAACTAGACTAGGAACCTGAGACCACTTTAGTTGTGCTGCCTTGACAATGGGAATCCTATCTGACACCTTCTCTTGCTGTCCTTATACTTGCTCTGTGCCTGCAGTTTTGTGAGGGCTAATCTTACTGACCCTCATATACAAATCTGCCATCTGCAGGAGGGCCCAACCCAGGTAGAAAGGCTGATCTGCTCTCAGGATCATCGATTTAGAGTAGGTCATCACTTCAGAACTTCTCGTTTTGTAGATTTGGAAATTGAGGCCCAAGATGAGTTCTTGCCCATGGTCATCGCACAGTCAGAACCAGGATTTGAATGTTCTGAGGTAGGTTCTGAGTCCAATCCGTGCTTTCCCAACACAATATTCTATCTCTGTAGCAATAATTGCACCTGTCCTCTTTATGCTTTTTGTTCTGCTGTATTTGGCTTCCTATTATGCTAATCTTGTTACTTGTTCCTTCATTCCATACTGCCTTTCTTGCTAAAACTTTATAATAATAATATTTAAATAGTGCTTTAGGATTTACAGCTTTCCTCACAACACCCCTGTTGGATAGGTAATACAAATATGATGTTTCTTTGTTGTTGCTATTCAGTCATTTTTGACTCTTGACCTCATTTGGAGTTTTTTTGGGCAGAGATACTGAAGTGGTTTGCCATTTCCTTCTCCAGTTCATTTTACAGATGAGGAAACTGAGGCAAACAGGGTTAAGTGACTTACTCAAGATCACATATCTATTAAATGTCTGAGGCCAGATTTGAATTCAGAAAGAAGATGAGTGTTCCTGGCTCCTGGACATTGTGCCACCTAGCTGCTGGTTCTTTATGATAATAATCATAACCAATAATAGCATTTATTTGGCACTTTAAGGTTTGCAAAATGCTTTCAGTAATAATAGCTAGCAAGCTTTTATATAACTCTTTAACGTTTGATAAGTGATTTAAGAGTATTATCTCATTTTATCATTTTACCCCGTGAGGGATGGGTGCTATTATCATCCTATTTTGTAGGTAAGGAAACTGAGATATAAGAAGTTAATTGACTGAACATGCCTCCTCCCCTCCCCCCCAAGGCAACACACAACTTGTGGATCTAAGACAAAATTTGAACTCAGGTCTTCTTGATTCCAGATCCAGTATTCTGTCCACTGTACACTGGATTCTTAGAGAGGTTAAGTGATTTATTACTGGTCATATAGCTAAGTATCAGTACCAGGACACCAAGCATTAATTAGATAAAGCCTTTGAAAGGAAAGGGAATAATGTAAAATGACCAGGACCCAGAAAGCCCTAAAGTAGCATACAATTACAAGTTATTTTTGTTTAACCCATCTTCTCTCCCAAATTGGATGTTTCATTATTTTTTTTTAGTTGTATGCCTGCTTTTTAGTTGTCTTAAGATTTTTTTTTTCTTTTTGGAGGGGGGAAGGTAGGGCAATTGGGGTTAAGTGACTTGCCCAAGGTCACATGGCTAGTTTTTTGTGTCAAATGTCTGAGGCCGTTTTTGAACTTGGGTCCTCCTGACTCCAGGGTGGGTGCTCTATCTATTGAGCCACCTAGCTGCCCCTACTGTTTTAAGATAGTAAAGGCTGGTAGTAATTCTCTTAGTACAAAAGTAGATAAAGAAGAATCATTTATCATTTCAACAATAACTTAAAAATAAATTTTCCTTTTGATTGAATCTTAGATTTTCACTCCCTTTTTGCTTTTATATGTCTAGATTATATGATAGAATTGATCCTTTTTCTCTTTGATTTATAGATATAAGTTTAGTTAAGTAATGAAGCCAAAGTGAAGACATTGGGATCAGGGATGGGGGAACCTGCGGCCTTGAGACAACACCTGGTCTTCTAGGTCCTTGGGTACAGTCTTTTGACTATGTCCAAGTTTTACAGAACAAATCTTTTTATTAAGGTGATTTGTTCTGTGAAGTTTGAATCAGGTTAAAGGACCACACTTCCTTGAGGGTCACATGTGACCTCAAGGCCACAGGATCCCCACCCTGTATTAGGTCATATATTTATGATGAAAGAAATACTTGCTCTTTAAGTATCTGCATGTGCTTTTCTTAAATTTCTTCAGCTCCCATAATGGTTTAATCCATATAAATTTTTATAATATATATTAAGAACGTATATATCAATACAATTATCAGCCATGTTCTAGAGGCTTAATGATGAAACATTTTGACCTCCTGATATGGAGGTGATAGATTTAGAGTATAGAGTTAGATATATAGATATGTATGTTTGTATACATATATGTATATATATTTATTTTAGTATTTAGACGATGTGATTTTTGCTTGTCTGCATATTTGTTACAAGCTGTTTTTCTTTCCTGTTTTTTTCAATGGAGTGGGAGTTGAGCGGGAGATTAAATAGATTTTTGTTAATTAAAAAGTTATTAAATGAGGCGGCTAGGTGGCACAGTGAGTAGAGTGTCGGCCCTGGAGTCAGAAGGACGTGAGTTCGGATCCGGCCTCAGACACTTAAGGCACACACAAACAAAAACCTAGCCGTGTGACCTTGGGCAAGTTACTTAACCCCAATTGCCCTCCGAAAAGCAAAAAAAAAAAGTTATTAAATGTACTTTCAGGAGAGGTCACTATTGTTTTCCTTAATTGTTTTATTTGTTACAAGAGACCCAACTCTCATGAATGAGAATAATTTGTAAAGGTTTGTAATTCTATAGATATATTTTGTATATTATATCTATCATGTATTATATCTGTGTATATTATATGTATATATATCTATTATATCTATTTATATAGAAATACATTTTAGGTTGCTATGAAGTTTTATTTTTAAGTAGAAAAGGAAATTTGTCTCTAATGATACATTATTTTAGAACTAAGCTTTTTAGATTGAGTTATATGCCAGGGTACATAAAGTAGTACATACTTTATCCTGCTAACTATTTGAAGACTTTATTTTTTGAAACATGCAAACATAGTGTTGATGGTCATAGTACAGAGTGCAACAGAATCAAACTAAGATAAATGCTTCAGCATTTTTCATATAATGCATTGAACATTTTGATAATTATAAGGAATATATGTTTTATTGCAGAGAATGTAGGGCTAGATGATCTAAAAGTGGTTTTGTTGCCTTCTTTTTCTTCTATCTTTTGGTAACGATCTAAAATTTTATCTGGAAATCAAATGATGGTTATGTTAATTAAAGTTGATGTTAATCTATCTGATTAAAAAATTAATTTCAGTATTTTAAAATAAACCTCTGTAATTCTGAGGTAATTTAATGAATATACATCAGACATAAGTATCTTGCACAGCATAATTCTTTAAATGCAGATTTGTCCCAATTTAAGAAAATCAGATTCAGGAACATTTAACCTTACAAAACACATAAATTAAGATATTAGAGAATAACATTTTGCTTTACATGAGGATTTCACATTGAAAACAAGCTCATAATGAGTAGATACATATACATTGAATAATTAGATTTACATAAACTTAGTTTACATGCACCTCTTCTGGAATAAGGAATGTGATCTAGATGTGTATTATTTGGCTAGCTATTGCACTTACCACAGAAACATGCCTTTTCTCTTTGCACCATTCACACCATCTCCTCATGTATCCCGCTCTGCATAGTACTTTGTTTTACACTTAACTGAAAAGATAGAGGCCATTCAATATAAATTCTTTCTTTTCAGTTCCAGCAAACTATTCTCTTTGTTTCTCTTTCTCAGGAAGATGCAGACCTTTTCCTTTCTAAGATTTAGAGTCCAGAAATCAAAGAAAGAGGAAAAGGTCCCATATATATAAAAATATATATATATATATTTATACCAGCTTTTTTTGTGGTGACAAGAAACTTGAAAATAAGAAGATAGCTATTAGTTGAGAAGTAGATGAATAATTTACAGTTCAATAATACCATGTAATGGAGTATTATTGAACTGTAAATTAATTCCTAATAAATTAGGAAATGTTGTTCAGTCACATTCTTTTTGTCATCCCATTTGGGGTTTTCTTGGCAAAGATACTGAAGTGGTTTGCCATTTCCTTCTCAAGCTCATTTTACAGATAAGGAAACTGAGACAGAGTTAAGTGCCTTGCCCAGGGTCACACAGCTAGTAATATTCTGAGACCAGATTTAACTCAGGAAGATGAATCTTCCTGACTTCAAACCCAGCACTCTATCTACTGTAGCCACCTAGCTGTCTGAAGGAGGAAATGGGTGATATCAAAGACATATAAAAAGATATAAACTGATGCAGAGTAAAGTAAGCAGAACCAGAATGATTTATACAAAAAGTCTAAAGACAAACAACTTTGAGAGCTCTAAGAACCATGATTCTAGGTGAGAATTTGTTTTTCCCCTCAGTGGAGTCAGGAGTAAGAGGAAGACTAAATAGATTCCTGTTAATTAAACTATTAAATGCACTTTCAAGAGAGTCCCCTATATTCCCCTCTCCTCCTCTGCCCTGTATCTTTATTAACTCTTTCTTCTCTGGACCTTTTTTATGCCCAGACACTCCTCCTTTAAAAAAAAAAAACAAAAAAGGGGCGGCTAGGTGGCGCAGTGAATAGAGCGCCTGCCCTGGAGTCAGAAGGACCTGAGTTCGGAGCCCGCCTCTGACACTTAGTCCACACAAACAAAAACCTAGCCATGTAACCTTGGGCAAGTTACTTAACCCCAGTTGCCCTAAAGGGGCGGCTAGGTGGTGCAGTGAGTAAGAGCGCCAGCCTCGGAGTTGGGATGACCTGAGATCAAATCCGGCCTCAGAAAATGAGTACCCACACATAAATAATGACTAGCCTGTGTAACCTTGAGCAAGTTACTTAACCCCAATTGCTTTAAAAAACAAAACAAAACAAAAACAAACAAAAAAAACCTTCACTTGACCATGCTGTACTCTCAAGCTATTACTGGAGAAACCTCTTTGCTTTCATAGTTTAATTCACAGAAGTCAAGTCTTTGCTTCTGCTTCATCTCCTTAATTTTTATTCCCTCCCAGTCTGAATTCCAACTTTACCACTGGATGAATTTGGTACCTGGCTCATAATTTCTCTCTCCTCTAAAATTCCTCTCTTCTAGAAACTTCATACATGTTGACTCTCCTTCCTTGACCTACTTCTCCACCTCAAGTCAGCCAAAGATGGTCATAACCTTGATCTTGTCATCAACCACACATGTACCACTTCCATATTCAGAAATTCTGAAGTCTCCTTATCTTACCATAATCTGTTGACTTTTCACTACTCCCTCTGTCTTCCCTTACCAAACCCTACTGTCTATACTGTGACCTCCAATGCCTTGACCCCCTCAGTTCTCTCCCAGGTTATCTCCCCTGCACAAGCCTCTCTTTCCTCTTTTGCTCATCTTTACCGCTTGTGAACCAATTCAATTTTACGCTGTCCTCTCTTGAATTCCTAGCTCCCTTATCATTTTATTGATTAGGCTTTACCAAGCCTCAGCCCTTCTGACTGGGTCCCCTACAGATTGATGTTACAGAGCTTCTATTGGGCCTTCACTGCTGCTAAACAATTCTTGTTTACTTGCCTTATCAACTCACTGTCATGCTCTCCACAGTGGTTCTTTAAGCCCTTTTCATTCCTCTTCAAACCTCATATGACTTCCCCTACCACCCCTAAACTCCTCCCCCCAGATGAGATCTGTGCAATTGAGGTCATTCACCATGAGCTTCCTCTTCCTCATCTCCTGTCCCTCAGATGCCTTCTGCCACTTTCTCCTCCATCAATCTTTTCCTTGTCTACTGGCTCCTTCCTTATTGCCTACAAACATGCCAATGTTTCCTTCATCCTCAAAAAATCCTCACTTAATCCTTCCATCCCTACTGACTGTGATCCTATATCTCTTCTTTCCTTTGTACCTAAACTTCTCAAAAGGCTGTCTACAATAGCTGTCTCCATTTTCTCTCCTTTCTCTTATTAGCCTCTTATAATCTGACTTCCACCAAAACGGCTCTCTCCAGTTACCATTGATTTCTTAGTTGCCAAAACCATTGACCTTTTTTTAATCTTCATTCTCTTTGACCCCTCTGCAGTCTTGAAACTGTTGATCACTGTTTTTTGAATATTTTTTTTTTCCACGTTTTCTGGACACCACTCTTCTGATTTTTCCTTCTGCCTGTCTAACTTCATTCTTTTCTAGATATTCATCCAGATCATGCCCTCTACCTCTAAATGTCACTCTGGATTCTGTCCTGGGTCCTCTTTTCTTCCTTTCTCCTACTTTAGTTGGTCATCTCATCAGCTCCCATAGAATAAATTACTGTCTCTATGATGATTATTTTCAAATCTGTCTTTCCTCCTCCATCCTTTCTGCTGACTTTATCTCCAACTGCTTTTCAGATATCTTGAACAGCATGTGCAGTAGACATCTTAAATTCACCATGTCCAGGACAGAACTCATATTTCCCCTTAAACCCTGTCTGTCTTCCCATTCCCTGTTACTGTAGGGGGCATCACCATCTTCTAAGTTTCCTCTACTTGAAACCTAGGAGTCATCCTCATCTTCCCACTCTGTCTTACCTCCCATATACAATATGTCTATCATTTTGACTTTTGTAAGGGTCTAGACCTTAAATGTGGCTCCTTCTCCCCTTTGACACTGCCACCACTCATCACCTCTTGTCTGGACTATTGCAATAGACAGCCCTCCTGCAATCTATTCTCCAAAGTGGTTTTCCTAAAGCAAAGATCTGACTATGCTGCTCCCCTGCCCAGTAAATCCCAGTGACTCCGTATTGCTTCTAGGCTTAAATACAGAATTCTGTATAGGATTGTGTTATTCATAACCTACCCTTCCCCCACCTTTCAGGCTTCTTATGACTTATTCCTTGCCACATACTCTTCACTCCAGTGACACTGTCTCCTGGCTGTTCCGTGAACAAGGCACTCCATCTCTCAGCATTTTCTCTGGAATACTCTTTCCTCATCTTCCTATCTTCTGGCTTCCCAGACTTCCTTTAAGCTCCAACTAAATTCCTATCTTTTATGCTATTAAAAGCTGTGCCCAGACCCTCTGGATAGTGCCTTCCCACTCTGTTATTTCCCATTTACCTTGTATATACCCTGGTTGTCAGTATTTGTTTACATGTTATCTTCCCTGTTAGATTGTGAGCTCCTTCAGGGCAGGGACTGTCTTTTGCCTCTTCTTGTATTCCCATCACTTAGTAGAGTGCCTGGCACAAAGTAGGTGTGTAATAAATGTTTATTGATTGATTGCTAAAACGATTCTCTCCAGTTACCAATGATCTCTTAATTGCTAAATTTAAATTCCCTGTCTTAGCCCTTCTAGACCCAGCTTTGCATATTTTGACATAGTTTATCAATCTCCTTGATACTTTTTCATCCTAATTTTTTGTGATACTGCTCTCTACTGGTTCTTTTCTTGCCTGTCTGCATATTTCTCAATCTCCTCTGCATATCATCACCCATGTTTTGCATTTTTCCCCTTTTTTCTTTCCATGTTCTCTTACTTAGAGTGACTTCACTAGCATGTGCGCATGCACGTGTGCATACACAGGATACCTCAATCTCTATATCCATTTGTAGTCTTTCTATCTACCTCCTGTGTCCTATAGGCATCTCTAACTCAACATATCCAAAACTGGATTTTGCCCAGAACCCACTTTTTACTTCTCACCTGGACAATAATAGCCCCCTAAGTTTTCTCTCGGATTCTAGTCTCCTTCCTTTCTAATGCATCCTCCATCTAGCTGCCAAATTAATGTTTCTGAAGCATTTAGTGCCTCCCTGTTACATTAGGGTAAAACAAAAATTTCTGTCTGGTATATTTAAGCCTTTCACAGTCTAGCTATAGCTTATCTTTAAAACAGTGTTTTACTAATCTTTTAAAAAATATCATCATCACTTCCCAGTGATTAATCTCCAGCAAAATTCTCCCTTAAAATAAATATATTTGTGAAATGCGTAGTAGCAATATGACCGTATCTGAAAATATACTTCTTAGTCTGTATCTGTAGTCCACCACCACTTTGCTTTTAGGTGTGAGACATGCATAGGACTCATCTAGTCCTCTTAAGTTATTGGTCACTGCATTAATCAGAGGTCTGAAGTCTTTCAGTGTGGTTTTCATACACATTATTGAAGTAATTGTATTCTTGTTCTGTTTACTTTGCTCTTAATTAGTTCATACTATGCTTCCCATATTTCTCTGAATTCTTTAGATTTGTAATTTCTAATACCATAATACTAATACATTGCATTCTTATACTATAGTTTGTTCAACTATCCACCCACCATTTGATGGATTCCCGCTTTCCTTCCAGTGATTTTCTTTTATAACAAAGAAAAAATTGTGGCTAGGGATCTGTCTTTGGCAGTATATGCCTTGTGAAATTGCTACTCAAAGGGTATTACTAGTTAACACTTAAGTGTCTTTTTTTTCATAATCCCTTCCAGGTTTGAACCAATTCACAGGCCTTCCAACACTATATTATTGTTTTTCTTTCCATAACATTTATTATTTTCATGTTTTGTCATGAGGTGAAACTTTAGTGTTGTTTTAATTTGCATTTCTCTTCTTAGTGATTTGTTTAATTGAATAATAATGAACTTATCTTTGAATTTTGAACTGGTATATCATGTTAATTTGTTAACTAAGCATTATTAATTTGTTCTCAATGATGTTTAATTTATCAGACATTTATTAAGTACCTCTTTATGTGCATAATAATGTAATCTCTATATCCCTCAAAGCACTATGTAGTATTGTTCATTTAAAGAATATGTTTCAATAGAAGATAACCAAATACATGGTGTAACAAGGTATTTTGTAGCAGGTTTTAGTGATTGAAAAAAATAGACATTTAATTATGTTTTTGAATTTTTTTTTTTTTAAAGCAATTGGGGTTAAGTAACTTGCTCAAGGTTACAGGGCTAGTCATTATTTATGCGTGGGTGCTCATTTTCTGAGGCCGGATCTGATCTCGGGTCATACAAACTCCGAGGCCGGTGCTCTTACTCACTGCACCACCTAGCCGCCCCTTTAGGGCAATTGGGGTTAAGTAACTTGCCCAAGGTTACACGGCTAGGTTTTTTTTTGTTTGTATGGATTAAGTGTCAGAGGCCGAAATCAGGTCCTTCTGAACTCCAGGGCGGGCGCTCTATTCACTGCGCCACCTAGCTGCCCCTGTTTTTGAATTTTTGAATGAAATTTTGTGATGGTGATAAACCCGATTGAAATTGAAGTGATTTATTAGCATGATAATGTTCTATTCTGTAATAGGCCTAATTCTTACTGCAATTTAAAATTTTCTTTTTAGGCTCAACATGAACAACATATCTAGTACTCAAGAATCTCTTACTCCTAAAAATTCTTGTTTGAAAAGTGAGTTTGAAGATAAGCTGTTGTTTTTACCTGAAAAATTAAGAGCAAGATTACTTCCTTTCCAGAGGGATGGTATCACCTTTGCATTGAAAAGAAATGGCAGGTAAAAAAAAATTCATCCTTAATAGGTTCAAAGTGTAAAATTATAATAAATATTGATCTGAATTATGTGTTTGTCTTATTTTACAAATAATTTCCTGGAATTACAGAATTTAGGAGTTTAAAGGTATACCAGTGACCATTTAGTCTAATAAAAAATCCTGTCTTCAAATTTCTAAAAAGTGTTTAGCCTATGCTCAAAGACCTCCTTTTAGGGGAAAGCCATTTCTCCCTTTAGGCAGTCTAGTCTTGTAGGCTGCTCCAGTTTTTTTTTTTCTTAAATCCAATCTAAAATCTACTTTCTGCCACCTGTACCAGTTTCTCCTTAGTTTTATCCTCAAGGGCTAAGTCAGACATAATCTTTTGTCCCTCTAATTTCCTTCTTCAAAGCAAACAACCTCTTTAGATAGTCTTTTATTGGCATATTCTTCAGTCATCTCACAATTCTGGTCATCCACAGCTTTATAAAATCATAGAATTTGAGATTTGGATGAGACCTCAGTGATCTAGTTTACTCCCTCTCAAAAAGTCTCAATTTTACCATGTAGGGAAAGGGAAACTTCTCATCCTCAAGTCATCCTATTTCACTTTTGGCTGCTTGTAATTGTTAATACATTTTTCCTTATATCAAGCTAAAATTTACCTCCCTAAAACTTCTACCCATTGTTCCTGGTTCTGCTGTCTGGGGCCAAAAAGAACAAAAATAATCCCTCCGTGACATCATAACCCTTCAATTACTTGAGGATAACTATTGGTTCTCCCCTGTGCCCAATTTTTTTTTTTTTTTTGGTAGGCTAAGCATGATCGGTTCCTAAACTGACCCCGTATGACACAGGATAAGGCCCTCTACCATTCTAGTTGTCCTTTTTTGGGTATTCCTCATTCTTCCTTAACTTGGTAGTCCAGGAATGAACACAGTTAAATGAGGCTTGATCAGGACAGAGTATAATATTCTAGTTCTTGGAAGCTGTTTTTTGGCTATCAAATATTACTGACACTTATTGAGCTTGCAATCCAAACCCCTAGATCTTTTTCAGAACAGCTACTATCTAACAGTGCCTCCCCATTTTGTACTTGTGAATTTGATGTTTTTCTACTCACATATAAGAAATTATATTTATCTTTACTGAATTTCATTTTATTAGATTGAGCCAATGTTCTAGGCTATTAGGGTCTTTTTGGATACTGACTCCATTTTTTTTTAAAGCAACTGGGGTTAAGTAACTTGCTCAAGGTTACACGGCTAGTCATTATTTATGTGTGGGTGCTCATTTTCTGAGGCCAGATTCATTCCCGGGTCCTCCCAACTCAGAGGCCGGCGCTCTTATTCACTGTGCCACCTAGCCGCCCCCTGACTCCCATTTTTTATTTTCTTAAATATTATTTCTTAATTTGTATTATCTACACATTTGATGGTCATACTATCCATGCTTTTTGTCAAGTCATTGATGAAAATATAAATCAGCACAGGGCCAAGAACAGATCTCTGGATATTCCACAGGATACCTTCTGTCACATTGACATTGAACTATTAAGCTTTTTAAATTTGGTCATACAATTTTGAATCCATCTCATTGTATTATTATCTAATCCTTATCCCTCCTTCTTTGTAAAAATAGTATGAGATAATTTATCAACGGAAAAAAAATTTAAATCTTGGTAAACTATATCTACAGTATTTTCTCCTACTGGTTGCTATAATCCTGACAAAATGGAAAAAAAAAATCTGTCAAGACCAGTCCTTGTTGAAGCCACGCTGGCTCTTCATCACCCCCTTGTGGAGGCACTATACATTTCTGTGTTCATTCTAAAATACTGCTGCAAAAACCATTTTCCTAGTTGTGTTCTGACCCAAGGAAACTAATACCTGTTTTATTCTGGACTCATGTCCTTTCATTACTATGAAGGGTAGTGTTAGCTTTTTTGACTGTTATGGCACAATGTTGCCTCATATACAACTTAGAATGAACTAAAACTTCATTTCTGTTTTTATTTCCTGTCCTTTACTCATGAAGTTGATTTTTTTGGAGGGTAGATTTTTACTTTTGTCCCTGTTAAATTTAATTTTTCATATACTCAACCCATTGCTGTAACTCTTCCAGAATTTTTTCAGATCCTGTTATCCAAGATGTTAGCTATTTTTCCAAGATTTTGTTATCTGCAAAACTGACAAACATGCCTTACTAACTTCATCCAGTCACTGGTAAAAAAGGTTGGACATCACTGGGCCCCAGACAGATTCCTACATAGAGAGGTATTATAGATAACCTCCAGATTGTCTGTAACCTGGCTCATCTTAGGTTCTGGTGAGTCATTCTTGATCAAAACCTCCTCACCTTATCTTTCCCCATCTTGTCTATGGGATAGCATGAGACACTCTGTTAAATGTTCCATTGAAAGCCTGGCATGTTTTTTCTGGAACTCTCTACGTTTTTGTCCAGTTTAGTAATCCTGTCAAAAAATAAAATGTTAGTCTAGTATGAAGTCCTTGAAGAAGCCTTGCTGATTCTTTCTGTGATTACTTCACTGATTCCCTTTCTAAGTATTCACAAATATTCTTTTAATAGAATTTCCCATTATACCAGGAATAGAAGGGTAAGTTACTGGACTTTGGGTTATAGACTTGAGCACCTGGCAGCATTGGGATCCCTCAGGGGATTATGAACTTCCCCTTGACTTTTGCTTCATGCCTCCTCACCTCATGTTATTTGTGGTTCCTTTTAGTACAAGAAGCATATTCCTTCTAGGATGGTCTACCTTTCCCCACTAGAGTGCTGCACCTGTTTCATAGCTCTACATGCTCCAATGGTACTTCTTCTCATCCTCTTCTGTGGTTCATTCTTTACTATAGTCTTATGATACTGGTTAGAACTGCTTCTATCTCTTTACTTCTACTTCTTTGCCTTGATAACTGGGATATGGATAAAAATATATGTCTCTATCCCTTTAGTTTCCTATTGTAGGAGGTAGATCTTGCACTTTGTGCATACATAGTTATTTTTAGTTACTAGCAGAAACACAAACATAGCTCACTCTTTGGAGATCACTACAAAATTCTCCTTGCCTAGCATACTTTCTTTAAGGAAGACAACAGTCCTTTGTATTTTTGTATAACTTAGGGTTATACATAACTGGCTAACTCTTATGGTTGATGATTGTGTCTGCTTGTTTCTGTAGCCCTCTGGGTGGGGTAGGGTGATGGTGATGAGAGGATATATTTTACTTAGGTGCTTTTAAATGGTAGTTATCATAATCCTGTTATACTAGGAGAAGTAGATCTTTAAGCAGAAATTCAATTATCCTATTAGTTCTTATTTTACCTTATCAGTCAGCTCTGTCTCTACATCTCTGGCCCCTAGGCTCCCTGTCCCCTCTGGGATGCCAGAGGAAGGATCCCCTAAGGCTTAATTAACATAAGAAACACCAGGATACTAGATGTAATCCAGTCATCTAATTAGTTCTGCCCCTACTGAATCACATTGTTGTCAGTCTTCAGATAGTTATCTGTTATTTATGAGGGTAACTGGGACTCCTCTAAAAGTTGCCCTATGTTACATACTTTTTTTATAATTTCTGTATACCTTTTTTTTTTCCTTACAAGGTACAACAAAGCCAGGGAAGCCAAGAAGTGGGAGTGAGGAGGGGGAGCATGCTAGTATATTATTAGTGATAATTAATCATTTTAAGATAGGTCCAGTTTTGCTATTTTCTCTAGTATTTAGGGGTGTGTGTGTGTGTGTGTGTGTGTGTGTGTATGTATGTATGTAAAACTATAAAAATCTCCCAAGAAGTCACTTATAGGACTTTGATGTTTTGATAGATTTTTTTGAACCTTTGGAAAGAGGTGAATGTATATACATATGTGTGTTTATATGTACACACGTGCTCATGTGTGTGTGCATATATTTGTGCATATGTTCATATATATGTGTGTGGGTGTGTGTCCTTGCATATTTTTATTTACATGCATATATTCCCTGAAAAACTGGTAGCATTTGTCTTAATTGGTCTAAGTGTTTAATAATTCTTCTATTTAAGAGAATTTATTAAATTGAAAAGAGTGAAGTACTTGATGAAGTTGGGGTAGTTTTTTTTTTCAGTTTTTAAGGTTTTGTTAAATTTTTTTAAATTGTTACAATTCATTTAGGAAAAGATCCTGTCTTTACTGTAGAATTCCTTGACTGAAGAATACTAATGAATTTCTCAAAACAATGATTCACTTTGGCTGAATGTTCTGAAAGTCCATTCTATAATAAACTTCATGGAAATGGACTGTCATGGTACTTTTACTGTTCAAGAATCATGTTTCATGGTTTTTATTAAAAGTCATATTTTTATATTCCTTAAGCTTATTATCACTAGACAGTTGGCTTCCCTAAATTGGAACAGCTAGGTGGTATAGTGGATAAATCACTGGCCTTGGAGTCTTGGAAAACCTGAATTCAAATCTGGCCTCAGACACTAACAGTAAATCACTTAGCCTCTGTTTCCTTATCTGTAAAATGGGAATATTAATAACACCTACCTTCCACGTTTTGTGAGAATCAAATGAGAAAATAATTGTAAGGCACTTAGCACAGCACCTACCACATATTGAGCACTATATAAATGCTGGGTATAATAATAATTATTATTCCCTCATGTACCCAGATATAGATAAAGAATATTTTGTAGTAGTTCTATTTCGTTTGCCTTGTCTCTCTGCAAAAAAGAATGAGAAGTCCTTTTCTTACCCCTTCCCCTTGACCAAGTTTTGTAAGGGGTAGGGAATATCTTCATATTCCCATTACCATTACAGCTTACCTTGAAAATTTCAACTGTTCTATGTGACTCATGCTTAGTTTATATAACAAAAATAGCCAATGAGAAATTCTGAGAAACAACAGTAAAGGATCTTAACAGAGAAGAGAAGAAGGGCTGGTCCTTTGGCAAGAGCCAGGAAGTGTTATTCAGTTATTTTACAGATGAGGAAACAGAGGCAAACAAGGTTAAGTGAGTTGTGAGTTGCCCAGGTTCACACAGATTTGAGCTCAAAAAGATGAGACTTCCCGATTCCAGGCCCAGCACTCTATCCACTACCCTACCTAGTACATGTGGACAACTAGAGGATTCTTCCTTCTTGATATTAGGAGAAACTGAGGGTCACCTTGTGCATTTTTTGGACCTCTTGCCAGCTTTTGGCAGTACATGAACAAGACTCTTAAATAGTGAGCAGGAATAAAGGGATTGTAATATGCATCATTGCAAGCAACTCCTTCACTGTTATAAAGTCACAAATCCATTTGAGTAGATTTAGAGCAATCATAGGATCAAGGAGCTAGAAGGGACAGCAGAGTTCAATACCATCCCTCTCCTTGTACAGGTGATGGATACTTAAAGTTCTTTGGCTCTTTCCTGTGTACCATGATGTCTTCCTGGGCCTCATGCTCTTATATTTAAGAGTTTTACATTTTATACCTCTGTATTAAGCTCCATTGAAGACTACCTTGTCCTTTTAGGGGGTAAAACTGTGTTAACTTGTAATGCACGTGGTTTTTTTTCCCCAAAAGTTAGTAGCTTTAATAAATTTTAAGGTCTGAATTTCTACACTTACTTTTCAATATTTCTTTAGTCTGCCTAATTTTGAAAATTGGTTTAGATAGAACCATGGTTTTGCCCTAGTATTTTGAACTGGAAGTAATTGGATGTGACAATCATATTCATATTTGGAGAGCAAAGCCCTGTGTGGCTATTTTATTCCTTTTTGACTTAACAACAGAAGAAAAATGAGACAGTTACAAGGAGCAGACATTAGGTAATGACATGCACTCCTCTACCAAAATTTAATTTTCCTGTTAATATAGACACTAATATAAACATACTCCCTAAAACTACTAATGGTGTCTCAGTATGTCACTTTTATGTCATTTATACATATTCCATGCCTGAAATCATGTTTAAATGCCTCTCTCATTTAAAATCCTTCCAACTTTTCTTATTAGACTGATTTCACATTATTGCCACTCATATACTCTGTGTTCCAGCCAGACTGGCTTCCTTCCTGCTCATCTCTTTCTTGGTAGGGGGCTGTTCAGACTGTTCTCAGTGTGTGGGGTACCATCCCTTTCCTCCTTTCTGTCTCTTAGTATCTCTTGCTTCTTTCCAGGCTCACATCAAGGCCTACTTCCTCCATGAGACTTTTCCTGATTCTCCCAGTCCCGTTTGTTGGTACCTTTCTCTTTAGTTATATTGTATTCATTTTTCATATTCTTTAATATTTTTGTAGCTGTATATTTGTTTTTCCCCCATCCTGTAAGGACTGTTTTATTTTAGTTTTTTTATTCACGGACTGTTACATAGTAGTAACGACAATAATAGCTAACATCTGTATAACCCTACTGTATGCCAGGTTTGGTGCTAATTGTTTTTGAATTATTATCTTGTTTGAAGCTTATAACAACTCTGGGAGGTAGGTGTTATTCCCATTTTACAGATGAGAAAACTGAAGCAAACTGGTTAAGTGACTTGCCCAGGGACACATAGCTAGTAAGTGTCTGAGGCAGAATTTGAACTCAGGTCTTGCTGACTGTTGGTCTGACACTATCTACTTTGATATCTAGTAATTGCTCAACACATGCTAGTTGAATGAATGAATCATCTGACTCATTCAAAAATGTTTTAGTAATATTTTAAAAATAGAATGATTTGAGGTTTTTTTTTTTTTTTAGTCTTAGATAAGTATGAAGAATAGTTCAAGGTTTTAATAGTTCCATATTACTAAATATTTAGTTTGGAATTTAAGCTGTAAATTTTAAGAGAAATAAAAAGTGGTGTAATATTTATTCAGGAAAAACTAGCTTTATGCCAGTTTTCTAATGCATGAGATTTTCATTTGGATATTTTATTTTATTTTATTGCTTCTTGGAGGGCAGTTGGGGTTAAGTAACTTGCCCAAGGTCACATGGCTAGGTTTTTGTTTGTGTGTGTTAAGTGTCTGAGGCTGGATCCGAACTCAGGTCCTTCTGACTCCAGGGCCGGCACTCTACTCACTGCGCCACCTAGTCGCCCCTCATCTGGATATTTTAAGACTTTGTTGTATGTTACTTTCCAAAAGTAGTGGGTTTGATAAAATTTTAGGCTATGGATTTCTGCCCTTCTAAGTATTTCTTTAGTCTGCCTAATACAAAGTTAGGATCTAGTGGTCAGGTACCATTTCTGAGGTCTTACTTCTAAGTTAAGTGATATAACTCAGGGATGGAGGGCTAGAGTCACCCAAAGGAGCAAAATGTTATAAAAGGTAAAATCTCGCATTTTTAGTTCTTATAAATATGACATTTTAGCTAGAGATAATTTGAAAAAATCATTTGATCTTAGAAATAGACAATTCTCTTCATCATATTCAAAGGACATGATGTTAAGTGTATAAGAAATATGAATTATTTTTAGTAAATGTTCTTGGAAAAATGACTGTATGAGCTAGATTTTTTTCATAGACCACTTGAATGCTTACATTTTTCTTGTGATTCTATTTTGTACTAAATTTTAATGTTATCCCCAAATATAGAAATTAACTCCTATTTAGATAACTTAAATTTATTTAGATTTCAGCTTATATGGTTGCCTATAGGCAAGGAAAAAAATTTTGTTAAAAATGTGTTTTGGTCTTATTTATGATAAGACTTTATCATAAATCATTATGACTTACAGGATAAAATTCAAAATCTGTATAAGGCATTCAGACCCTTCCTCCCTCAGGCATAATTCTAGTTGGGTCTACACCATCCAGACTTCCATCCATAGCATGCATAGTTCTCTCTCATCTGAAATGAGCATGTTGAAACTTCATATTTAGCAATTAATATTTACTGATATTCAATAAGCAAACTTCTGTTGAGTACATGTCCTATCAAGTATGTCTCATCATTTCTCACCTGGCTGCTCTCCTAGACTTCATCCTAGTTTCTAGAAATCATAGTCCTGCAAGATCACATTAACTCTGATACTCATACATCCTCAAGACCCACACCACCCACCCAAGTTCTCCCTGTGACCTTCTGATTTGGAGGGGGTAAAGGGTGGCCCTTGACTAGCTTCTTCCACATAGTCCATTTAAGGAGGGCTGCATCATCTCATTTTCTACCTGACTGCTTGACTTGTGTTTCTGTAGGTGCCCACTCCTTACATTTTTTTTTTTTCAGTTTCAGTTTTACATTGTCTTCCCCTGTTAGCTTGTGAGTTCCTTGAGGATAGGGACCATTCTTACTTTCCTTTGTATCCCAGATACTTAGCATAATACCTGGTCCGCCGAAGGTGCTTAATAAATGTTTATTGACTGACTGGCTTATGATATTATGCTTTTGTTTTTCATTTGAAACTAACTTGTGTCCCAGACTAAACCGTCACATGTAGGAATCTTAAATCTTTGCAGTGCCTTATAAAATATAATTCACTTAGTAGGGGACTCAGTTGTTATTCAGTGATGGTACACTGTGTCTAGTGTCTGAAGCTGGATTTGAATTCAGGTCCTCCTCACTCCAGGGCTGGTGCTCTTTCCACTGCGCCACCTAGCTGACCTGGTATCTTTTGTTTTTATATTACCTTCATTTCCACATTTCTCTCTCCCCTCCCTTTCCCAGTAAGCCATCCATTATAACAAAGATTAAAGAAGCAAGAAAGAAGAGTAATTTAGCAAAATCAACTAAAATATTGATAATATCTAACAATAGGTTCAATATTTGACACTCATTGTCAGCTACTTAGATGAAAAATGGAGGTGCATTTTCAACTTTTTCTGGGGCCAGGCTTGGTAAATATAATTAAAGAGCATTCTATGTTACTTGATTCTTTTCATTTAGATCGTTCTAGTAAACAGACAGACAGACACACACACACGGCAGCTAGGTGGCACAGTGTATGGAGTGCTGGGCCTGGAGTCAGGGAGGCTTGAGTTCAAATACAGTTTCAGACACTGGCAGTGTGATCCTGGGCAAAGCACTTAACCCTGTTTGCCCCAGTTTCCTCATCTGTAAAATGAACTGGAGAAGGAAATGGCAAGCCATTCCCCAAAATGAGGTTACCAAGAGTCAGACAAGACTGAAGTGATTGAACAACAATAATAATTGCATCCTTCTTTCAGGTGGGCTGTCACCTTGCACATTTTGCCATTAGCCTACAGGCCACGTTTTTCCTATTGTACTTAGAAAACTGACTTTTCTGTGAGGGTAGAGAGCTTTTTGAAATCTTTCTAACCCTACAATTTTAGGATCTAGAGATTTGAACTTAAAATTAAAAAACTCAATGTTTTTCTCTTAATATTTTATCTCGTTCTTCTGATGCCTCATAGAAATGATACTGACATTCATATGGTGCTCTAAAGTTTGCAGAGCACCATAATCACATTATCTTATGCTCATAGAAACCTTGTGAATTACGGTTGGCTTTTTAAATTCCCATTTTATAGATGAGAACCAAGGATCAGAGAGGCTGATTGACTATCCCATGTTTATACATCTTTGAAACAGTTTCAGATGTGGCATCTGAGCCCTGGTTCCTCTTCACTAAGAATACATGACTCTTTCCATCACACCCTATGCCTCTTGTAGTTCAGTAGAGGTGTTTAAAGGTTCTTTCAGGCTGAGAAGCACAGGTTACATTGTATCCAGCGAAATTGGAAATGCTTCCAGTGTGGATGTTTAAGCAGGTTTTATGTATATTCTGGGGCAGGCAGGGTGACTAGCTTTGGAGAAGCTTATCACCACAGTGATAAATCTGACAGTGAGTCAGTTAAAATTTTCCATACCTTACTACATGCCAGGTATTGCCAAGCTTCAAGAATATAAAGAAAGGCAAAAAACCAGTCCCTTTTGTCAAGGAGCTTACAGGCTAATGGTGAGAAAACATTCAAATGATTTTGTACAAATACATATATATGTATGTATGTATGTACATGTGCTAAATAGGAAATAACCAACAAAAGGAAGATATTAGCACTAAGGTAGAGCAGGAAATGCCTCTTGTAACAGGTGAGATATTAACTGAGACCTGAGGCATTTAGGGGAAGTCAGGAGGCAGAGATGGGGAGGGAGAGAATTCCCAGGTTGGAGGCCAGCTAGTAAAAGTACCTGGAGTCAGGAGGTGGAATATCTTATGCAAGGAGACTGAGTTGTGTTCAGGAAATTGCAAACCTCCTCCAAAAATCCTCCAAACCCATTTTTTAAATAGCAGTATTCTCCTACTAGTACTTGACTGTAAGACATGGAATACTATTTTCTAAATAAACAAAAGTTAGTATCTCACAAAAGACAATGAATGTTCTTTTGCCCATGATGGGAGGGAACTGGCTACAAAGTATAACAAAATAAGAAAGAATATAATTATGAACTGAATTAAAGAATATCATCAAAGAAATATATGTTTGTCTTCAACTACCTCTTGACCACGTCAAACTGAATAGCCTGTTGCCATCTGTGTTAACATGTGTGAAAAAGAGCTCATTATCTTTCTTCCAGACCTACACATTCCTATTTTTTTGAGGGTACCATTGTATCTCTCATCCAGTTTACCACAATCTTAGCACTTTCTTTGACTTCTCATTGGCCTCTCCCAACATCCCATCAGTTATGATGTCATCATTTCTACCTGCACAACATCGTTCAAAATACAACCCTTTATCTATACTCACATGACTTACTCATTACCTGGTCTATTTTGGGAGTGTCCTAATTGGTCATCCTACTTCACATCTTTCCCCATTTGTCCTCTACATGGCTCCTTTCTTGGAATTTAAGGCAAATCAAATACCATTTCAATGTGACTATAGAGAAGATTTAGTCAACTGACATGAAGGAAGGAAAGCAATATATGCAATGACAACAATGTAAATGGGAAAATGCAAGAAAGATATAAAAAATGAATACTGTTTTATTATACTGTTCCACCAGGGCCAAAAAAAGACATCAGAATATACTCTTGTTTCTCCTTTGTACATGTCAGGAACCATTAATATTGAATGCATTATATAACGAGGACTTGGTTTTTGTGTTGGCTTATTTAATTTTTTCCCTCCATCTTCCTTCCTTCCTTCCTCCCTCCCTCCCTCCTTTTCTCTCTCCCTCCTTCCTTCCTTTTATAGCATCTGGGTAAGGGAAGAAGAAGGGATATATCAGGAAACAATTGTGGAAAAACAAAAGTTATCAGTAGAGTTTCAAAAATAACAGTACAGTAAGTGGCATTATAAAAAAATCATTGTATAAAACATTGTTTTATTAGTTGCAAGTAATATTTAATACTTTAGAGAATTCCTTAGTTTTGTGGTAATAGCCAGAACTAAACAGAGAATTCCTCTCATAGTCTTTTAGCAATGAGGTGTTTGATATGCTGTGGCAAATGTGGTTCATTCGTACTTTCTTCTTGGATTCTTAGCCTTTAACTGACCCAGGAAATCCTGAGAATAAAACTCTGTCATCAGAAAGCAGACTTGACATAGCCAAGTTGTTAAGTTACTACCCAGTTGATAATTTTTTCAATTAGCAAAATATGGCTATATTGTAGTAAAAGTTCAGGTTGTTGTTTTTTTACAAAGAGATATTTTATTAAAATATAAAGATTATATTTTAACAATCTTAAGAAATGCTGAAGTAAAATGTTGGCAAGATTAATTGGGCGGTAAGTAATTTGTTACTGAAACAACAGTAATTCAGTTGTTTGCGCATTTTATAAAATGTCTAAATGTACCAAGTTCACATATTCTTTAAATAACTCATGGTAAGATGTTATATCTAAAGTGTTGGCTTGTGAGTAGGAGGGAAATTATATGTTGCAGTGTTATATAAAACTGACTCACATGAGTGGGTGAAAATCCCAAGAATACCAGGACACCCACACTAGCAGAGGCAATATGTGCTGTTTCTCTATACAGTATGTTCTAGCAAGCTGCTTAATGGAGCTGTGTTCATTAAAGAAAACTCTGTAATTCCTTTCATAGCTTTGGTGCTTATCGTCTTTATCAATCAGTGAAATCTTACTCCTTTCACCTATTCTTCCTTCTCCTTACCTGTTTTTCTTATCTGCAGAGGATTTTTGAATATTTAATTTTTTCAAATTATGTAGTGTATGTCAATACAAATAAAGTCCCATTGTAAATTACTATTTTACTTTTATATAGTATTTAAAACATTAAGACGTCAGATTTATGATACTTTATAGATTTTACATTTTACATACATGATCTCATTTTATCTTTATAACACTCTGAGGTAGTTAGTATAAGAAGTGTTATTTCTTGTTTTTTGATGCAGAAATTTGTGATCATTTAAAAATGTGACTTCCATGTCTTGGCCAGCAAATACTATATTTTGTTGTCTTCTTTAATACTGCCTTCTCCTACTTTTCCTTTTGTCTGACTTTTCCTGTTTAGTCTTGCTCCATTGACTTATTCCTGCCCCATGATTGTTGTTGTATGCCAAGATTCTGTCCTCAGCCCTCTTCTTTTTTCTTGTTACATTTTTAGTTTTGTAATCTTACTGACTTTCCTGGCTTACATTATCTCCTATAGGCAGGATTTTAAGACTTATTTCCAATGGCATTCTATATATTATAGGCTATATTTCTTCTTGGTACCTCACATTCAATGTATTTGAAACTGAAATCATCTTTATTCTCAAAATCTGCCCTTCCTAACTTCCTTATTTATATTGATGCATAAGTCACACAGGCTCAAAACCTCATAGATATCTTTAGATACCTCTTTCTCCCAGTTTGTTTTATTAGAATGATTTTAGTAGAGAGAAGAGAACTGAAGTACTAGAAAAATAGACAAATTTGACAGTTATTGTCCAGTAGAGGTAATAAATTCAATCTGAACTAAGCTGGTAACAGTATGAGTAGAGGGGAGATGTGGACATGAGAGATGCTATGGCAAAGAATTGGATCTGAGAAATGATGAAGATAGCAATCCAAGATGATGGTTTTTGAGCCTGGACAAGAAAGGTAGTAACTAGAAAAATAGTGATGCTAGCAACAGAAATGATTTGATTCAAATAACATTTATTAAGTACCTACTGTGGTGCTAGGCTCTATGTATGTTACTAGGAATCTTAAGATGAAAATGGAACAATCCCTGCCTTTAGGGATTTTACATTCTAATGAGAAATTGGGATGTGGGACAAGTACCTGGGGGGGGAAATGCTGAGTTCAGTGTGGAGTATGATGAATGTGTAATGCTGGTGATAGTTTTTGAATGGAGAGGTAAGCGTGAAGTTGGAAAGGCACAACTGAACCTTGGTAAAGATTCTGGTTGGAGCTGACAGGCATCTGTGTGGGTGTGATCATAGAAACCACTGGGTATAGATAAGATCGATAAAATCTGCCCCATGTTCAACTCTCATTTTACTCTTCCAGTCACCCACTATCTTTTTTCATACTTGTTCTTATCTCATTTTTCCCTTTAAGCTAAAGAAATCCTTAGAAACCTTCTTTGTTATACAGGAATAGCCTCCCTTAGCCTAGAGTTTGAGCCTTTTGACAATCTGATTCCAGTCTGCTTTTCAAGTTTTATTTCTTACTACTTAATTTAATATACTCCTTTCCAGCCAAATTGAATATTCATTCGCTGACTGGTTTTTGTCCTGTCCTCCTCTGTAACTGTGGCCTTTTTTGATAGCCAAAGGATGTATTTGTAAAGTGCTTAGGATGGTGCCTGGCATGTGGTAGATACTTAATAAATGTTCCCTCTTCCACTGCTTATGCCTTCCCTTTGAGAATACCTCCCGTTTACACACGTGTATGTGTACATGTTGGTTGCATTTTGTCTCCCTCATTTGAATGTGAGCTCCTAGAAGGCAGGGGCCGTATATTTGTCTTTTTATCTGCATTATTTAGTACAGTGCTTGGCATGTGTTTAATAAATATTTGCTTGCTAACTGATTACCTAGAATAGACTCTCCCTTACCTTCTATGTTGTTGGAATTCTTCCTTTTAGTTTTTAGATTTGTATTTTCATCCAAGGCAAATCCAAGACAAAGTCTTTCCCTTTATTTCATGATTCAGTTCAGAGGCTACCTACTTCTTTCCTTACACATAACCTTTCTTTAATCCCTATCCCACCTGGAATTGATATTACCTTTCTCAAATCTTGTAGCATTTTGTGCCTTCCTTTGCACTTATCCCATTCTAATTTGTATACTGGTTATATTGAAAACCCCTTTAGGCAAAGGACTATATGTAATTTTTATCTCTTATCATCTTTATATCCTGTGAACCTTGCTAGACACTTGATGATTGGTGAGTTTTATTTGAAGCTGTATTTGTGCTCCTTTCCCGGTAAAGTATGTAGTAAGTTCTTTAAAAAACAATTTGAGGTTATAATGAACTTGATAAATGCCAACAACCAAGAACATTTTCATTTTCAAAAACAGAAAAAAAGGATTGTATATGAAATGATGAATCTCTATTATGTATTGCTTATTTTTATTGATAAAAACAGTATGTAATACGTATGTATAATTTATTGTTCAAGTGTTTTTCATTGTGTCCGACCATGACACAACGTGGAGTTTTCATGGTAAAGAAACTGATGTGGTTTGCCATTTCCTTCTCCATCTCATTTTACAAATGAGGAAATTGTGGCAAACAGTTAAATTATTTCTTCAAGGTCACATGGCTAGTACATGTCTGAGGCCAGATTTGAACTCTAAAAATGAGTCTTTCTGACCTAAGGCATGGCACTCTATCTACTGGGCCACCAACCTGCCTGTATATGTAATAAATTAAGGACATTAATTCCAAAATGGCCTACTTGTCTGTTTTCTCTTAATTTCCTTTGTTTCCTTCTTTGAATTTTCAAAAATATTTCATTAAAACTTTTCTTTCTTTGTGGCATTTATACCTTGCACCCCCTCCATTTGCAGTTCTCCCTCTACCAAAATTTTAAAAATTCTCTCTTATAGTAAATGAGCTTAGTCAAGAAAAATCCACACATTAACCTTGTCCAAAAAACGTATACCTTATCGCACACTTCTAGTTTGTCATCTTTGTCAAGAAATATGCTATCATCTCTGTGAAGAAGTATGTTTTGTCCTATATCCCCTAGAATTGTGTTTGGTCACTGCATTGATTAGAATTCTTAAAAGTTTCAAAGTTGTTTTTCTTTATACTTATATAGTTATTATATAAATGGTTTTCTTTGTTCTGCTCACTTCTTTCTGTTTCTTTTTAAAGCTCAGGTTTTCTGAATTGGTCCCCTTTTATTTTATTTTTTTCAGATTACTTTTCCTTGTCTCACCTAGGCTTGTCAGAACCTGGGCTACTCATGGGCCTGGTCCGTCAGCATGGGAGCTTTGATCTACTGTTTCCAACCTGGAATGGTTGGCCCCTCCTTAGTCAGCCTGGAGTTGATGCCATATTTAATGTAGCTAATTGATTGGTTTAGCCCCCTTCAGCTCAGAACTCCTGAGATCAGTAGATCCAGGAGTCCCATCCTCTTTGATAGTAGAGATTACACATGCCTAAAGTAAATAACATTCTACTGCAGTTTGTTTGGTTTTCCTCTCATTGCAACAAACATTTATTTAGTGCTTACTGCTCTGCACTGTGCTAAGTGCTGAGGGTATGAAGTGGGGGACAGAACATTTTATAGTATAATTCAGTACTGTATACACGCAGAGTAGATGGAATGTAATCTTAGAGGAAAGGCTTCTGAAACAAGAGGGATGTGAAAGGCCTCCTGTAGAAGGTGCAATGTAAGCAAATCTTGAAACTCAGACCATGTTTCTCTTCTGCTCCATTGTTGCCCTATCACATCTAAACAGCAAATACAGATTTTTCTGTTTGTGATTTAAAACCCTTCACAGCCTGGATCTAACTTTTTAGGCTTCTTTTTTAAAAAACATTTTTATTTAAAGTTCTGAGTTCCAGATTCTATCTTTTCCTCCCTCCCTTCCTCTTCCCCCCACCCTATGGCTGTAATAGTGTAATCATAAATCATAATCATTGCTTACTAGAGAGTGAGCAATCAGCTATAGGTTATACATGTGCAGCCATTTAAAACATTTCCATATTAGTCATTTTGTACAAGAATATTCGAATAAGAATGCAAAAAAATGAAAGTGAAAAATAGCATGCTTAAGTCTGCATTCAAACAATATCCCTTCTTTCTCTGGAGGTGGATGCTATGCTTCATTGTTAGTCCTTTGGGATTGTCCTGGGTCATTGTATTGCTGAGAATAGCTAAGTCATACACAATTCTTCATCATACAGTATTGCTGTTGCTGTGTACAACATTCTCCTGGTTCTGTTCATTTCACTATGCATTAGTTCATGTAAGTCTTTTCCAAGTTTTTCTAAATTATCCTGCTTGTCATTTCTTATAGCACAATAATATTCCATTACAACCATATGCCACAGCTTGTTCACCAGTTGATGGGCAGCCCTTTGATTTCTAATTCTTAGCCACCAAAAAAAGATATGCTTTCAATATTTTTGCACATATAGGTCCTTTTCCCATTGTTTTTGGATGTCTTTGGGATATAGACCTAACAGTGGTATTACTGGATCAAAGGGTGTGCAGTTTTATAGCCCTTTGGGCATAGTTAAAAACTGTACTCCAGAATGGTTGGACCGGTTCACAACTCCACCAACACTGCATTAGTGTCCCAGTTTTCCCACATCCCTTCCAATGTCCATAATTTTCCTTTTTTGTCATATTGGTCACTCTGATAGGTTAAAACAACTCAGAGTTGTTTTAATATGCATTTCTTTAATCAGTAGTGATTTAGAGCATTTTTTCATATGACTGGAAAAGTGGAAATTGGAAAGTGGAAAGCTTTGACCATATTCTTTGACCTGAAGATGCTTCTACTAGACTTACATGCCAAGAATGTCCAAGAGAGTATGGAGGGTCTAATATATGCCAAAATATACATACCAGCACTTTTTGTTAGCAAACATCTGGGAACAAAGTAGGTGCCTATTAGTTGGGAGATGCCTGCCCCCCCCCACCCCCAATTGTGGAATGTAAGTACATGAATAGGATTTTATGGTGCTATTAGACATTATGAATATGAAGAATTTATATAAATATGTAGAATTATATTAACTAATGAAATGTTAAATAAATAATGAAGAAAATGATGTACTAAATGACTACAATAGTGTAATCATAAAGAAAAAAGTACTATGTAATAGTAAAAAAATCATTATTCTGCTGTTTGGCACTTGAAGCTTTTTTCACCCTGATTCTAGTGTATCTCTTCAACCTTATATGTTATTCTTTTCCATGTCCATATATGGCCTTCTTGCCATATACATAACATTCCATCTCCCATTTTTACATTTTGTTCTCCATGGTGAAATTGCTTTCCTTTTCACCTGTATTTCATCCTTGATTTCCTTCAGAATTCAGCTCCTTTTCTGACTGAGGCTTTTCTAGATCTCCCAAGCTTCTAGTATTGCCACTTGTGTGTGTGTGTGTGTGTGTGTGTGTGTGTATGTGTATGTACCTGTATATATTATCTCCTCTATTAGAATGCAAGTACCGTGAAGTCAGGGACTTTTGTTTTTTGTCTTTGTGCCCCCAATGCCTAACACAAAGCTAGTACTTTAAATGTTCATACTTATTAATTGATTTATGCCTATGTTGGGCTTTCAACCTTTGCACATTCTCTCTCTCTCTCTCTGTTCATACCCCCGCCAAATTCTTTATCTATTTCCTCTTTCTCTCTAGGGAGTCTATAGTTTTGATTATGAAAGCAGGGGCCATAGCCCTACTTCAACAGATATGTAACCAACTACTCAGAAGTTGGTGATGGGTTGCCTCCCACCATTCCTGTGATATAGGCTATTTTGGACTTGTCTCCATAATAGCTATATTATCCTGTCTACCCCATCAAACCTCAACAATACTCTTCACCTCTGGTTCTTAGGTTTCTTCAGATGAGGTATATCTTATGTTCCATATTTTTTGTATCAGTCCCCTTTTTACCTATTCTCTTCCTTATGAATGAGAAAAACTCTTCCCAAGCCATTTTCCAGTCTTGTCTCATCCCCCAAAGTCTTGATGATGCCTGTGAAATTAAATTTGTGCCCTTTTATTAGGACCTCTTATTCATCTTTCTTTTTGCCTAAACCTTTGGACATTTTTATATAGACATTCAAGGACATGAGTTTTAATACTGATTTCTTAATTGGATTTTGTCTTTTATGTACTTCTGGGCACCTCAGTTGTGCTTCCTACTCTGTGGTGTCTTAATTGCTTGCTACATGTAGATCCTTTTTCAGTTTAAAGAACATTTTTTTTGCTTTTTTTTTTGGAGGGCAGTTGGGGTTAAGTAACTTGCCCAAGGTTTGTTTGTGTGTGTTAAGTGTCTGAGGCCAGATCAGAACTCAGATCCTTCTGACTCCAGGGCCGATGCTCTACTCACTGCGCCACCTAGCCACCCCTTAAAGAACATTTTATTAGATTTACAAACCACTGGGCAAATAAAATTTTTTTATTTTAAATTTTTTGTTAACCTGAACTTGACAAACACAAATATGAACATCTCCACATACAATAAGAATGTAGAAAGAGAATGGCATCTGGAATTGAACATCTCTGTTACTATATAGCAGCTTCTCACTCCTATACAATGTCTTGAAAAGAGTGAAATGTGTCATTGTATTCAAACTAGGGATGAATTTAAGCTTTGCTGCTTCCTCCTTGCATAGCCATCCATACTACCATCCACTGCATCTCAGGCCCCTCATTCACAAACTGTGGGTATAAGACCATACATTCACAGTCTTCTTTGCCTACTTCAAGCCTTACCTTTCTTCCCTTCCTCCCCTCCTTCCACACTTTCCCCCAATTTATTGTTTAAAAGAATTCAACCTCTGGAGTCTCATTCCCCAAAACATTTATGACAGGAGTATGATGTGATAGATGGGGCATTGAATTTAGTTGGGAACACCTAGGTTAAATCATTGACTTTATGCTCTGCTGGTTCTTCACTGTGGACTTTTATCTTGCCATCAGCAAAATGAATGAACAATATAGTTCTGAATAATTCAGAATGTTTCCCTTAATATGTAAAGTGTTTCTTCCTACCCTCTTCTAAGAGCTGTTTTTAAATGTTGAATATCTGGAGGTTGGTCACAATATTTCTAGGTTAAATGAACTTGGATTATTTCTGTCTTGGCAGTTGGCAGTTTCTGTCTATACTTTGTCCTTTGTTTCCAGGACTTTTAGGGAATTTCATTGTATTATTTTCTGACATGGTATTCCAGCCTTTTATTAAGCCATGTTTTCCTGGGAGACTAAGTATCCTTAGATTCTCATTCCATTCTTTCTTCAAGTTTTCTTGCTTGAACTTGTGGAAACCTTAGATAATTCATTCGTTGTTAAATGTGTTTTGATTTTTGTTATGATATTGTTTATCTCTGTATTTTTTTTTCTGATTTATCTTTTTTTTATTTTTTATTAAACAAATGCTTTATTAACTTCTGTTTTACATCATTCATTTCTGCCATATTTTGAGTTACAATCATTTTCCCCCCGTTATTCCCCTACCCAACCTCCCAGAATAGCAGTCCCACAAGATATCACTTCCTCCAATCTGCTCTCTCCCATACCTTCTCCCATACCCCCTTCAACTTTTCCATTAGAGGAAGGTGAATCTTTGTGTCCCAATGCCTGCACATCTTATCTCCCAATTATAAGCAAGAGAGTATTAATAATAGTATTTATATATGTTTGAAACATTTAATGTTAAGACCTCGAATTTCAGATCCATTTCCTTCCTCCCTTGTCACCCATTCCCTCTGGGGAGATAAGTAATTCAGTATATGTTGTACATGTTTAGCTATGCAAAACATTATCATAGTAGATATATTGTACAAGGCTGCTTATAATTCCCTCCCACTTATCCCTCCCCCCAAGGATGCCCTCCCATCCATCATCCCTCCTCTCATTCCCCTTCCCCCTATTCTGCTGCAGGTTGAGATATCCCATTTAGTATGTATGTCATTCTCTCCCTGAACCAAATTCAGTGAGAATGTGGTTTTGCCTTTTTTGCTTTCCTAATCTCCCCCTCTCTTGCAACCACTTCCCCTTGCTTCTTCTACATGAGATAGTTTACCCTACCCTGTCTCTTCCCATCTCCTCTTGCCACTTTCCTCTCTCACCTCATAATTTCATCCCTTGAGTATTCTCCCTTCCCAACAGATTCAACCTATGCTCTCTATCCATATATAACTGTAAGCATATACACACACATTCACATATGTATTCATATGACCACACATCCTTCTTCCATTATTTTCATAGTGAGAAAGATATCATCAGTCACAGTTATTGCTTTTCCATATAGGAATGTAAATAGTTCAACTTTGAAAAGTTCCTTTTGATTTCTTTTCCCTGATTACCTTCTCAGGCATCTCTTCCTTCTTGTGTCTGGATGTCAAATTTTCTATTCAACGCTGGTTTTTTCCTCAAGAATGCTTGAAAGTCCTCTATTCCACTGAATGACCATATTTTCCCCTGAAACAAAATACTCAGTTTTGCTGGGTAGGTGACCCTTGGGTTCATTCCCAGCTCTTTTGCCCTCTGGAATATCATATTCCATGCCCTTCGATCCCTCACTGTAGAAGCTGCCAGGTCCTGTGCTATTTTGATTGTGTTTCCACAATATTGAAATTGTTTCTTCCTGGCTGCTTGTAGTATTTTCTCCTTGATCTGGGGATTCTGGAACCTGGCTATAATATTCCTGGGAGTTTTCTTTTTGGGGTCTTTTTCAGGAGGTGATCTGTGGATTCTTTCAACCTCTATTTTGCCCTCTGGGTCTAAAACATCAGGGCAGTTTTCCTTGAGAATTTCTTGAAGGGTGATTTCTAAGTTCTTTCTTTGATCATGGATTTCAGGTAGTCCAATAATTTTAAAATTATCTTTCCTGGATCTATTTTCCAGGTCAGTGGTTTTTCCCATGAGATACTTCACATTGCCTTCTATTCTTTCATTTGTTTGGGTCTGTTTAACAGCATGTTGATTTCTCATAAAGTCATTAGCTTCCATTTGCTCCAGTCTAACTCTGAAGGAATGAATCTCCTCAGTGAGCTTTTGAGATTCTTTTTCCATCTGGCAAATTCGACTTTTTAAGGCATTCTTCTCCTCATTGCCCTTTTGGGCCTCCTTTGCCAGTCTATTTTTTAAAGTGTTATTTTCCTTAGTCAGGCTGTTGACCCGTATTTCCTATTTTTCCTGCATCCTTCTCATTTCTCTTCCCAATTTTTCCTCCACTTCTCTTATTTGATTTTTAAAGTCCTTCTTAAGGTCCTCTATGGCCTGTAACCTGCTTATATTTTCCTTTGAGACTTTTGGAGCAGGACTTCTGACCTCACAGTCTTCCTCCTGTTCCATGTTTCCATCCTCTTTGCCCCCAAAATAGGAGTCTAATGTTGCATTTTTCTGTTAATTTTGTTTCCTTTGCCTAGGCATATTGCCATTTAATTACTTGACTTTTGGGCTTGTTGCCACAGTAGGACTCTTCCACCAGACAGGGGAGCTTCCGTCCCGAATGTTGTGGTCTTCACAACTTCTGGTTCTGGCAAGTTGGATGCCCAACCCAGACCTCCCCCCCAGATCACAATCCAGATCCAAGCAGGTTAAAGCAATAGCGATTAACCCCCAAGACTGATCGCTGGATCTCCCTACAGTTCACAGGCCAGAGGCTGGAGCTGCTACGGAAACTGCAAAATGGTGTGTCCCCTGAGCGGCTAGCCCCCAGGGGAGGAAGATGACGAGTTCCCCAAATACTGGTCCCAAAGTCCATAGGGCACTAACCTCTCACTTTGTCCTAGGCATGTCTTTCTTGATAATTCTGGAATCTCCACAGCTGCTGGTGTTCTGGGTCCCTCCAGGCAGCTGCTGGCCTGGCCGCCCTGGGGCTAAAACTGTGGGCCTGGGCTCGGGAGTGCTGCATTGTAGGTTCCCAGTGCGCTGTGCTGTTGGCTCCCAGAGCGCTGCTGCAGGGCTACTGGGCTGCCCTCAGCGGGAGGTTAGCTTCTCTGTGTTGTTCTGTGGGTGCTGGGGCCCCAGAAGTTGTTCAGAGTCCCCTTTTACATGGTTTGGAGGTGATCTTGGGGGATAGCACCTTGGACGTGCTGTTTCTACTCTGCCATCTTGGCTCCGCCGCATTTCATGCTTTCTTAATATTCCCTTGGTTAGATTTTCAATTCATAAATAACTTCCTATAAGATCTCTTTTATTTTAGTTGCCACCTGCTAAATTCAGTTTATCTTAACTAAAAATAAAAGGCGATAGATGTCATAAACCTTTATAAGAATGACAAAGGGCAATAACTCATTTATGTAACTTTCTGAAAGCAGTATGTTATCGTTGTCTTTAATATATTTCCTATAGAGTTGTTAAATATAGTTCATTTTTAAAAATTCTTGTATAAAAATTTGTATCTGAGCTTCTCAGCAATACCAGGTTAGAAGACAACTCCAAAAGACTCAGGATGGAAAGGGACATTCACATCTAGAGAAGGAACTACAGAGTCTGAATGCAGATTGAAGCAAACTACTTCCTCTCCCTCTTTTGTGTTTTGTTTTGTTTTGTCTCTTCTTTCTCGTTGTCCACTCTATTGGTTATAATCCTTCTTTACAACTTGACTAATGTTTAATGTGAAGGTATTTGTAGAACCTATATTTGATTGCATGCTGCCATGGGGGAAAGGGGGGAGGAGAGGGAGGGAGAGAAAATTTCAAACTTAAGGGATTGTGGAGTTGAATGTTGTAAACTAAAAGTAAACAAATAAATTTGAAAAATAAAAAAAATAAAAACTTGTGCTTATACTTTGAATATGACTTTTTTAGAAATATTTTTCTAATGCAAGTTCCAGTTGTACCATCAGTAAATGTTTTTGTATCTGACAATTTCATTGCATTTTAGCATTTTTAGATGATCACTTATTTAAAATTTTTGCTAACAATGCCAATTCATCTTTGAAAAATTTTCTAACAGTGATGAGGTTGTTTGAGTAGTCCATACAGCTCAATATTAGCATATTTAACCTAAATTAATAACCTAAATTAATTAAATATAATTATATTACTAAATTAAATATATAACAACCTATATTAATTATATCTAATTATATATTAATTACATGATTAATTATATCTGGTCATTAAATTAAATGGTTTTTCCAAATAATTTTCAAGAAATCATTTAAAAGTCTTCTAAGAGAGCAAATGTTCCTTTTGTAGAGTTCCCTCTTAAAAAAAATTTATTATGAGGGATGGCTCTCTGCATCTCTTGGGGAGGGAGGGATATATTTAGAAATGAGTGTCATGATAAAAACAATATTATCAGTGAAAGAGAACATGTATTCAGATAAAACATAAAGCCAGTAGTTCAAGAAGTTTAGACTTATGTGAGTCTCTGCCCAGTCTAATTCATTTTCCACACAGCTGCAAAAGTTATTTTCCCAAAATACATTCCTGTTTATATAATTTCCTTCTTCAGTCCCTTCCTCCATTCCTTATCCTAAGGGCTCCTGTTTAACTCTAGCTTCTGGTACAAACTACTCCATTTGATATTTAAAGCTGGTTACAAATTGGCCTCTTTCTATCTTACCGGTCTTCTGTTTCACTCTCCTTCATATATTCTACAATACAGTGATAGAGGCCTATGTGCTGTTCCTTGCCCACCATTCCGGTGCCCATGTCTTTGTACTGTTAAATTGGCTGTATCCATTCCTTGAATGCTGTCCCCCTTCTCAGTCCTGCCTCATAGAATCCCAGGCTTCAGCTTTAAAGAGTTTACTCAAGGTCCACCTTCTATAAGATCCTTTTCTTGGTCTTCTCAACTACTAGTGCCTTCCCTTCCATTTAACTCTTATTTTTACCTTCATTTAACTCTTTATGTACTTTGAGTATACTTATTTATTTACAGATTGTCTTCCCTGATAGAATGTGATGGACATGGGCCATTTGCTTTATTTTTTGTCTCTTCTGAATCTAACATAGTGTTTGGCACATAGTTAATGCTTAATGCATACTGCTTAATTGATTTATTAGTACATCCTGGACTTTATAATTTAAATCTTATTTTAATGTGTTTTTGGTGAATCTCTTTTTAATGAAATTTTTTAGAGTCACTTTTTTTTTTGAAAGGGGAAAGCAGAGTAATTGGGGTTAAGTAACTTGCCCAAGGTCACACGGCTAGTAAGTGTTAAGTGTCTGAGGCCAGATTTGAAGTCAGGTCCACTTGATTCCAGGGCCGGTGCTCTATTCATTGTGCCACCCACCTGCCCCGAGAGTTACTTTTTAAAGGTATTTTAGGGGGGTTGGAGGAGAATTCAGGTGAGTCCCTGCCTTCACTTAAAAATTTTTTTTTAAAAATGATTGGTCTTATGTTCTATATTAACTGTGTATTTTACCTTTGAACTTTTTTCCTGAAATGTTCTTAGTTCTTATAATGTATTAATCATAACTTTAAAAATACTGCTTTAGTATTTTGAAAAATATTTTTCTTAATACCTGAGAATAAGTTACTTAATTTACTGAATGCTGCCTGCTTTTTTTAAGAACATGTTTTCATGGGAAAAACTTAGAGAATTTATTTCTTTGGAAGCTCTATAAAATATGAGATCAGGTTATACTTAATAGCAAGAGAGGGATTTAACTGCCTGAAAAATAGAATGTGGAAAGAGCCAAAGCATTGAGCAACTGTGCTTCTAATACTGAGAATTTTACAAATCTCAGGAAAACTGTTAGGCCTTTTCTTTTAGAATGTTCATCCTCTACTTTGGACAAAGAATTTACATTTTATTACTTGTGCATTTCTCAAAACACATTATATATTTATCTAAATATTGACAACATCTCTAAAATAAGATTTCTTTAAAATAATAAGACTTGAAAATAGTACTTTAAGTGGTTAGATTATCTAATTTGATCTTCATAGAAATCCTTTGAATTCAGTATTAGAGGTCTAAATTAATAATCCCATTTTACAGATGAGAAAACTGAGACCCAGAGGTGAATTAATTTGCCCATGATAATACAATTAATAAGTGTCAGGGACTGAATTTGAAGTCAGGTCTTCCTGACTCGAAGCCTGATACCATTTATACTATAGAACTAATCCTTCCTCCAGATGCACGTGTGTGTGTGTGTGTGTGTGTGTATACATACAAAAATTAGACCCTACACATATGCATATTCACACATACTTGTTTGTGTAGAAGCAGTATCTCCTTGATAAGGTGATTCCTTCGCTGAGTATCTGAAGTGTTACTTTATACCTTCCATTATGTAAGTTAAAATATGGCATAATAATGGCTTCTGGCCTTGAGTATTATTGGCACATCTGGTTATTTTGTGGAAAACCTGTTATGTTCAGAAATGAATGTTGTGATCAATAACACTGGCAAATTGGATCTAATATACGTTTGTTATTCTTTTATCCTCTTCTTTGTTATCCTCCTTTTAGTTACTTTTGTAATTTTTCTAAAGATAATCTGACCTAGTTGGGTTTAATACTAATCTTTTTATAGGTCGTATTTCCCTTCCATTGTTTTTGATTATTTTATGAGGTGATACTGCTTGTAATGTTTTGTCAGTGATCAACTTGACCACCATTTAACTTAGTTGCCTTTATGGTTTTCCACTTTTCAGGGAGATCAGATGTTTGCCTCTCTGCAGGCTTCCTTGTTAATAGCATCTGTCTCACATTAGTCAGTCTTCTCTAAGAAATGATAATAATTAGCATCAACATCTTTGCTTTCATCCATTACATACATGTTCTGATGGGGTGAACAGATATTTAGGGCAGACTAGTACCTCTGGTGTGAGGGCTGCTGAACCCTGCTTAGGACTGCTTTCCACCTTTGGTGTCCTACTGGTCACCCAGCTCTCACTTGTGGCTCCAAGAAGCTTTAGCATCACAGCAGCCACACCCCATTAAATCATTTTGGCACGTGGGCTAACCCAGGTTGAGGATAACCAAGGGGTCCATTGGTGAGTTAGTAGGATATGTATTCTAAGCATGTGAAGACTTTCCTCTGTGGAATGGACAAATGAGAATTGTTCTAATGGCCATGAAGGTGGGCTGAAGCAAGTGCAGTGGAGCCCTTAGAGCACTTAGACATCTAGGATGCCAAAGTCATCCCCTGCATCCTGGGCTATTATCAGTCATCTTAACTTTTGTCTTGCCCTTGGATTCCAGTGACTCTGGAAATGAGAGTGAGGCCAATGACTTTGTTCAACTCTACCCCTACTTAAATCCAATTTATGTGCAAATCAAAAGACATCACCCATATCATTTTTCTGTTTTTAACTACCTTAAAGACCTGTGGCAATGGGCAAGTGACAAAGCAGTGGGTGTGGATACACTAGGAACTGTAGTCACAACCCTGCACATAGGCGGCCCAGGACATAGGGCCATCTTCCCATTGCACTGAAGCAGCAGTGGGATTCAGCATCTTCCTGGGTGTCTGAACAGCCTCTTTTTAAGGACTGTATTCCTCGCCTCCTAGTGTGAGAAAGGGGCTAGAAAAGGTGCCCTAAAACTTGTCTGCTTCACCCAACCTAACCCTGCCCTGCTTACCAAGGCAGGCAGAGATCCTACCTGGAAGTTGAAACAGAAAAAAAAAAAATATATATATATATATATATATATATATACAAAAACTTTTGCATGGGGCAGCTAGGTGGCACAGTGAGTAGAGCACTGGCCCTGGAGTCAGGAGGACATGAGTTCAAATCTGGCCTCAGACACTTGACACACTTACTAGCCATGTGACTTTCAGCAAGTCACTTAACCCCAGTTGCCCTCCAAAAAGCAAAAAAACAAAAACAGAAAACTTTTTCAAAGATGATTCTGCTCACCATTGTTACATGGAATATGTGTACACTTATAGACAACATAAAATCCAGTAGACTTGAAAGACTGCAAGTTTTTGGTGCATCCAAGGTGGTATGATCTTGGGAAAGGTGTGGTCATTGCTCTCCTTGTTTGCATTCTGATCTTTACCCAGGAAGGGCCCCTGATCCACTGTAGCCACAAGTAATTGCAGTCTAGTTGCATTGGAACTGTGACCAGGGTCCCTCTGTCATTGTGACTGACCTCCAGTACTCCTCTTCAACCTAGAACTGCAACCCCAAACCACATCTGGACAATAGAGTTGCCAGTCAGTGCCACCTCTACCCAGTGCCACCAAAGGGTCTCCTGTAATCTTTTTCTGACTGCTTTTCTGACTCTATCATTTTTGTCCTGAGAGTTCCCAAAGCTTCTTCTACTGCTGCAATGGCTGCTGTATGTGTTTGGGCTCCAGATGGACTTCTACCCCAGCATTATAACCTTCTCTTGCTGACCTATTAAGTTTTCTTAAACTGAAAAAAATGTTTCACCTTGACTTTTTTGTTGGCTTTGCTGCTCCAAAATTGGATTTGAGGCATTATTTTAAAATTGTTTGTAGGGGAATGTTGGGAGAGTTCAGTTTGGTGGCTTTCTTTGATTTGCCATCTTGGCTTCCTCCTCAATGTAGTATCTTTTTAACAACAACAGTTGAAAATTATATAGCTCTTTGAGGTTTAGAAAATGCTTTATATTTCTTCTCATTTGATCTTTACAACTATATTCTAAACCTCATAAAACTTAAAAAACTAAAGATCCCCATTTATTAATGTTTTGAATTTCTATAACATCTCTCTATTCTACCTCAAGCACCAAATCACTTACTGCCTGAATCATTCCCTGGAGTTTTTCACTCCAAAACAGAAATCTACTGCCTCCCTTTGCTTAAGCCTGTAGTTTTCCACCATTGTGATCACCATTACCTTACTCTCTGTTTTCACAAACTCACAGAAGTTCAGAGTTGAAAGATACCACAGAACTAATTTATTTCAACTTGTACCTGAAAAAAAGCTCTCTTCTGTAAGCTGACAATTTATTTTAGCCTTTCCTTGAAGGCATCTAGTGAGAAACCCATTATCACTAAACCTGCTCATTTAGCTTTTGGATAGCTTTAATTGTGAAATTATTTAGTATAATAGGTCTACATTTCCTCTTTGCCATTTTCATTCAGTGTTCCTTGTATCACTCGCTAGACCCAGTCAGATCAAATATGTTCCCTCTTTCACATGTGAACCCTCTAAAGACAATTATCATGTCCTGCCATGTCTCCTCTTTTTTAGGTAAGACATCCTAGTTTCTTTAACTAATCCTTCTAGTCATGCTGTCAGGGTTATTCACCATCCTGGTTGTCCTCCAGTGAATGTTCTCCAGCTTATCAATGACATTTCCCCAAAATGGCACCCTCAGCCAAACACATTACTTCAGATGTGTTCTGATGAAAGCAAAACATAGTGGAACCACCTCCCAGTGCTAGGCACAGTGCCTATGTTCATGTAACCCAAGATCACATTGGTTCTCTTTCTCCAGCTTTTCACATTCCAGTCAGCCAACTTGCTGTGTGCCAGATACTGTGCTGGGTGCTAGTGACACAAAGTGAAATAGCCTCTTATTTTAAGAGCAGTGGTTTGGACCAAATGATCAGTGAGGTCCCTTTCTGCTTCAAATCTTATGTGATCTCTGCCTTTCAAAACTCTTAACAATGAAGATGTTTTAAAAAAAGGCTTTGAAGTATGGAACAATGGTCAAAAAATTGTTGACTTAGCATTACAAGGGACTGTAGAGGCCAACTGGCCTAGATCACTCATAAATAATAAAAAAATAAAAATAAAACAGTCTTATAAGGCACTTTTCTTGGGTAAGGCCAAACTAGTTATAAGATGATGTTATTTTGGGGGGGGGGGAGGCACTAGCAGCCAAGGCTTTTCTTCTTTTTTTTATACACAAATGGCACATGAAGGGAGTCTTGAGGGAACCAAGGGATTCTAAGAGTTGGAGGTGAGAGAATGCATCCCAGGCAAGAAGATTGGCTGTCGGATTGGGTAAGAAAAGATAAAAAGGAACAATTATCTCATAAAAACAGAGCCTGAAAGGAAGAATACAGAGGAAACAGGTGGGGTGGAGGCCTGGTAATATTGGAACCTTACTCTCATCTAGCTTGAAGAGAAAACCAAGTGCTTACCTGAAGATGTTTAGAAGTCTTCTGAGCTAGAGAGATGAGAAAACTGGAGGATAGGGTGGGGGAGGGACTTTTAGAAGGGTGTTTAGAATATTAGGAGGATGAGGGGAGAAGATAAGGGGAGGAATTTTAGGTGAATAAAATAAGGAATGAGGTTAAGGGGAAAAGATAAGGTAACTGGGATAGGGTAAAAAGAGGTTGAGAAGGAAAATAGTAAAAATAAGATGAATGGAAATTCACAAATAATAATTAGAATTTTGTCAGATCCAGAGGCCATGCTTTTATCATTCTACAAGGTTACAGGCCAAGAATCTTAATAGAAATTGGTAACCTTAAGAAGAATATGGTGAGGAATAACATTAAAAATGGTCAAATTTTAGGGTACTGTTATTAAAACTTTCAATGATTTGCATGACTCTTCATAAAATCACATTTACTAAATTATTACTCTTCCTCCATTTTAAAAAGAAAAATAATTGTCCTTTCAAAGAAATTTGAGAAAATTCAGGAGTTGTTGAACTAAGTTGAAATCCTACAGTTGGGAAATGAACATGGGCCTGTGATTTATTTGGTATGGAAACTTTTCATAAATATAGATTACAACCCATCTAAAAAAAAAAAAGAATTTTGTCAGATCTTTAAGAGTATGAGTCATTCCACACTTGATAAATGGTCAAAGGATAGGAACATGCAGCTTTACAATGAAGAAATCTAAATAATTTATACTAAAATAAAAAATGCTCTAAATCAGTATTGATTAGAAAAAATCAGATTAAAACAACCTTAAGATATCATTTTGTACTCACCAGATTGGCTAAAATGATACAAGGAGAAAGTAACAAATGTTGGAAAGGATATGGAAAAATTGGGACACTCATTTGTGGAATTGTAAATTGATCCAAATAGAGAACAACCTGGGATTATGCCCCAAGAGATATTAAACTACATATACCCTTTGACCCAGCAATACCACTACTTGGTCTATTTCCAAAGATGTCTAGGGAGAAAGGAAGAGTCTATATGTTCTAAAATGTTTATGGAGCCCTCTTTGTGTTGGCAAATTACTAGAAATTGAAGAGATGCCCATCATTTGGGGAATGGGTAAAAAAGTTGTGGTATATCATTGTGATGGAGTAATACTGTAAGAAATGCATAGCTCATTGATTTTAGAAAAATATGGAGTCTTGCATGAAATAATGAAGAGCAAAATGAGCAGACCCAAAAGAACCTTGTATACAGTAACAGCAGTATTGTTTTAAGAATAGCTTTGAGTAAGTTATTTTGTCTATTATAAATACCCAAATTAACTATAAAGGACATATAAAGAGACTATCTGCCCCCAGGGAACTGATAAATAGAAGTATGAATAGAATAATTTCACATCTAAATTACGTGTGTGTGTGTGTGTGTGTGTGTCTAGTGGTAGCAATCTCTAGGGTGGGAGGGGGAGGGAAGGAAGAAAATAAAAAAGATAAAAAATTTACCTGACAATTTTGTTTTATATTTGAAAGGAATAGCAAATTGTGTGTAATATATTTGCAGTTTCATATAATCTTTTATTTATTGTACTATGTTATGAAAAATGCTTGTTTTATTCTGTAAAATGTTAGGTATTATTATTGTTGTCGTTATTATTATTATACCATGGGCAATAACTGTTGAGGGCAATAATGTCTAACAGGACCGAAAAGATAGGTTGGAGAACTTGCAGTCTGCTAAAACCTTCAGGGTTTTTTTTTCCAGATGAATTTTCTAGCCATTCCCTCATGTTGTATTCCTTGATCTAGCCCTTTGTTGTGCTTTGTTTTTCTCTTTTCAAATTTTCAACATATTGTTAATCTGTTTAATAAGGTACTGTCCTCCCTTAAATCTCTTACTTTATTGCTCTCGTGATATTTACCTGCTGCTGATTTTCAATTCTGGATCATCCCCTACCACCTGCTTTGTTTGCTCCCAAATTGTACTGAATAGAAGTACTACTTGATATCTCAGCAATTCTGATGAACGCTGTTATACTCCTCACCATGGTTGTTATAAACCCTCCTCTCTCCTCAAACCCTCAACTCTATTCCTATACCTCCTTCTGTCTCTTAGCAAATGACTTAGTTTGACTTTTTTCCCTTAAGGTGATTTAAGGCTATATATGTTGTGAGTTCCTCCTTAGCACAGAATGATGGATAGAGTACTCAGTTTGGAATTAGGAAAACCTTGATACACATTCTTCCACTAACAATTAGTAGATATGTGGTCAGGGAGAAATCGTCCTCCTTACACTTTCATGTCCTCATTTGTACAATGAGGGAATTGAACTCAGTCATTTCTAATGTCCTTCCTAGCCCTAGAACTCTGATCACCTTGATACTTTGGAAAGTTTCAAGATCTTTAGCCATCTTCTCCTCCTTTGTTCAGTCACAGGATTTTGAGTGGAAATGAATCATAGTAAGTCATTTGTTCAAGCATTTTTCTTTTATGTATAAAGAAATTCTGTCCCATAGTGGCTAACCAGCATCTTTATTTAAAGTTAATTTTTGGTAATTATTTTATTATTTATTATTTTAATTTTTCAAGTCCTTAAAAAACACTAAAAGAAATGAGCATTTTTTATGTACAAATAGAACATAAAAGAGGATCATGTGTAAAATCTTGGATTGTTATTCCATACTGATGGCTTATTTTATTAAGTGTATATATATATATATATAAAACATAGCGGCTATTACTTTCAAAACTTTTGTTCTTTTTTTTGTGCTTCCTTCTCAACAAAGTTTGGAGAATCCAAAAGCAATAGAAGATGGTATTTTGTGTAATACTCGGTCATCTGAATGTGCGCTGCTTATGCTGAACATAAGTAAAAAGACACCATGGTGATGTTTGTTTTTTTTGCAAGGGGGGAGGTAGGGCAATTGGGCTTAAGTGACTTGCTCAAGGTCACACTACCAGTAAGTGGGTGCTTCCAACTTCCCTCCCCCTCAGCCTGCCCTCCCTTGCATCATCCCCCCTCTCATCCCCTTCCCCCCTACTCTCCTGTAGGGTGAGATACCCTATTCAGTATGTATGTCATTCCCTCCCTTAGCGAAATTCAATGAGAGTAAGGTTGACCCATTCTCTTTTGCTTTCCTGTTCTTCCCCTCCAATGTAACAGTTATCCTTTGCCTCTTCTATATGAGATAATTTACCCCATTCTGTCTCTCCCCATCTCCTCTCATTATATTCCCCTCTCAGCTCTCAGTTTCACCTTTTAAATATCATCCCTTCCTATTCAATTGATGCTGGGCCCTCTGTCTATGTATACCTGTACACATATATACACACGCTCACATATGTATTCATACGTACATATACCCTCCTATATAAACATGTATGTATGTATACATATGTATACGTATACATTTATATACATATATATATATATATACACACACACACATACACATTTATATTCCCTTCAACTATCCTTATGCTGAGAAAAGTTTCATAAGTTACAAGTATTGTTTTTCCGTGTAGGAATGTAAATAGTTCAACTTTGATAAGTTCCTTAGGATTTCCTTTCCCTGTTTACCTTCTCATGCTTCTCTTGATTCTTGGATCTGAGTGTCAGATTTTCTATTAAATTCTGGTTTTTTCATCAAGAATGCTTGAAAGTCCTCTATTCCATTGAATGACCATATTTTCCACTGAAACATGATACTCGGTTTTGCTGAGTAGGTGATTCTTCATTTTAATCCCAGCTCCATTGCCTTCCAGAATATCATATTCCAAGCCCTTCAGTCCCTCAGTGTAGAAGCTGCCAGATCCTGTGTTATCCTGATTGTGTTTCCACAATATTCAAATTGTTTCTTCCTGGTTGCTTGTAACATTTTCTCCTTGATCTGGGAACTCTGGAACCTGGCTATAATATTCCTAGGAGTTTTATTTTGGGTATCTTTTTCCAGAGGTGGATTCTTTCAACCTTTATTTTGCTCTCTGGTTCTAAAACATCAGGGCAATTTTCCTTGAGAATTTCTTGAAGGATGATTTCTAGGTTCTTTTTTGGATCATGGCTTTCAGGTAGTCTGATAATGTTAAAATTCTCTCTCCTGGATCTATTTTCCAGGTCAGTGTTTTTTTCCAGTGAGTTATTTCACATTGCCTTCTATTTTTTTCATTTGTTTGGTTCTGTTTAATAGTATCTTGATTTCTTTGATTTGCTCTAATTCTTTTTTTTTTTTTTTTGCTTTTTGGAGGGCAATTGGAGTTAAGTAATTTGCCCAAGGTCACATGGCTAGGTTTTTTTGTTTCTGTGTGTTAAGTGTCTGAGGCTGGATCTGAACTCAGGTTCTTCTGACTCCACGGCCAAGGCTCTACTAACTGCGCCACCTAGCCGCCCCAGATCTGCTCTAATTCTAAAGGAATGATTCTCAAGGTTTTATTTTCTTCAGTCAGGTTGATGATTCTTATTTCATAGTTTTCTTGCATCATTCTCATTTCTCTTCCCAATTTTTCCTCCACTTCTCTTATTTGGTTTTCAAAATCCTTCTTAAGGTCCTCTATGGCCTGTAACCAGCTCATATTTTTCTTGGAAGCTTTTGGTGTGGGAGTTCTGACTTCGTTGTCTCCCTCCCATTCCATGCTTTGATCCTTTTTGTCCCCAAAAAAGGAATCTTAAGGGGCGGTTAGGTGGCGCAGTGAGTAAGAGCTCCGGCCTCGGAGTTGGGATGACCCGAGATCGAATCTGGCCTCAGAAAATGAGCACCCACACACAAACAATGACTGGCCGTGTAACCTTGAGCAAGTTACTTAACCCCAGTTGCTTTAAAAAAAACAAAAACAAAAAAAACCAAAAGGAATCTTAAGTTGGATTACTGTGTTTGCTTTGTTTCCTTTTCTTGCTCATGTTACCACTCAATTACTTGATTTTTGAGCTCTTTACCACAGTAGAACTCTTCTACTAGAGGGGAGAGCTTTCTCTGAAATCGCTGGGGTTTTCGTAGCTGCCAGAGCTATTAGGAGGTTACCGTCTCTGCAGCCCCAACAAACTCTTACTCACTGGTCACATAATTCAGGACCATCACTCAAGGTCAGGATCCAGATCCAGGCAGGTTAAAGCAAGAGCAATTACCCTCTGAATGTTCGCTTGGCCCCCCTACGATCTGCAGGCCAGGAGCTCTGAAGCAGCCACATGGAGATGGATTCAGGGCCACTGCAGCTTCAGGGGCAGGGGCCAAACCCACTCCTCTGGCACCCCCAATTCCAACAGAGTTTTACACTGACCTCTCACTTTTTCTTTGGCATTTATGGGTTGATAATTCTGGAAACTGCCACTGCTGCTGGTGATCCACTCTCCTGAAGTCTGCTGCAGCCACTGATTGGGGCCCAACCTGGGGCTAAAACTGCAGGCTCACATAGGGGCTTGGCTCTCCCCACACTGGGATTAACCTGTCTTATCTGTCTGCTGGGCTGCCTTCAGCAGATTTGTTTTTCTCTGTCATTTTGTGGGTTCTTTAGTTCTAAAATTTGTTTAGTCATATTTTATAGGTATTTGAGATGGTTATGGGGGGAGCTCATGGAGTTTTCCTGCTTATACACTGCCATCTTGGCTCTGGCTTCCATAGCTCTTATTTCTTTTCTATATTTTCTCATGTACTCTCATTTCACTTATAAAAATTAAGAATTTTTTTTTAAGCTCTTCAGCTCCTCAGAATTCTAATTGATTTGTAACCAAGTTGTATTTTTCTTTGAGTCTTTACTTATAGTTGTTTTGGAGTAATTTTCTTCTTCTGGGTTTATTTTTTGCATCCCTGTCACCATAATAGCTTTTAATGGTGAATTCTTTCTTGTTTGCTCATTCTTTCATCCTGTTTCCTGACTTCAGACTTGATGTTAGGTTTGGGCTGTGCATACTTCTGCAGCAAAGGTCTTGACTAGTCCTGTTGCTCCTTTCTCAGGGTATTGAGTATTGTGTTATTTCAGGATCCCGGGGACATTCTAGATATCTGCAAGCTGTTAGTGCTCCCCAAATGATCTAATCCAGGGCAAAGTCTGGTTTTTGTGTGCCCTCCCTCCCCTTGCTCTTGTAAGGTCTGTAAGTTCCTGAAAGGGGTTTTGTTTTAAGCAAAAGTACATTGTGCTGGACTTAGCCCCCACCATATAGCTTGAAAGCACTGTGGGTTCACAGTATAGGAGGACAGGCTGCCTTTTGGTCTAGGATTCCCGCCCTCTTGATTCTTTTACAGGTTTCAGACTGTGATAGAATCTAGAATTGATACCTCACTCTGCTCTTGTTGTCTGAGTCAGACTACTGCTATGTGCTTCTGAATTTGCCCAAGAATACTTGGATACAGTTCCCCTTCTGCATCCTTCCCTGAATCTGTGACAGACAGCCAAGTAGTAAATGACAGTGGTACCTGTACCTGTTCCCACACTCTGTGGTGTCCTTTTATGGGTCTGGAGCTTCTCTTTGTCTTGGTACAAATCCTCTTCATGCTCTGAAATGATCCAGAGCTCCTGGCCAGATCCTACCTCTGGTTTCCTCAGACTTCTTTGTCTGTCTTCCTTTGCAACCTGGATTTGAAAAGTGATTGATTTTGCTCTGATTTTTTTTAAATTGGATTTTGCTATCAAGATGTTAACTAGTGTAGAAGATATATTGAAGGAGTTTTAGGGAGTAAGTCATGCTTCCTACTACTCCTTCATGGTGGCTCTGCCATTCAGTACCAAATACTGCTTTGTAATATTATTTGAGGTCTGGGAGTGCTGTTTCTTACTCTTAAAATTTTTGCCCTTCATATTCTAAGTATTTTGTTACTTTCAATCAATTTTGTCATTTTATCCCTGTAGTAGTTTTATTCCTATTGGTTATTTTGTATTCTAATTTAAGTAGTATTATAATTTTTATTATGTTTACCTTATAGCTGTATGCATTGAATATCCATTCAGTTATCTAAGTTCTTTTTTTTTTCTTTTTGGAGGTCAGTTGGGGTCAAGTAACTTGGCCAAAGTCACATGGCTAGTAAGTGTGTCAAGTGTCTGAGGCCAGATTTGAACTCAGGTCCTCCTGACTCCAGGCCCGGTGCTCCATTCACTGTGCCACCTAGCCACCCCAAATTGCAGGGACGGAAAGAGACACCATAGTCTTTTTTTTTTCTTTTTGGAGGGGGGCAATGCAGGGCAATTGGGGTTAAGTGACTCGCCCAAGGTCACATGGCTAGTAAGTGTAAAGTGTCTGAGGCCACATTTGAACTCAGGTCCTCCTTACTCCAGGCCGGTGCTCTTTTCACTGCACCACCTAGCTACCCCATTTCTTTCTTTCTTTCTTTTTTTTTTTTTAAAGCAGTTGGGGTTAAGTAACTTGCCCAAGATTACATGGCCAGTTATTTTTGTGTGAGTGTTAAGTAACTGAGGCTGGAACTGATCCTGGGTCCTCCCAACTCTGGGGCTGGCTCTCTTACTCACAGCACCACCTAGCCACCCCAATTTCTTTATTTCTTTAAGGTAAATTTTGTTATTTTATCTGTACAGATTTTGAGTGTGTTTCAGTAGACTGACTTGCCAGATGTTTTTTGAATTTTTAAATTATTTTGATTATGGCTTCTCCTTCTGTCATTCCTTCTTGGTTTTTGTTATTTCTGTATAGAAATGTTGATCTTTAGATATTTACCTTGCATCCTTCTATTTTGCTGAATCTAGTGTCTAAATTTATTAGTTGATTTGTTTGGATTTTCTACATAAATCATTGTTTCATCAGGAAGTAATAATAGTTAGCATTTATATAGCACTTCAATATTATCTTATTTTGGGGTGGCTAGGTGGCACAGTGAGTAGAGCACCGGCCCTGGAGTCAGAAGAACTGAGTTTCAGATCCGGCCTCAGACACTTAACCCACACAAACAAAAACCTAGCCATGTGACCTTGGGCAAGTTACATAACCCCAATTGCCCTCCAAAAAGCAAAAAAAAAATAAAAATAAATATTATCTTATTTTATCCTCACAGCAGAGCAGGGAGGTAAGTGCTATTATTAACTTCATTTTACAAATGAGGAAACTGAGGCAGCAATTAAGTGACTTGCCTAGTGTTACACAGCTAATAAGTGTCTAAATTAGGAAACTGGATTTGAACTCAGATCATCCTGACCATGGGTTCAACCTTCTTTCCGGCCTCCAAAAATCTGAGTTGCTTCAGTTTTGTCTCTTTCATTTCTTTGTCTAGTCTTATTGATAGTGCAGGCTTTTCTAGTTCTATGTTAAGTAATAGTGCAAAAAGGAACCTCCTTTCTTTACCTCTGTTTTTATTGAAAAGCTTCTAGTCTTTCACTACTACATTTAATTCTTGGTTTCTGTTTTAGGTAGATGGCTTTCTGCCATGTTTAGAAAAGTTCTCTTATTCTAGTAGTTTGAGGAATTATTCACATAAATGGATCTCAAAAGGCATTTTCTGTTACAATGATCATTTTACATATTTTTGTTTTTTATGTGATTCATTGTTACTTTTTAAATGGTCAACCATTCTTGAATCCCTGATAGAACTACAGTTTAGTCATAGTGATTTTTTTTTTTAACAAAATGCTGTAATTTTTTAGGGCAAGATTTTATTTAAATTTTTTGAATCAGTATTAGTGATTACATGTTTCTTTTTTGCTTTATCCTGCCCTGGTTTAGGTATTCAGATTATATTTGTCTTATTTTCTAAAAGAGTTTGGTAGTGGATTTTCTTTTTCAGTTTTTGACAGATTTCTTCAGTATATAGGTATGATAGGAGACTGAACAATGAATGCCTAGTCCTGGGAGCACCAGCAGTCTCCCTGGCCTAGTGTGAACCCGTGTGGATGCTTTGAGATCCTAATTGTAGGCTCTAGCCCTAATGTAGGGCTCTGCCTTTTATTTCCGAGCATATACAACTATCCTCTGAATATTTTATTTCTGCTGATAGTGGGTAAAGAACTATCTTTAAACCAACTCCTAAAGCAGAACAGAGTGTGCATACAAAAGGAGAAGAAAGAAACAAACTGACTCTTTCATGCAGGTGAACAAGAAAAGACACATTCAAAACCTCTGGGTGGGGAAATTGGCCTCTGCACTTACCTCCACACCTGGATGGCGAAGCGACCGTAAATATATGGTGCTGTAGGCTTTCTCTTTCTGTTGTGTATCGGTTTTGTTTTGTTTTTTTGCTTCTTAGGTGAGTGTAGAAAATAGAATAGACTGAGCTATAATGAGTCACTAAAGCTTCCAGTGGTTCAAGAACTGGAGTTTGGCAGCAGCTAAGCCCAGTGATCCAGTGCATCCTGGAGGAGTGCTGCTTGATCCAAGTAGCAGTGGATTAGCCTGTCAGCCAAGACAACGTATCCTACAAGGAAGGGCACCAATTGATGCTCTGTAGCAACTACTCTAAGTTTGTGTCCATTCTCCCCAGGTTGGTAGAAGGGGTAGTGTGTCCTGGTTTGGATGACATGTTTTTATCCTTAGATACTTATTATATCTTTTCAATATGTACCCCTTTTTAAAGTTTTAATTGATGTTAATGTGTTAGTATTGATATTGAGGAGGTATTAATTGATTAAATTAATAGATGACTGGCACTGGGAGATATCAAAATCAACATCGACAAACATTTATTAAGTACTTACTGTGTACCAGGCACTGTGCTATGTGCTGGGGATACAAAAAGAGGCAAAAAAAAAGTCTTTACCCTCAAGGAATTTACAGTCTAATGGGAGAGACAACTAACAAATATATACAAGTAAACTATATATAGGACAAATAAGAAATAATTTACAGGGGTGGCTAGGTGGCGCAGTGAATAGAGTACCGGCCCTGGAGTCAGGAGGGCCTGAGTTCAAATCTGGCCTCAGACACTTGGCACAATTACTAGCCATGTGACTTTGGGCAAGTCACTTAACCCCAATTGCCCTCCCCCCCCCAAAAAAAAAGTGAAAAAAGAGAAATAATTAACAGAGGTAAGGCACTAGAATTAAGAGGTTGAGAAAGGCTTTTTGAAGATGGAATTTCAATTGAGATTTAAAGGAAGCCAGGAAAGCCATTCTAAGCATGGAGACAGCCAGAGTAAAATGATCAGAGCCTAGAGAAGGGGTATCTTATTCATGAAATAGCAAGGAAGAGGGGCGGCTAGGTGGCGCAGTGAATAGAGAGCCGGCCCTGGAGTCAGAAGGACCTGAGTTCGGAGCAGGCCTCAGACACTTAATCCACACAAACAAAAACCTAACCATGTAACCTTGGGCAAGTTACTTAACCCCAGTTGCCCTAAAGGGGCGGCTAGGTGGCGCAGTGAGTAAGAGCGCCGGCCTCGGAGTTGGGATGACCTGAGATCAAATCCGGCCTTAGAAAATGAGCACCCACACATAAATAGTGTTGCTGCATCAGAGTATGTGACAGATAGGTATAAGACCAGAAAAATAGGATGGGGCTAGCTCATGGAAAGCTTTGAAAACCCAACTGGATTTTGTATTTGATCCTATAGGTGATAGGGAGCCACTAGAGCTTATTGAGTAGGAGAGTGACATGGTTGGACCAGAGTTTTCATAAAAATCACTTTGGTGACTGAATGGAGCAGGCAGACCCACCAGTAGGTTACTGCACTAGTCTGTGTGGAAGGTAATTAGGGCCTATACTAGAGTGACAGTATTTGAGGAGAGACAGGGGTATATTCAAGCGATATTGCAAAAGTGAAATCGACTGGTCTTGGTGACAGAGTGGATATGAGCAGAGAGAGAGTGCAGAGTGCAAGATAACTTCTAGCTTTTGAATCTGTGGGACTGAAAGGATGGTGTTACATCACCTAGCTCCAGACAACTGATATTCTTTGGAAAATATCAGTTTAGGGGCTTGAGCCACAGCATTTGAAAAATCTCAGTGCCCCTGATGGATATTCTCTCTGAGGGGGAGGTGTAACAAGCTGGATCCTAGTTGATACGATTTTCCAGTGTGAGTGGGATAAGGACCTCTGGAGTCTGTATGAGTTACACAAGTATTAATTTTTCTTTAAAAGTTTGATAGAATTCTTTAAGTTAATTATCTGAACCACCCGTTTTTTTTCTTCTGTTAATTCCTTTGCAGCTAGCTTAATTTCCTTTTCTAAAATTGTATTATTTAACATCTCCAGTTACCATTTTATTAATTTATATAGTTTTTTAAAAAAAAGATTGTAGCTAAAGTTTGAGAATGTAAAAGAAATAGTAAATTGTGTAATTATTTCATCGTTGTGATTCCACTTTTTTTGTTTTATTAGTTTCTCACTTTTAATATTGTTGGCTAAAGGGTTATTGAAATTCTAGGTTTTTTATAAAGTTAGTTCGTTAGCTTTCTAATTTATTTCTGTAATTCCAAGATTCCCAGGTTTTCTCATTTTTAATTACATATTTAACTAAATTGAATCCTGTCATTTTCTCATTTGTCATACTGTTTTTTGAGGGGTATACTTTTTTTTGCCCCTTTAAGGACTGCTAGATCTGTGTCCCAAACATTTTGTTATATTATCACATTGTTATCATCGTCTTTCAAATGTTTATTAGATTATACTTCAATTCCCTAAATATTTATGAAATTCTACATAGTATAAGTTTTGGGTTTTTTTTTTTTATTTTTGGAGGGCAGTTGGAGTTAAGGGACTTGCCCAAGGTCACACAGCTAGGTTTGTGGGGGGTTTTTTGTGTGTGTGTTAATTGTCTAAGGCCCGATTTGAACTCAGGTCCTCCTGACTCCAGGGCTGGTGCTCTATTCACTGTACCACCTAGCTGCCCCTTATAAGTTTTCTTTTGGCTGGGGCTGGGGACTTTGTCAGTGTTAGACTTCCTTCCGTGCAACCAGTCTATATTTTGTAATTTTAGAAGATTTACTGAAAAATAGTATTAAAGGAGTTGTGGAATAATAGAGCAGTGATGCATTGTTGATGGAGCTGTGAATTAGTACATTCATTTCAGAAAACAATTTGGAATTATGAAAATATAGCGGCCAAAATATATCTCCTCTATATCTCAGAGATTCTACTGTTTGCCCTATACCCTTTCAAGGAACTGAAAACAAAGTAGATATCCATTGATTGGAGAATAACTAAACAAACTGTTGTATGTCATTGTATGGAGTAATGCAAAATATAGGCAGCAGAGCCAATAAAACGATCCACAAAATGACTATAACAATGTAAATGGAAGACACAATTGCACAAATAACACAAAATAATAAAAAAAAAATAGTTGTTGAAAAGGTGCAAAGAGTAAATTTGATCCTAAGGAAGAGGAATAAGGAGATATTTTCCCCAATTCCTTTGTAAATGTGGCAAGTGAAGGATGGGGAAAGTTGCATATGTTGTCAAGATTTTTTTTTCTAGATTTATTGATTGATTTTGCTGTGTTTTTTTTCCTTTTGGACAGTTTATTTATTTATTTTTTTACATGGTATAACTTTCTAGGGAAAATTGAGATAATATAAAAACACAAAATCTAAATTAATTTTTTAAAAAGTTCCTTGAGGCTTAAAACCACTAAATTACTTCTTTGGTCATCATCTATCTATTAAATTTTGGAAGTAGGCTTTAAACTTCAGTTTTACTGCCTCTAGATGTAATCCTCTCTTAACTAAGTTTAGACTTTCTCTATATTCAAAGTTTTCTAGGGCATAAAGACAAAAATGAAATGCAACAATTCCATGCTGTGGTTTTTTTTTTTTTAATAGTACCACTTTTAGCTTAATTTCATCTTGTAGAATTTTCCCAGCAGTAAGAATAAAAGGGAAAACTTAGGACATTCTGGTTATAACAATCTTATTATTTAATCTGTTACAGCAAGAACATTATTAAAAGAAGAGAAATAATGAATGAGTTCTGTCCAGATTATCTTGTATAACTGTGATCTTTCCTTATTAAGACTTTTAGATTTAATTCTTTAATGATAGAGTCTGACTCAGCACCATTCGTGTGCATGTGATATATATATATATATATATACATATATATATAGACATATTTCACATGCTTCTCTTATTGTAGAGATCAAAGAAACTTGATCATTGTGAACCATGGTTTAGAACAATATAGCATCTTTCCATGTTAAATCTATGAATGTCAGAACAAGGAAGTATTTTCTAAATGCATTGTTGGAGAATATTATTGTATTCCTTTGATAGAGCTGAGTTATACAAAAGGTTATTGAGTATTGGATATGGGAAAGGTTTTCCTATAAATGTAAATCAGTAAATTCTTTTAAATTTATAATATGTTTTGAATCAAGTCATGCAAAATGTTTTCTAGAAAAATGTGATACTCTTCAGTTTTATTTTCTGTAACTTATTAGTTTCTGGAATAAAAATAGCAAACATATGTTAAACTTGTGCATCAAAAATATGGCTGCTGAAACACTGAAATGTAAATGTCTTGTTGTAAATGGATGATTAATGTAGGGAACTCAAAAGGTTTTTTAAAACAACTTACTGAAATAAAGAGCTTCTTTCTAATGTCTACAGTCAAGCTAGATAAATTACAATTGAAGTAATTAACAATGAACATGAAACAAAGAACATTAATCATTTCTTGTAATTTCAGTAAAAACTGAAGGGCTTGTAAAATTCAGATAGAATTGTATACCAATTGGCAAACCAAAGTAGGATCAGCAAATATGAAATAAATTCTTGAATTAGTATACACATGTATATTTAATTATCAGTATTCTTATAAATGATTGTTTTCATCTCCCATGAATTAATTTTTGGTACCAAGTATCAGTGTTTTTGTGGGTATTAAACTTGCCCATCTAGCAAATGTTTGTAAATTCGTTCACATTTATATTTACTTATATTATTACACTGCAAATACTGCTAATTTAACAAGTTAAATCTAGGATTTGTTTCCAATAATAAAATTGCCCACAAAATATTAGACAGTACATTCTTAGAGATGAAGAACAGGAAAAGGATGAGCTATCATACCCCTTTCTGACAGCTAAATTTTAAGAAATCCTCTTCTTATTGATTTCAGTCAAGGGTACCACCATCCTCTCAATCATTTTGATAACTTCTGGGATATACTTGATCCCTCACTCTCCTTTACCCGCTATATATCCAAGCATTTGCCAAGTCTTATAGATTCTACTTGAGAAGATTGAATTGATCCTGTGTCATTTTCTGATTGATTTCATTTACCATTAATTCCTTTTGTCCTGTTACTGCTTAGGTCTTGATTCTTTGTCTCTGAACTTAGTTCACAGATTCACCTGGTCTCTAATGGTTTAAACTGAAAACCCTAGGTCTCCTGCTCATCACTTATCTATTCTTGACTGAAGAAATTTAGCCGACCTTGGGCGATGCATGTGAACAAAAGGGAGTCTGGTCTAATAACTTCGTACTACCAAGCTGTCCCTTCAAGGATGTTTGTTTGGCTGTCCAAAAGTCTGACCTCTATCTTGCTCAGGAGAGGAGTAGGTGGTTGTTAGCCCTTATTACCAAACTTCCAACCAATCACGTTGTTCTTTTTGCCTCAGCTCTGTATCCAGTTGTGCTGTCCTCAATTTCATGATGTCATCTACCCTGTTCTGTTCTTTGTTCTCTACTCTCCAAAATCTATAAAAGGGGAGCTATCCTTTTGCTCAAGGTCTTTGGCATAAATGGAGGCAATCCACTGGCCCATTTATTGACAGGCAGTATGCCAGTGTTAATAAATGTTATCTTGTTTGGAGAAACATGTCCCAGTTTATCTTTTTGTTCACTCGTGAAATACCTGTTCAACCTCTTTTGCATCCAGCTTTTTTTTTCTTTCTGGAGGGCATTTGGGGTTAAGTGACTTGCCCAAGGTCACACGGCTAGTTTTTGTGTTAAGTGTCTGAGACTGGATTTGAACTCAGGTCCTCCTGACTCCAGGGCCAGTGCTCTATTCACTATGCCATCTAGCTGCCCCCTACCTTTTTTTTTTTTTTTTTACAGTATATAGGTTCAGGCCCTCATCTTTTGCTTAGATTGCTGCCTCTCAGTAGGCAATCACAGCTTCATGAAATAGTTTATCACAAGAGAAATGAACATACATGTAGAACCCAGAGAGTACACAGTGGTTAATTTCTGGGCCTGGAGTCAGGAATACCTGAGTTCAAATCTAGCCTCAGCTATTTAGTAACCAGGTGACCCTGATTAAGCAGTTTAACCTGTTTGCCCCAGTCTCCTCAACTGTAAAATGGGGTAATAATAATGGCTACCTCTCACAGTTGTTGAGGATCAAATGAGATAATATTTGTAAAGTGCTTGGCACACAATAGATTCTTAAGAAACACTTATTCTGTCTTCCAAACCCATTAGACAATTTTTGGTTGCAGTTCTCTTTTATGACTAAGTTGTCCAAACATTTTAGAGCCGTGGTGGATCTCGTTTATGAGGCTTTATAGTGTTATGCATGATCCCGTTCTTCCCTGGCCCTTCCCGCACAGGATCTCTGAGTGGGAATTTCACCCTCGAGTAAATTCAAGTGCTCAGAATTTGGAATTTTGAGGTATGTACTGACCAGTCACTGATCTTGGCCTCTGTAAGTTTCTGCTTAGATAAAACCTAACCTTTGGCCGCATGGTGTCCCTTTAAAAGCTGGCACGTTATCTGTGCAGACTCACTGTCGGATTTGGGCTTTGCCTCCAACTTCTTGCAGTTGAGTGCCCTATAGGATGACAGATGATGACAGATATGACTGTGTGACTTCTCTGAATTAGCACTAGTGGCTTACTTATACTCTAGGACGAAAGATTTTAAAGCCCTTGTCAACCTAGCTCCAAAGTTATCTTTCCATTAAAACACCCTTCTCCCTGACTTCCACCCTCACCTCCACCCCAGACTCTGCAATCCAGCCAAACTTCTCTTTGTTGCTTATACAAGATCCTCCATCTGTCCCTGTGTCTTTGCACTAGCTGATCCATATGCCTAGAGAGCAGTTCCTTCTTTTCTGCAATCTCAGAAGTCTCTCCCTTCCTTTAATAGAAAGATGAGCTACCATCTTCTACATCAAGCCTTTCCTAATCCCCCCAACTGCTAGTGCCTTCCCTTCCATGTTACCTTTCATTTAATAACATGATGTATATTTGTATTCATTTGCTTTATATTTGTATTTTATATTTTTGTACTTTACTTTCCATATTGGTATGTAAGCCACTCATGAATAGGGCTTGTTTCCTTTTTTTGAACTTGTATCGCTGTATCCTACCACAGTACTGGATACCTAGTAAGTTCTTACTAAATGCTTATTAACTAATAAACATTTTGTATTTCTCCATATATGTACCTGTTGTCTGCTTTGATAGATTGTAAGCTCCTTGAGGATGTAGACTCTCATTTTATGAGATAACATATTTACAGCTCTTTACAAGGTTTGATTATTTTTTTTTTTTTGAGGGGGGAGGGCAGGGCAGTTGGGGTTGTGACTTGCCCAAGGTCACATGGCTAGTAAGTATTAAGTGTCTGAGGCTGGATTTGAACTCAGGTCCTCTGGACTCCAGGGCTGGTGCTCTATTCACTGTGCCACCTAGCTGCTCCTTCTTTACAAGCTTTAGGTTATTATATTTATTCCCAGTGTCTAACTTAGTGCTTGTCACACAGTAGGGACTGTTACCTAACAAGTAAGTGTTTGTTAATTGATTTATTGATTGTGATAGCAGTGTGTCTGCTGACTCTTAATTTTGGATACAGATAAGTAAAATTTAAGTCATGTTGAAATAAAGCACTATAACTGATTTTTCAAGGTATAGTTGATACTGGTAGAGCCAAAGGGAATGTGATAATAAGCCTCTAAAATTAGAAATAGACTCAAGTAAGGGCACCACATCTTTATGGCTAATACACTATAAAGTTTACTTAATTTGCATTTTTTGAAATCAGCATTACTTAGATTTTCACTTATGTTTACTTTTTGTGTAAACTTATTCACTGCCTTGTGGTTGAATAAATTCAGTTTTGTTGTTTTTGTTTCTCATTTTCCCTAGAACTTTACTCTTTCATCCCACAGGCAGCTATGGTATAATATCAAGAATCTAAGTCTCCATTGTCAGAGATACTAGTTAGGAAATGCAGCAAATCACCTATCTGAACCCGAGTTCATATGTGAAGTGAGATTTCTTTTGACAACTACCTAATTCACAGCTTGTTATGATGAGCAAAATAAATAATATATATAAAGTGAACTGCTTTTGCTATAGATTGCCCAGCTAATTAGTGGCAGAGATGTGATTAGAACCCAGATCTCCTGATACTCTTTCCACTATACCATGCTGCCTCCTAAGAATATATGTTTCTTAAGAAGATTTGTTTGTTTGTTTTTTAAATAGTTGAGCTCTTTTAAAAGTTTTCATTTACTTGGCTTTCAAAATGAAAAGTTAGGGCTAGTCTAAGTCCTAATCTTATAGGAAAGGATTTTTTTTCAGCCTATTTTCCTGTGCTTTTTTTTTCCCCAAAAACTTCCTAAATAATTTTTGATATAAAGAATATTGGTCCTTTTTATCTTTCACAAATGGATTGTTTTAGTTAAGATGAAGTTAGAATTGAGTACTTTTTCCTGTAAAGTAACTATCAGCTGCTTTTATGACTTTTGGTTTCAAAATTCCAATTTGTTATTAGACTTAATCCTTTGAGGCATAGAAAGAACACTGAACTTGGATCTAGGAAAAACCTGTGTTCAGATTCCCCCTTTGATACTTAATAGCTCTGTGCACAGAGGCAAGCCTTTTGGATGAGCTGTTCCTTAATTTCCTCATCTGTGGAGTGAGAATAAGAGTAGATGCAACACTCAACCTCAAGGGTAGTATTGTAAATGTGAAGTACTTGGTAAAACTTAGTGTTATATGAATATCAGTTATTATTGGTATAATAACTAAGCAAATGAATAGATTCCTAACCTATACTTTGTGTTAGAAGGAACTTTAGCAATGTTACCGTAGCATTTGAAAGAGGGGTTACATCAGCGAGTGAGGAAATATGGGACTTTATGTGGAAAAGTAGAGGGAGCGTTTGCTTTCTTCACTTGGTATATATGTTATAGTAAGACTTTATTTCTTTAATAGATCCCCTAATACTCTCACAGGAGATTTTCCTGGTGATGAATTCTTTGTCTATTACTCTTTTCCACTCTCAGTGCCACTTTGTTTGTTTTGCTCTTCCTCCTTAGTGTTCACGTAGTAGGTAGTGACTTCTTGCCTTGCTTTGCCTTTCTCCCTTTCTTTGTATTCCCCAATGCTTAGCACAGTACTCCGTACATAGTAAGTACTTAGTAGATGCTTTTTAATTGATTGATTGATTAGTATCACCCATTTCATGCCTTTGTTGTAAAGTTAACAACAATAGTACCACTAAAATTTGTGTTTAGTTGGTGGGATAACTTTCAACAACACAGATTACATCCATTGAGTTGTCTGAACCTGAGAGGTTAAGTAAATTACCCTCAGTCATATAGCCAATAAATATTACTTTACTCTCCCAAAGATAAAGGCAGGAATTGAATCCTTATCTTCTTGACTCTCAACCCAGTATTCTTTTTATTTTGCTTTGTTGCCTCCAAATTTGTTGTTACTAAAAATATAATGGCTTTTGAGCTTTACAAAGCAGTTAAAAGTACACATAGAGAATAGTCCTTTAGGATAAGCCACAGTGGAGCTGTTCTTCACATTGTACATGGGAAGTCACTAAAGGTAAGAGGGATTTAAAGACTTAATCAGACTCACAGAGCCAGTAAATGTTGAGGCCAGACTTTGACCTAGGTTTCCTGCCTCTTGGACCAGTGCTCTTTCCACTATCTCTCTCTCTCTCTCTCTCTCTCTTTCTTTCTCTCTCTCTCTCTCTCTCTCTCTCTCTCTCTCTCTCTCTCTCTCCTCTTTCTCTCTCTCTCTCTTTCTCACACACACACACTTTATTCATGGATAAATATAAGCCAGTGAGAAGGAATAGAGAAGAGAGGGGAAAAAAATCTAAGAAAAGTAACTGCTTTGGTACAGATGATTTAGCATATTTAGGGATATGAATATCTTGGATTTAGACATTTGTGGCATTTATGTAGTCTTTAATATTAATTGAAGAACTAATCTAGAAGCCTTTAAGGTTATAAATTAGCTAGCTGCTTATACATAGCTTTTGGAGGTTTCCTATGCCTTGTAGGTAGGTCATTGATGCCATTCTTGTGAGAGGGCTGTGTGAAGAGTCAGGTATGACTCATCAATACTCTAGCATAGCCACATGCATTTAGCAGTTGGAAAGACACACAGAATCAAGATTGCCCTGTGTTCTCTTACAAGCACATAAACATCTTCTTCTGGCTTTTACTTACTTGGTTAAGACTGCTTTCTGAAACTGTCTTAATTTGAGAAATTCTGAAAAAACATAATTTTAAAGGATGAGAACTTCTAAAAATTAAAAATAATTTGTTTTTATTTTTTCTAGGTGTATGGTTGCTGATGAAGTAAGTGATATTTCTTTGTTCCTATGTCTTATATCAACATCAGTAATTATAAATTTTATATTATGTAAGAACTGATGAATTATGTCATAGTGTTTCTCAGACTATTTCATAGGATCTTATTGTTCAACATGATTTAAATAGGGGTTCTAAGAAAAACATTTTGATAATATTTCCAATCTGAAAATGTTAACTGTAAAATTATATATGGCAGTCCATATATCGACCCATATCAAGACCTAGGTTCAAATCTCACCTCTATGATTTACGTTTGTGTGATGTTGGACAAACCATTTGACCGCTCTATCTTGGTTTCTTCATCTCTAAAATCAAGAAGTTGTACTAGATAATTTCTAAAGTGCCTTCCATTTTTCCAAATAAAGCAGGCAGGACTTCTTAATGTAGGTTCTGTGAAATTGTTTCTTTTTAAAAAAAGTATTTTGAAAGTTGCACTTCAACATGATTGGTTTTCTTTGGAACCCCATGAATTTTAAAAAATTATTCTGAGAAGGGATCCATATAGGCTTCCCTAGAGTGCCAAAGAGGTTCATGACAGAAAAAAAAAAGGATTAAAAAATTCTCCTACAAAGGATCTATGATCAAAAAATACTTACTTAGAATATCATTTTTCCCAAAATGAAAATGGGCTTAATTTCTTCTATTCTGCTCCCCAGTTATATAATCCTGTACATCTCTCTTCTTCAACATTTTTGGACAGTGTCACAGTATTTCAAGGCTAGAAGTGTTCAATAGACAAGTTAGAGAAACATTTAATTAAAATATAGCATGTGGTTTTAAAAGAGGACTAAAATAAAGACATGAAAAGAAATCTTTCATATATATTAAAATATTTCTCAGAAGTTGAACTGTGAGCTTTACTTGAAAGGTCATTTTAAATTGTTTCTCATATGTAAGATATAGTGAAATGCCATCAAGAATGTCATGTTTTCTTACAATAGATCTCTCTGTCTGATATTGTAGGTGTTTTTACAGTCTATAAACAGCTTGCTAAATTGATGTGATACCTCTTTTTAGATGGATTTTGCAAGTAAAAATGGAATTTTCAGAGCTTGTTATGAGAAGTTATTATCCTTTTTACGTTTCATAGAAATGTAAATTTGTTATTTTCTAATTCCAGATTGGATTGTAAATTTTACTGAGAAACCTGATGATGCTTTTGATTACTCCATTAAGAACAATAGTGATACTTTGAACTTGTACATTTCAAAATGCATTGAAAATAAAGAGGACTAGAATCTGAGTTTGTTATGAATATGTAGAACCTGTGTCATGAATAGATTTATTATTATAAAGTCACTTGTCAATTAGTCTCAACTTTTTTTTAAACCATTACTATGTCTTCAAGGTCTCTGCTATTTAGTAATAGTTTGGTGAATTTTACAAAATAACTCATAAATAAACAAGTCACGGGGTGGCTAGGTGGCGCAGTGAATAGAGCACTGGCCCTGGAGTCAGAAGGACCTGAGTTCGGAGCAGGCCTCAGACACTTAATCCACACAAACAAAAACCTAGCCGTGTAACCTTGGGCAAGTTACTTAACCCCAATTGCCCTAAAGGGGCGGCTAGGTGGCGCAGTGAGTAAGAGTGCCGGCCTCGGAGTTGGGATGACCTGAGATCAAATCCGGCCTCAGAAAATGAGCACCCACGCATAAACAATGACTAGCCATGTAACCTTGAGCAAGTTACTTAACCCCAATTGCTTTAAAAAAAGTAAACAAGTCGACAAGGATTTAAGTACTTACTATGTGCCAGGAATGGTGCCAACCTTTGGGGATACAAAGAAAGGCAAAAGGATATCCCCACTCTCAAGAAACTCACAATCGAAAAGGTTGGGGGGATTGTACAAACAAGATGTATTCAGGATAAATTGGAGATGATCAGCAAAGTGATGGCACTGGCATTGAGGAGGGGTTTGGGAAAGGTGGTGCAATGGAGTTGAAGTCAGGAATAGCTGAGTTATTACATGTACTACAGCTTCAAATACTTCCTAGCCATATGAGCTTGGGCAAGTCATTTGACTTCTGCCAGCCTCAATTTCCTCATCTGTACAATGGTAACAATAATAACACTTTCTTGTCAAGGTTATTGTGAGGATAAAATTAAGTGATATTTGTAAAGCACTTTTAGATTCTTAAGAGCTATATATAAATGCTATTGTTATGATTATGATTATAATTATGTGTTATCCGTGATTATATAGGCTGCTGCTGTTCTTTCATGCTATGGATTTTTATCTTTCTGTAGTATTGCTGTTGATCATCTTCTTGCTAGTTACCCCTCTCTTTTCTGGGGATTTTCATGGCTTTACTTTTTACTGGTTTCTTATTTTGACCGCTCTTCAGTGTTCTTTCCTGATTATCATCCCTGCCTCCCCCTTTTGCATGCATGTACCTCAAGGCTTCTTCCTAGCAATCTTCTTTTTCTAATTGATTTCATTAGCTTCTCTAGATTCACCTTTTATCTCTACGTCAACTACACACACATTCACACACAAACTCTCTCTGTCTTTCTCTCCCTCTCCCTCCCTCCCTAGTCTCATAGCAGCATTTGCCTATTGGATATTTCAGACATTAAAGGATAACCTATAAGTATCTCATTCAGCTTGTCCAGAACAGAACTCCTTATCTTTCTTTCTTCTTAACTTTGTATTATCACCCCCAATGCTGGTATCCTCCCTACCTAAACTACCTATTTGGTTTTATTATGTTTTTCTTTATATATGTATACATGTTGAATCTCTAATAGAATATAAATATAGAGAGCAAGTATTTTTGGCTTCCTATTTCCAGAGCTTTGTACATAACCTGATACATACTTGGTGCTTAGTAAATGCTTGTTAATTTTTGATTGATAGGTTCAAATACTAACTTTTTTTTTTTTGGTATTTAAGGCTCTTCGTAATCTGGTTCTAACCTACCTTTCCAGTTTTGTTCATCTTTATTCCATTTTAGGTGCTCTCTGGGATAGCTAAACCTTCAGTCCCTGCCACAAATCTTTCCCCTCCACAGCCCATCAAAGTGATCAAATTCTCACCATGTCACACCTGTATTCAGTAAACTCCAAGATCAAATATAAAGTCCTCTGTTTGACATCCAAAGCCCTTTTATAACTCCCTCCCCAGTACTTTTGCAATCTTTTTACACCTTACTTCAGTGTACTCTCTTTAATCCATTAACACAGACTTCCTTGCTATTCCTCTCTAAAGACGTTCCTTTTCCTGACTCAGCATTTCGCTGGTTGACTCCCATGCATGGAATGTTCTTTCTCTTCATCACTGCCTTCTTGGTTCCCTAGCTTCTTTGAAGCCCCAGCTGAAATTTTACCTATAAGAACCCTTTGTTGTTGTCGTCTCTGACCCTCTGTGACCTCGTTTGGAGTTTTCTTGGCAACGATACTGGTGTGCTTTGCCCTTTTCTTCTCCAGCTTGTTTTACAGATGAGGAACTGCAGCAGAGTTAAGTGACTCATCCGTGGCTAGTAAGTGCCTGAGACCAAATTTGAACTCCTGAAGCTGTCTTCTGACTCCAGACCCTGTACTCTATTTACTCTGCCACCTAGGTGCCAAGACATCACTGAAGAGAACTCAGCATAAAAATAAAACGACTAAATGGTAGTTGTAGGGACCATCTTTTTTCCTTTGTTCTCTTTCTGAAGATTATAGTCTTCTCCCTTTCTGGCACATAGTTCATCCTTTTATTTTAGTTATTTTATTTATCATGTCTATATCACTTTAGAGGTTGCAAGACATTTTGCAAATATCTCATTTTATCCTCACAACTCTGGGAAATATGTACTTTTATTATCACCCCTGTTTTATAGATGAGGAAACAGAGAGAGACAAAGAGGTTAAGTAACTTGCCCAGGATCACACAACTGGGAAGTGCATGAAATTGGATTGGAACTCAGTTCTTTCTGACTCCAGGTTCAGTACTCTATCCACTGTGCCAACTAGGTACCTTATTTTCCTTAAATCAGAGAGAGAAAAAGCAGCTTATAAATTTGAAAGTCATTTTAAAAAAAATATAGCAGAAGGATATGTTTTGATGTAATGAATTTGTGACTTATTAAGCTACTAAGAGGATTACTAAAGTATTTCTGCAGCTATCTTATTGAGCCTGTTTTAGACTTTTTAGATACTCTCAACATTCTGCAATTCACCTGTCTACTTTAATCTTTCTTCCCTAGCTTTTAGAAGCAGAGTTCCCCTTTTACCAGTATTAACCCCCCTCCCAACTTTTTTCCTATTTTTTCCAGCATTATCTTTTAGTAATTCATTCATTCTTCCTAAGATTGTAATCCATCTACTGTACTATATATAAGACAGTCATTACTTTTTAATTTCCATTATGGGATTAGTTTTGATTAACTTAATTCTTCTGATTGTCTAATGAAATTGAAAGATGGTTCTGGTTTCAGTTATAGTATTGTACTTCAAATAACCAACAGACCTGAAATCTTATTATAAAATTAATTTTGGCAATCCTAGCTTGAATAATTTTAATTGCTTCCATTTTATTTTTCTCTTGGTTAAGCAAAATTAAGTGTTGTTTCGAAGGCAGTGCTGTGAATGTAAAAAAGCCATTGTGAATTTGTACTCTATATATTTAAAATAATAAAAAATCCAAACACTCCAATCAATACTTAACCGGGACATTCTGTCTTTTTCATTTTTTATAACAATTGTTATCAAATGGTTTTTCACTTAGTTTACTCATCTAGTTTTTATTTCAGTAATTGAGGAAACATTCATATTAAATCTTTTGCCAGTTACTTTAGTGATTGAATTTTTTTTTAAGAATTCCTTTTCATCTTATTTTAGAAATTTTTGTATTAAATAAATATTGTTAAGTTTATCAATAAGATTTTATCATAGAATCATAGATTTAGAGCTGGAAGGTACTTTGAAGGCCAAGCAATCCAATCTCCTCATTTTACAGAGCAGGTAACTGAAACTGAGAGAGGCAAAATTCTTTATTCACACAATAATTTTTGTCTGAGGTGGGATTTTAACCTAAATCTTCCTGGTTCCAAATCCCTTGCTTAAATTAAACAAACTTTATTCTGGACTAAGAAAGATTCTGTACCAGATCATTTTAGTAATTTAGCATTTTACAGCAAAGTCATTCAATTACCATTGTTTTAAATTTTAAAAATATACTCTCTATTCCTACTGCTTTGAGATTTCTCTCCTCCAGCTGCCCTAGTTCCCTCATGAAAATTTCATCTTCAGATCTCTATTGACTTAAGTTAAATCCAGTCTATTTCTATAATTTTATCTTCTTAAAAGTAGTGACTGGATGGTTGTGATAGCCTCCAAGTCTAAATGCATCTCAGAAGTCATCTATTTTAGCCTGTACAGGAATTGCTACATACTATCCCCAATAAGGGATCCTCTTTTCTTTCTTTTTTTTTTAAACTTTTTTTTTTTTTCAGTAAGTCTGGCAACTTTGAAGACTTCCAAGGAAATGAATTTGACTGGCCCTTAACAAAATTGTGAAGTAGTAGAAGTTTACCTTTGATTTTCTCTTGCTTCTCCTTTGAATGAACCTTTCCTCTCTTTTGTGCTTACCAACACCCTTCCTTTATCCTACTCTTGTTTAGTTTAGAAAGACCTAATTCTTTCAAAACTTGTTACCTTGTACTTCACATATATATTATGTACGTATTTATATGTCTACATGTTTTACCCCCAGTAGAATGTAAAGCTCTTTAAGGACAGAGACTTTTTTTTTGTCTTTGCGTTTCTAGTACAGTACCTGGAACTTAATGATGCTTAATGAATAATGGTTGGTTGATTGATTTTGAAACTATGTAATCAGTCAGCACACATTTCCATCTTTTCCACAAGAGTGGCATAGGAGACTATCAAATATATGCTTTGCCAAAATATTGATTAACTATATATCTATAGCATTCTCTGGTCTGTTTTTGCCAGTAAAAGCAGAAGGAAATTTAGATTTGGGAAGCTCTGAGTGCTTTCTCTTTGTTATTATCATTACCCTCTACCTAGACAGCAGTCTTACCTTTTTTTTCTCTTTTTCCATGTATCTTTAAAGTTCCTTTTTGTGATCCTTGACTTTTCTTACCAACTTCACCTCAGTCTGAATTCTGTCATGTAGAACACTGTTCTTTTAGGAACCTGCTGCGTTGTTGTTGGCATCCTCCATTGCCTGCCCTTGTTTCCATCTTCAGAATAGGGAACAGAACCAGAATATCATACCCAGTATGATATTCTTAAAGTCTGTGTTCATCATTCAGTTCCCTTCATGTCAAAAATAGTTTTCTTAGAAAACTCTTCATATTTCTTGCTCATGATACTTCTTTCTCACAATTCACATTTATTTAAAGCTTTAAGTCTTATAAATATTTTCATGTAATTTACACAATGCTAAATTTAGCATTTATTAAGTGATGAGGAAATAAAAACAGGCAAAAACATGAATCCCTGCCCTCAAAAAGTTTACATGCTCATGAGGGGGATAACCTGTAAATAATTATATGCAAGATATATGCAGGGTAGATGGAAAGTAATCTCAGAGGGATGGCACTTGCAGAGGGTAGGACTGGGAAAGGCACAAAATGGAACTCAGGCTGAATTCTCCCCCGAAAGAAGCCAAGAAGCCAATAGTCAAATGTAGGGATATAGAGCATTTCCAGCATGAGGCTGATTGGTATAAGTCTCATGAAGATGAAGTGTGAGAAACAGTGTTGTTGAATTGTAGAGTGTCAGGAGGGGACAAAGTTGTAGGAAGACTGGAAAGGTAAGAATTGACCAGGTTGTGAAGGGCTTTAAATTCCAAACAGGATTTTATATGATATTCTGGAGGTAATAAGGAATCACTGTAATTTATTGAGTAGAGGGTGATATAGTTAGATCTGTGCCTTTGGAAAATTACTTTGGTAGCTAACTGGATGATAGATTGGAATGAGGAGAGGCTTAATGCAGGGAGACTGACCAGAAGGCTAGTGTGATACCAGGCATTAGGTTATAGAACATGTACTACAGTTGTAGCTGGGTGAATGGAAAGAACGGATGTGTGTGTGTGTGTGTGTGTGTGTGTGTGTGTGTGTGTGTAAATAGCCATGTGAAGGTAGAAACCACAGAACTTGAAACAGATTGCATATAAGGGGGGTGGTAACTATTAGGAGTCAAGGATACCAAGGTTGTAAGGTTGGGATACTGTAAAGATAAGAAAGTTGGAAAGAGGGGGAAAGTTTGGGTAGAAGCAAAATGAGTTTTGGTTTAGAGTTTAGACATACACAGTTGGAGATACATATAAGATATCTAATTGAAGATTTCCAAGAAGCAGTTGGTGATGCAAGATTGAAATTCAGGAGAGATACTAGAACAGGATATGCAGGTCTAGAAATCACTTTTGTAGTTGAACCCGTTGGAAGCTGATGAGATCATCAAGGGAGATAGAAGAGAGGGAAATGGGTGTGACATGAAAGAAAATCCAGCAAAGGAGACTAAGGAGTGCTCACACAAAGAAGCAGAATCAAGAGAAAATGTTGCCACAAAAATCTAGATAAGAGTACCCAGGAGCAGAGGGTATTTAATAATGTCAGAAGTTGCAAAGAGGTAAACAATAATGAGATTTGAATAGGACTTTAGATTTGACAATTAAGACTTCGTTGTTAACTTTGGTTTTTTTAATAGTATTTTTTTTCAAGTTATGTGTAAAAACAAATTTTAGTGTCCATTTAAAAATTTTGAGTTCCAAATTTTCTCCCTCCCTTGCCTCCCCCTTCCCTAAGTCAGAAAGCAATTTAATCTAGGTTATATATTTGCAATCATGTAAAATATATTTCCATATTAGTTGTGTTGTGAAAGAAGAAACAGACCAAAAGGAAAAAAAAAACATGAAAAAAATAAAGAGAAAATAGTATGCTTTGATTTGCATTCAGAATCCAGAAATTCCTTCTTTGGATATGAATAGCATTTTCCTTCTTGAGACCTTTTGTAATGGTAATTGTAATTTGAAGATCTTCCCTGCCCCTTAATAGGTCAAATGTAATCACATGGAGTCTGTGGTAGGAGGAGCTTGCTGAATGGGTAGAACAGGAAGGGTGGAGCAGAGCCCAGAGGAAGCTGGGAGTCAGAGCAGTTAGAGTGGAAGGAGGAGAGAGGACAGCAGACCAGCTAGGTGTTGCTCTATGCAGTGGAAATGTGTGTTAACTTCTTTGTTGCTATGATGGATTTGATTTTCTGGTGTCGGGATTTAGCTTTCTGGTGTCTGAATAAATGTTTTGCTTCTGTCATCTATGTGAAGTCTGTTATTTTTTGCAATTCAGAACTATGCTGTCATATTCATAGTTGCCATTGGTGCTGTGAATAGTGTGTTGGCGCTACACCTTTGGAATTTTTTTGGATCATTATATTGCTGGGAATAGCTAAGTCATTCATAGTAGATCATTGTACAATGCTACTGGTACTGGGTATGATATTCTGGTTCTGTTCCCTTTGCTTTGCATTGGTTCATGTAAGTTCCCAGTGTTTTCTGAAATCTGCCTGCTTATCACTTCCTCTATCCATTACATTTGTATACCACAATTTGTTCAGACTTTCACCAATTGATAGGCATCCCCTTAATTTGTCGTTGGTTACTTTGAAGAGAGTAGTTTCAGTTGGATGATAAGGTTGAAAACCTGATTGCTGTGATTTTAAAAGCAAGTGAGAAGAGAGGAAGTGAAAGCATCAAATTTAGATAACTTTATTAAGAAGTTTATTCTAGAAAACAAGAAGAGCTATATTATCTTACCTAAAAGGATGGCTAGATCAGGTAAGAGGTTTTTATGTATTAGGGAGGAATGAGTATATTTGTAGTTAGCAGGGAAGGCAGTAGATTGAGAAAAATTTAAGACTAATGAGAGTGATGATAGTAATGTAGGAAATTTTATTGACAAAATGGAAGAGGATGGGAACAAGGGTGCTTATTGAGGAGTTTGACTTGCCAAGGATTGCCTATCCAATGAACACAGAAAGGATAGTGGGGAAAATCTTTTGTGTGATTTGAGGAGGGGTGAAGAGGGAGCTCCCAGTGAATGGCCTCAGATTTTTTTTCATGTATTACGTGTTGGTACTATTATTATCCCCCTTTTATAGGAAGATAAAAGCCTCACAGAGGCTCACAGAGTTTTTGTTACTTGTTCAACATCACACAGTTAGAAATGCAGGTGGGATCCCAGTGCAGGGCTTACTTATTCTGTGTCTAACATTCTGTCCCCTATACCAAGTCATCAATTTTTGTCTTCAGAATTTCATTCTTAAGAGTTGTCCATTCCTTGTAGGCTGAATTATCCCCATTTAATTTTCATTTCAGACATTATCTTTTCTGTCTCTGATAGAATCTAATCACCTAAAATGCAGATTACATGTCAACTTATTTAGTTTTCCTCTTCTTCATCATAATTTACACAATAGAATACTCCTTTCCCTTTAGTTTCACATTTTTTCTATCCCTGTGAGAATTTGTTGGAATAAAATTTCCACTTCTTGGGTTCTTCTTACCTTGTGTCTCATAGCCTTCAGGATTCAGTGCTCCTGTTGTGTAGGATAGTCCAGAGAGAGTGAGCAAGTCATATACTGGAAGTTCAGAAGACTGTTTTAAGAAAATGTCAGTACAACTACCCCTTTCATGCTTTGAAAGGAATAGTGTTCATAATTAAGGAGGTGATAGTCCCAAAGTAAGTACTCTGTTTTGTTGGGAATACCCCTGATGTGCCATAGTCATCTCTGTGTACTATGGTTTAAGGAGGACATTGACAAGCTGGAGTACATTCAGAGTAAGGTGATTAAGATGTTGATGGACCTAAGACTGCTATATGATAATCAGAATTAGGATGTTTGCCTTAGATCAGAGAAGATTTAAGTTGGATATAATATCAGTTTGCAAACATTTGAATTACTTTTAGGGAAAGGTTAAATTTGTTCTGTTTGGCCTTAAATGTAGAACTATAAGCAATGGTAGTTAAAGAAAAGAAACTTGATCTAAAGAAAACTTTCCTTGCAAAGTGGTTCTTTGAAAGTGGAATGGGTGGACTCAGGATGTAGTGGGTTCCTTTTCATTGGAATTTTTAAGTGGAGTTGAGTGATCTCTTGAGAATGGTGTAGAAAGGATTCCTTTTTAAATACTTAGGATGAGATAAGCTATTTAGGAACCCTTAAAGTCAGTCTAATAAAAGGATTACTATTTTTTTAAATCCTTAATTTCTACCTTTTTCGTTGGGATCATAAGCACTTGAGGCATAGGTGCTGGGTAGGACTGTAATGGAAGAGTAAAAGGGTCTAGGCCCCAAGGCACTCGGAGGCATATTCTGCTGACAGCCTATTACGGGATGTCTGATGCATTGAGCATACCTCACCAACGAGAAGAGGCCTCCTCACCCTTGGCAGTAACTTCCTGGACTTGTGTGCTCTGGCTTATGGAATGGGAGGGTCTATGAGTGAACTATAAAAGGTATTGCCACACCTCGAAGGAGGGCTTATTAGTAAAGGATTATTAGTAGTAGGCAGTAGGCATTAGGAGTAGGTATTAGGAATCATGTAATAGGCATTAGACAATAGACATTATGGATTAGGAGTTGTAGATTGTATGCATAGATTGCAGAGCCACGTGAGATCAAACAATAAAGGTGTAACAAGCAGCTGTGTGTGTGTGCCAGGTGTTCTGTGGGGGAGCTCCCTGACTGGGAAGTCAGGGCCGAAGACTTCCGAAGTACCAGGAAAAGGTAAGAACCCAGTTGGACCCTCCCTGAGGTAAGCAGGAAGGAGGCTAACGCTTTTGAAGTTACTGCCTATCATTTATTTCTCTCTGAATAGTTCATTAGGTAGATAGAAATACTATTATTGGAAGCAAAATGTCTTTTTCAATTGAAAATTTTACAATTAATCATGATTACATGCTTGAATGTTGCATTTTAGTAAATTTTGTTATAGGGTTTTTTGGGGGGAGAGTCGAAGGCCAGGAAATTGGGGGTGTGCCTTTCCCAAATTCACACAGCTAGTATGGCATGTCTGGGGCTGCATTTGAACTCAGGTCCTCCTGACTCCAGGGCCAGTGTTCTATTCACTGTGACACCTAGCTGCCCCTGTTATAGTTTAATCCCAAGTACTTCTAACCACCAGGTGAGTATAGGAATTTCTACATATTTTGCATATTTAAGTGACTTTAAGTATGTTATTGCTTTTATAATTGAGTTTAAGCTTCTTTGGGGGAGTAAGTCTGTATTCAGAGTTTTGAAATAGAATTAAACCTTTTAAATGTTTAACTTCTGAGAAGTCAATGAAAAATATGTCAGAGTTTTCATAAAGTTTGGAAGCTACATATTACAAACTCAACTACTTTATGCTTCACTTATTTTTGAAAAACCTCGAAACACCTTGTCACAATCATTTGTCATTGTACACTTATTTTCATGAAATTAGGAAATATGTTTAATGTGTTTGACTCACTACTCCTGAATTTCTTTGTAATGGAGAGCAGAGAATAAATTTTGCCTAAACACTATAGAAATAGTTGATAACCAGCTGTTATAAAGTAATGATGTGTTTCCTACTTGTTTCTGAACACTGAGCTTACACAACTAAGTAATAAACAAACTTGGACAGCACATTGAAAGTTTTGAAAATATCTCTAAGTAAGAAAAAAAATAGTATTGCCACATCCTACAAAGTAAGTACAAGTTTGGCTTATGCTTTTCCCACTTGAAATGCCCTTCCTAAATCTCATCTTGATTTTCTAATCCCTTCTTGTTTTTCAAGACCAAACTTGGGTCTTACTATTTTCCTTTTCCCTAGAAAAGTGGAATTTAGAAGGCATTCTTTGTCAAGGGCTCCAGAGGCATGTTGTAGGAAATTTAGAGGAAGTTTTATTGTCATTTGATAACTGGTGGTGAAGATGAGTTAAAATCTGACCTCAGACATTTACTAATTTGGTGACCCAGAAAAAGTCACTTAACCCTTGTCTTAGTTTTCTTACTTGTAATTTGATAATAATAGTGAGTTCTCAGGGTTGTTATGAGGATGAAATGAGATAATTGCAAAGCACTTACCACATTGCTTAATTTGTTCAGATAAACTAATTTAACCAGTACCAAATTCTGGAAAAATTCACTCTCAATAATTATAGAAATGCAAATTAAAGTAACTTTGAGTTTCAACCCTTCACCATGAGGTTAGTAAATTTGATAAAAAATTAAAATGACAAATGTTAAAGTGGGTCTCAGGAAAATGTGCACATCATTGTATTCTTGGTGGGCCTATAAATTGGTCCACCTATTCTAGAAAGCAATTTGAAGCTATGCTTAGAAAATTATTAAGCTGTTCATGCCCTTTGGATCTATTGTTTCTACTACTACGTTTATAACCTAATAAAAGAAAGAGTAAAAGGTCCTATATACACATATATGTATAGGTATGTATATGTAAAGATTTCTTGCAGTTCTTTTTGTTTTGGCAAAGGATTGAAAAATAACAGGGTGGGGATGACCATTTGTGAAATGGCAGAAGAAATGTGCAGTTTTTTAGAGTACTGTTGAAGAAATGATAAAGATGGCTTCAAAGGAACCTGGGAAGTCATATATAAACTGATGCATAATAAGGTTAGAAAAGAACCAGGAGAACAGTTTATATAATTATAGCAATATCATAAAAATGAACAATTTTGAAAGACTTAAGAATGCTGCTAAGAGTAATGCTAAGGAGTACATTTACTCCTTCTCCCTGTTGCTTTGAGACAACAGTTCCAGAAGACAGATAATGAAGAATATCGAATATCTCCTGAAAGAGAAAAATGTTAAATGAGACCCACATTTTGGGATGTAGTCAATATGAGTATTGATTTTGCTTGACTGTGTATATTTGTTACAAAGGTTTTGTGATTTCATTTTATTTTTTCCTTGGGGAGAGGGAGGGAGGATGGAAGTAGGAGGGAGAAGAAAAAAATAAGTACTTAGTAGTTTAATTTAAAAAAGAAAAGAACTCAGAACTAGGTTGTGCTACCCTCTTTTTGTCATTCAGTCAATCAACTAGCACTAGATGCTTCCCAGCATTGTGCTGTGTGATGGGGGACACCAAGACTAAGAGTGAACTGCTTTCTACTTTCAATAATTGTCATTTTCCCTCTGACCAGTATCAATATTAGAAATGAAGTTACTCTAAGTCTGTCTGATTTTTCTGAACTGACATATCATCAGCATTTGCAATTCCTTGGTTTTATGAAAGTCTTTTTAAAAAGCTTTTTCAAATACATGAACCAACCCTCAGTTGTACTGAATTTTCCATCCTTTGATTCCTCACATTGTTCCTCTTATTGTGTCTGCACAAAAGCTCAAAGCCTCAAAGCTTGGACTTGAATGGTGGTCAGACTCACAGAACTCAGTTTGATACTGAATCTACAACCTTAAAAGCATTAATAACTACATTATGAGAATTGCTGTCCATTACAAGTCATGTAGTGTATGAAGGCACTGCTTTTACTGGCCATTTTAATAGACTGAATATGAGTTGTGACTATCAAACATTGAGGCTGAATTTTAAACAGATATACTAGAACCTATGCATCTAAATGAATTAGCACCTTGATATGCTGCAGTTGTCTCAAATTTTTTTTTGAGATTTCTCTTTTGAAATTGCCCAGAGAGCCAGTTTACCACCCACAATGAGTATATCAGACATTTCATTACAGGACACTTCTTCTTGGACCATTACCCTTGTCTGCTTTCTCATTTACTCCTTTTCCCTGTTGCTTTGAGACAACAGCCTGAGAACTCCCAGAGGGTGGGCTGTTTTTGATGCCCAGAAGCATAGAAATGTGGGAATGAGGGTGGGGGTGGAGGGGAGGCTTTGAGAAGCAGAAGGATCTCATCCTGGTCTGAAGCTGAAAGCTCCTAGAAAGCCTTACTTTGAGGCAGATGGATTGAAGATTATTTGTGTCCTGCCAGTCTGTCAGCAATAACATAGGGCTAATTGGCCAAGTGCAGCAAATTGCTCTAAGTCAAATAAATGTAAGTTGGAGACTATCTGTTCTGTTAAGCATTTTACATTTCTTTACATTTTTAAATTTTCTTTCATGATTTTGACTTTTTCCTGTAATTTTTCTCCTATTCTAAATCATCTCCTTGGACAATTCTTATGGGGACTGGTTGTCCTAATCAGCTACTTAATTTCACTGCCCTTATGATTCCACCCCAGAATCTCTTTTCTATGACCCCTTTTATGTGTATGAAATTTTAAAAATTGTTTATGAAGTGCTTACTATGTGCAAAGCACTGTGGATACAATTGGAAAAGTGAAATTCCCTGTTTTGGAGAAGCTTATATAATAAGGAAAAAGGGGTCTTGGGGTTTGAAAAGTCACAGTGATATTGAACAGACTAATAGGAAAGTTAATGATATACCTTTTCCCTTACTTTGTGGTATTACTAATTTGATTAAGATTCTAGATCTGCAAAGGATTGAGGAACAGGAACAGAGTAGACCTCTGGTCCAGAAGGTGAATGAGAAAGGAAAGATGAAATATTGGCCAATATGGAATGTCAAGCATAACTGAGGGCAGCTTAGTGGGCTTTGTGATACAATTACTGATCAGGACAGTGTGGGCCCTAGGGAAAGAATCTGAGGTGAGAGGAGTACCACAGGGACTGCTATGTTGGGGAATAAGGTTGGGGACAGGTTGGGGAATAAAGGCATTCAGGGAAGAGTAGGGCGTCTGGTGTTGGCATTGACGAGGCCTTTAAGGGCTGCTCATCCAATTTTAGATCCCACCTGATTTACCCAACTCTCACATGTAGCTAGCTCCAAGAAGCTGTAGCATTGCAGTGGCTATACCTTGGTAAACTATTTCAGCACTCAGGCTAAACCAGATTGAGGGTAACCAATGGGTCTCATACCCTTTGGTGAGTTAAGGAGGGTGTCTACTCCAAGCATGTGAAGACTAAGGGCAGTGGAAGGGATGGATGAGAACAGTTTGTTCCACTGGCCATAAATGCAACTGAAGCAAGTGCTGGGAGCACTTAGAGCTTGGTTAAACATCAGAGATCCCAAGGTCACATTGCCATTGCCAGTCATCTTGACTTTTGTCTTGTCACTGGACTCTAGTAACTCTGGAAGAGAAAGTGAGGCGCATGACTTTGTGCAACTCTTCCTCTCTTAAACCTAGTTTATGCAGAAGTCAAAAGACATCACCCATATCATTTTACTAGTTTTACCTAGCTCAAAGACCTGTGGTCATAGGCAAGTGACAAAGCAGTGGGTGTAGATACACTGGGAGCTGTAGTTATAACCCTGCACGTAGGCAACCCAGGACATTTCTCACTGGACTGAAGCAGTGGGATTCAGCATCTTCCTGGGTGTCTGGGCAGCCTTTTTAAAGTACCACACTGATTACCCCCTGGTGTGAGGAAGGGGCTAGAAAACTAAAAATTGTTTGTTTTGCACAACCTAACCCTGGGCTATATGCTGCAACAGGCAGGGATCCTACCCTGTGGTCTAAACACAAGAAATATACAAAACCTTTTGCAACGATGATTCCATTCACCATTGGTACACGGAGTGTGTGTACACTTATGGACAATAAAAAGTAGTACCAGAAGAAGACAGCAAAGTAAAAACTCCTGCATCAAAAGCCCCCAAGAAAAATATGAACTGGTTGCAGGCCTTGGAGGAGCTCAAGAAGGATTTTTAAAATCAAGTAAGAGAAGTAGAGGAAAAATTGGGAAGAGAAATGAGAATGATGCAAGAAAATCATGAAAAGTGAGTACCTGCTAAAGGAGACCCCCAAAAATACTGAAGAAAATAACACCTTAAAAAATAGACGACCTCAAATGGCAAAAGAGGCCCAAAAAGCAAGTGAGAAGAATGTCTTTAAAAAGCCCTATTGGTCAGATGGAAAAGGAATTTCAAAAACTCACTGAAGACAATAATTCCTTCAAAATTAGATTGGAGCAAATGGAAGCTAATGGCCATGAGAAATCAAGATGCTATAAAATCCAAATGACTGAAAAAATATAAGGCAATGTGAAATCTCTCATTGGAAAAACCACTGACCTAGAAAATAGATCCAGAAGAGATAATTTAAAAATTATTGGACTATCTGAAAGCCATGATTAAAAAAAAAAAAGAACCTAGACATCATATTTTAAGAAACCTTCAAGGAAAATTATTTTAGAACCAGAGGACAAAATAGAAATCAAAAGAATTCACTGATCACCTCTTGGAAAAGATCCTGAAAGAAAGAAAATGTCAAGTTCTTGAATTCATAGAAACACAGAATCCAAGGAAGAGACTTCAGAGCCATCTAGTTTAACCTGTAACTGAAGAAGAATCCTCTCTATTCCCAACAAGGCTATTACAGCCTTCCCTTGAAGATTTCTTGTTAGAGAGAACCTACTATTTTCAAAGGCTGCCTATTCTACTTCTGGGTATCTCTAATTATTAGGAAGTTGGGGGTTTTGCTTATATCGAGTCTAAATGATTTCTCCCTAAGTTTTACTCCTTGCTTCCTTTTCTGCAGAATTAAATGACCCTTCAGGTCCTTGCAGATCCTTAGCAACAGGTATCACTGCCCCCCACCCTCACACTCTAATTCTTCTCTTTTCTAGGATAAACATTTTTGGTTCTTTCATCCAGCCTTGATTTAATCTTAAGGCCCTTTGCCATCTTGGCCGCCATCTTGTGGAGTTTATCATGGGCTTCCTTGATAAGATAAAACTGAACACAATATTCAGAAATGTCTGACCAAGGTAGAATATGGAGGTTGTATGTTAGCTTGTAGTTTTTTTTTAATGTTTTTATTGATATGGCTTATTATATTAATTGCCCGTGTTTAAATCATTCTAACATTCTAATATAAATGTTGCTTGGTTGTCATTTTCTCCATCTGATGCTGTAATCTCTTCCATTTTATTTAACATTTTTGTGTCATTATTGATTTTATTGGCCTATAATTTTCTCTTTATAGTTTATTTTTATGAAGTTGAAGAATCAAACCTATTTTTGTCTGGAAAAAAAAAAGAATACTCAATAGTTAAATTATCTTTTCTACTACCATTTTTTTAATACTTAACCGTCATTCAAACTTTTTTATTTTACTACTGGAAAAATACATTTTAACAAAAAACAAATTTGTTAACCAAACTTTTAAAAACCCACACTTAGCTACAGTCTTATCTTATGTGTGTCATTAAGTTTGTAAGTTTCTTTAACTCTGGGCTGAAATGAAGAATGTACAAAGTGCTACTAAGTAAGAGGGTAAAGCTTATTAACAACTCAAGGGTGCAGGCAGAATCAGGAAAGCCTCCCTCAGTTTTTAGTGCTCACCTTCATCCCTGAAATTACTTTAATTTTTTTTTTTTAAGCAATTGGGGTTAAGTAACTTGCTCAAGGTTACACAGCTAGTCATTATTTATGTGTGGGTGCTCATTTTCTGAGGCCGCATTTGATCTCGGGTCATCCCAACTTCGAGGCCAGCACTCTTACTCACGGCGCCACCTACCCGCCCTTACTTTAATTTTTTAATGTATTTTACATTTACCTCTGTACATGTTATGTTTCTCAAATATAATGTAAATTCCTTGAGATTGGGGATAGTTCTGCTTTTTTTTTCCCCTTTCCTGTGCTGAACACAGTGCCTGGAACATAGTAAGAGCTGAATTAATTCTTATTTAATTAAATTGAATCATTGTGAGGTGATACCAGAGGTTTGCTTTGAAGGAAGCTAGGGATTCCAAGACTCTGCCTTAGAGAGAAGATATGCATTCCGGACACAGGAGGCAACACAGAAGTTGGAGGGAGATAGAACAGAGAGTACTAGTTTATGAAATTTGAAAAGTCGATGGGACCCAAATAATAGATTTAAAGGCCATGCTGAAGACTTTCTATTTCATTCTAGAGCCAGTAGGAACCCATTGAATGTTTTTGAGACTTCTTAACTGAAATAGGGATGTTTACAGAAGAGAAGCTCTGGGAAACACATAATGTGCTCCATTTTGGTAATGTTGATCGTGAATTGCTTTTGAGATGTTGAATTAGGGCCATTCTGTATCATTTTTTTTTTTTAATGTGGGTGTTTCTCTAATTTCTAGGAGTTTTAAAATGAGTCTTGGTCAGTTTTTCTTATCAATTTCAGTTCTGACATTTGGCAAAAAAGACCTTTCCAAATGAATGATTATGTTGTAAATAAGTTTTCGTAGTGTGGAGGGATAAGGAGAAAACCCACACATGAAGCATAAATGTTCACATGAGAGTTATTAAAGAACATTCTTTACAGTTAACTGGAGGGGATGCTTCTATCCTTCATGTCCATATTCAGAGTGGGGTAGTTGTGAGGTGATGTGTGGCAGATCATCCAGACTGAGATAGTTGGTGGTAGCTGTACTTCTAAAGATGTCTTTCCAGCTTTTTCCTTTTATCGAGGAAAAAAATCCCATTTCTTATGTGTATCATTCCTTTACCTAATATATCCAGTGATTCTGTTACTCTTAGAACCAAATATAACTTCTTCAGTTTGGCTTTTAAAAACCTGGCACAGTCTCACTTCATTCTACATTCCCAGCTTTATCATGCTTACACTTTTACCTGCACTCTAGAAACCAGCCAACCTAGCCTTCTTGCTTTTCTTCATGCATGACAATCCAGCTTATTCCTTCCTGCCTTTGCGCTGTATTTGTAGAACAGTGAGAAGCAGCATACCAAGTTACACTAACCTAGGAGCAGGAGGCCTGGGTTCTTGGCTTAGTTTTGCCATTAATTCCATAACATTGAGCAAGTTATTTAACTTATCTGGCCTCAGTTTCCTAATTTCTAAAATGGAGGGATAGTAGAAGAGAGGTTCCTGTGATCTTATCTATTTTTAACATTTTATTTTTATGTGATTAATCTTTGTTAGTAATTATCATTAAATACCCTTTGTTGTGAGATGGGTATAAGATATCCTGGGAAAGATATTATTTGGTGATTTTCTGCCCCCCCCCTTTTTTTTTTTGGTTTTTGGAGGGCAATTGGGGTTAAGTGACTTGCCCAAGGTCATGCAGCTAGTTGTGTGTGTGTGTGTGTGTGTGTGTGTGTGTGTGTGTGTGTGTGTGTGTGTGTTAAGTGTCTGAGACCAAATTTGAACTCAGGTCTTCCTGACTCCAGGGCTGGTGCTCTATTCACTGCACCACCTAGCCAACACCCTTATTTGGTGATTTTCTAATTCCATTAGGTACACTCCTGTGCCTAATGGACTCTGTTCTTTATTTAATTTTTAATCGGTCAATAAACATTTGTTAAGTAGGTACTATATGCTAGATGGTCTGTCTGGATCTTGTAGAAATAGTGACATTGAGATTAACTAGTATATCCTGTAATTAAAATGCCTTGTTTTATGTTATAAATTAATTTCATAAATACCCTTTTTCATATTTTGCAAGCTTATACTCTATAGCCATTTCTTCTGGTTCATAGTACTTAAGTTCTCTTATTAGAATATCCTCACACAGATACTACCACTATAAATATGATAGAAAGCCCATTTTGACATCTTTCCTTTAAACATATTAGGAATAGTCATTCATTTTACTGTTGACTTCAGTGAGTATTTATTGAACAATAGACTGCATATTATAGTGTTCTTAGAGCTAGGTTCTTTGAACTTGGTTTCAACTCTCACCTTTCTTGATTACTAGTAGCCAACTTACGTGTTTGTCACCTCCTCTGTCACTATCTTTATAGCTAACTAGCCTTGTGAGAGGTTTTCTCAAATGCTACATCTCTCATTTACTAGCTATTATTCTTAAGCAAGTTACTTAGTCCTCAGAACCTCAGTTTCCTCATCTAAAAAGGGGCCTATAGGTACCTATAACTATGGGGATAATATGAGAAACAAATGACAGAATGAATACAAAGTGCTTTTTAAAGGTATTGTTCCTTTCTATATAAATGTTCCACCATTATTAAATAGTAAGCTCACTAGAATATCTAAAGCATAATTGAGTTTGTATAATTTATTACACTGCTTATCTACTGTTGTTATACTTCTAACTAAAGTGTATTCTGATTTAAACCACATTTGAAATATACTCAGGCATCATAGATGATCTTTATAGAGTGAATGGTAATATTTTTTTTTCAATAAAAAATTTGTCTAGGTTCCCAAACCTAAGAAGTGATTAAAAGTGATCTTTGATAGCTAATTACAATAGCTACCATGTAGCCCTTTATAGTTTACAAAGCATTTTACACATATTATTTTAGATGTAATAAAACCTCCCCATAACCCTGTGATGTACATTCTATTGTCATCCTCATTTTACAGATGAGGAAACTGAAGCTTAGAGCGGTTAAGTAAGCAAGATCACACAACTAACAAAGTATGAAGCATGATTTGAACTCAGGTCTTCCTTTGTGTTTGTTTTACTAAATAACTTATTTTCATTTAATTGGCTCAAAAGAAGCATTAGGACTTTAGAATTCTACAATTCTCTGTATAAAAATAATAAGATTTCCTACTATTGTGATCACTTCAACTTAAGCTTAATAAGCAAATATATTTGGAAATATACTATTTCCTTATAAAGATATTCTTTATACAGCCTAATATCATTTCAACTGAATAATTATCCTGAGAATTGTGCTGTTTCATACAGTTTTTAAATGTATATATTTCTTCTTTTTTAGTGATTTTGTGCACATTTTTTCCTTATTTTTTTCTTTAGATGGGTCTAGGAAAAACAATTCAAGCAATTGCCATAGCTTATTTTTACAAAAATGAATGGCCTCTTTTAATAGTTGTTCCTTCATCTCTGAGATACCCTTGGACAGAGGAGATTGAGAAATGGATTCCAGAACTAGGACCACAAGAGATCATTATTATTCAGAATAAAACTGATGTTGGGTAAGAACAACTTAAATATCTTTCAGTGTGCAAAAAGTATATGCTTTTTAAAAAGTTTATAAAATCTCTTTTCAGTAACTTATAAAATTAATTTGATGCTTTTGTATTCCTTTTTAAATCAGCATGCACATTTGTCTTTACATTGTAATTCATATTTTAAAAATCTAAGTTACTTGTTCCATATGTCTTAGAATTTTATTTGGCAATTTTTGATGGACATATGTTAATTTAAGTATTTATGTAGTAATGCTTACAAATATTTCTAGTATTTAAAAGGTTATTTTATTTCATTTTATTACAAAACCTCTTTTCCTAATTTCAGTTTTCATCCATTTATGTTAAGTTTATCAGTGAATAAATAATCTAGGTTAATGTTTAAGTAAATAAAGTAACCATGCACATTTACATTTCCAGGGCCTATATGGAAGCTTACACCTTTTCCAAGCCTGGTTGCTTGGGGAATATTTAAAAAGGCATAATAACTAGAGGATCATAGAAAAAGAGCTGAATGAAATTTAACAACACATACGTTCATTATAAAACCAAAAATATTTTAAAGTTATATACAAGATTGAAAGAGGGAGTGGCTAGGTGGCACAGTGAATATAGCACCAGCCCTGGAGACAGGAGGGCCTGAGTTCAAATCTGGACTCAGACACTTAACACAAAAACTAGCTGTGTGACCCTGGGCAAGTCACTTAACCCCAATTGCCCTACCTTTCCCCCTCTAAAAAGCAAAAAAAAATTTAAAAAGATTGAAATAATATGGGGGAAAAGCATTATAAATAAATATAGTAGTTTGCTGCTTTCTATATAACTGGTTACTAAATTTTTAAAAATTGGTACTAAGAAATGAAAGATTGTAGAATTCATAAGAGCAGGGGCGGCTAGGTGGCACAGTGAGTAGAGCGTCGGCCCTGGAGTCAGAAGGACCTGAGTTCTGATCCGGCCTCAGACACTTAACACACATACACACAAAAACCTAGCGTGACCTTGGGCAAGTTACTTAGCCCCAGTTGCCCTAAAAAAAGCAAAAAAAGAATTCATAAGAGTCTAAGGAACTTTGATCATTTCTAACCAAGAGATTATATTTGTTGTTAAACATATAAAAATGTCTTTTTCTTCTTAGTCATATTTTAGTCATATAACCATATGATTATGTACTATAATGCTTAAAGAAAAGATAATCCTGATTTTATTTGATTCACATACAGATTACCCTCCCCCTAGACATGCCCTGGTTGTATATGAAATCACTATTTAAAATTTCTTCTACATTTTGTTTCCTAAGTAGAAAGAGAAGATCACAAATCCCCTCACAATATCCAGTCAGAACTCAAAAATTCTCAATGCTTTGTTGCCATTGACAATTTATGTGTTCTACTTTGATTATTAGAAAGCAAAGATCTGAATAATATTGTCTATTGTTAATTTTCCCTATTATCAATAAAGAAAAAATATTGAAGTAGTATCTGTCATTTAGAGTTAGCGATGATTTATGCATATTTCATCTATGCATAGCTATAGTGTTCTTCTGTTTTCTTTTCTTTTTTCTTTTCTTTTCTTTCCTTTCCTTTCCTTTCCTTTTCTTTTCTTTTCTTTTTTTTTACTTTTTTTTTTTTTTTAAAGCAATTGGGGTTAAGTAACTTGCTCAGGGTTACACGGCTAGTCATTATTTATGCGTGGGTGCTCATTTTCTGAGGCCGGATTTGATCTCGGGTCATCCCAACTCCGAGGCCGGCGCTCTTACTCACTGCGCCACCTAGCCGCCCCTATCTTTTCTTTTCTTTTGTAAGCAATTGGGGTTAAAGAACTTGCCCAAGGTTACACGGCCAGTTATTTTTGTGTAGGTGTTAAGTATCTGAGGCTGGAAGCAATCCCGGATCCTCCCAACTCCAGGGCCAGTGCTCTTACTTACTGTGCTACCTAGTCACCCCTTGTTTTCTTAATAACAGAAAATGAAGTAGAAGTGAATTTTATTGTCATTATGAATTAATAAATTCATTTTATGCATGTGATAAAGTAAATAGATTAAAAATATTTCCCAGGGGAACAATTTTTACAGCCAGTGTCTCTGATAAAGGACTCATTTCTTTCTTTTTTGCTTTTTTTTTTGGAAGGCAGTTGGGGTTCAGTAACTTGCCCAAGGTCACACGGCTAGGTTTTTGTTTGTGTGTGCATTAAGTGTTTGAGGCCGGATCCGAACTAAGGTCCTTCTGACTCCAGGGCTGAGGCTCTACTCACTGCACCACCTAGCCGCCCCCAAAAGTACTCATTTCTAAAATATAGAGAACTGAGTTAAATTTACAAGAATACAAGTCATTCCCCAATTAATAAATGGTCAAAGGATATGAACAGGCAGTTTTCAGATGAAGAAATTAAAGTTATCTTTAGTCATATGAAAAAATGCTCTAAATCACTGTTGATTAGAGGAATACAAATCAAAACCATTTTGAGGTACCATATCACACCTATCAAATTGGCTAACATGACAGAACAGGAAAATGATAAACATTGGAGAAGATGTGGGAAAATTGGAACATTATTGCATTATTGATGGAGTTGTACACTGATCCAACCATTCTGGAGAGCAATTTGGAACTATGACCAAAGAGCTATAAAACTGTGCTTATTTACTCTTTGACCCAGCAATACACCTAAGTCTGTATTCCAAAGACATCGTAAAAACAGGGAAAGGACCCACATGTACAAAACTATTTATAACAGCTCTTTTTGTGATGGCCAAGAATTGGGAATTGAGGGGATGTTCATCAGTTGGGGAATGACTGTACAAGTTGTGGTATATGAATGTAATGATATACTATTGTGCTATAAGAAATGATGAGCAGGGGGCGGCTAGGTGGCGCAATGAGTAGAGCGCCGGCCCTGGAGTCAGAAGGACCTGAGTTCAGAACCGGCCTCAGACACTTAACACACACACAAACAGAAACCTAGCCATGTGACCTTGGGCAAGTTACTTAACCCCAATTGCCCTCCAAAAAGAAAGAAAAAAAAAAGAAATGATGAGGCAGACTTCAGAGAAACCTGGAAAGACATATATTGATGCTGAGTGAAGTGAGCAGAACCAGGAGAATATTATACACAGTAATAGCCACAGTGTGTGATGACTAACTTATCTCTTCTCAGCAATGCAAGGATCTAAGACAACAAAAGACTCATGATGGAGAATGCTGTCCACATCCAGAGAAAGAACTTTGGAGTCTGATGCATATGAAAGCATACTATTTACTCTCCTTTTCTTTTTTTGTTTTGTTTTGTTTTGTTTCTTCCTTCTCATGGTTCCTCCCATTAGTTCTAATTCTTTACATAATGTGTAATGTGAACATGTTTGATATGAATTCATAAATAAAGTCTCTGTGAGATTACATGATCTCCTGGGGAGGGAGTAGAAGGAGAGGAAGAAAATTTAACACTCAAAACCTTATGAAAGTGAATTTTGAAAATTAAAACTTAATTAATTTTTAAAAGGTAAAAAAAAAAATCCCAGGAATAATTTTTATAAGAGTTTCACTTATTGGATGTCAGTACTTTTCAGCTGTAGTTTAAGTAATCAAAACTTCCTATTTTAGATTCTTTTCTCTTAGACTAAGGATATATAAAATCTTCATAATCTTTTTTTTTTTCAAAAATAGTATTAGTCTTAAAGACTAATACTTAAATACTTAAAGACTTAGTCTAAAAGACTATAAAAATAGTCTTTTATTCTCTTCTCTTTTTCTCTTTCCCTTTATTTCTCTTCCCTCCAATAATAGTTGTATTTTCCATGATAAATTGGTAACTGACACTCTTTTTTTAAACCTCTATTTTCCTTCCTAGGAGAATATCGACCAGCAAAGTGACAGTTCTAGGTTATGGTCTGTTAACCACAGATGCAAAGCTTCTGATAGACACTCTGTACAAACAGAACTTTAAAGTTGTTATAATAGATGAATCACACTACATGAAGTCCAGAAATGCATCCCGAAGCAAGATTTTGTTGCCATTAGTACAAAATTCTAAAAGAGCCATTCTTCTTACGGGGACTCCAGCTTTGGGAAGACCTGAAGAGGTATTAAAAACTCATTTATTGTGTGGTTTGGTTTTTTTTTTTTTTTCTGGAAAGTTAATTGAATCAATGACCTACTGTTTTTGTAATACGTTTTCAAGTTTCAATACCATAGACACTCAGAATTCCTCAGTACTTTTGCTAGCGAAGTAATAGTGATTATAAATTATCTTATAATGAACATTTTTGAATAGATTTAGCATGTAGGCCTATGCAGTAGGTATAAGCAAACATTTATTTTATCTACTTTCTGTAAAGCACCAAGTCTAGGCACTAAGGATACAGCAGTAACAAACGTTGTGTGTTTTTTTAAAAAACAGTACTTGTCTTCAAGGAACTTACATTCTACAGTCCAGGGGAGGTAAAAGCAGGAGTGGAGATTGAACAAGAAGAAAATGGGTTTTACATACAGAGATAATATACAAGATAATTTATGGAAGGACAAATTACCAACAAACCAGCAGATTACAGTAGGTTTCATGAAAGATGTGGTATCTTACTTTAATTATGACGTACATTAAGGATTTTAAGAGGAAGAAAGTACATTCCAGACACTAGATAGCCTTTGTGAAGGGATAGAGAAAGGAGGTGGAGTGCTGAGTTTGAGGAACAACAAATATTCAACTTTACCTGGAACATAAGTGAATAAATACACTGGAAAGTCGAAACCATTTTATGGAGTACCCTAAGTACTATGTAGAAGAGTTTTTATTTTATTATAGATGGAATAGTGAACCACTAGAAGTTTTTGAGCAGGAAAGTGACACGGTCTTGTCACATTTGTGCTTTTGGAAGATTATGATGGCAACTGCATAGAGGATATACTAGAAATGGAACGTTATGAAAGCAGGAGATTAATTTGGATGCTGTTACAGTGAATTGTTGAAGAGATAATAAAATTTAGGTTCAGAGGAATAGCCATGTGAATGAGGAGAGTGGGAGAGACAAAAGATTTTGTCTTGGAGCAATCAGTAGTATTTGGCCACTAACTGGATATGAGGGGGAAGGAGGGGAGAAGAAAAAAAAATAAAAGCTGACTCTAACATTACCAAGCTTGGTGAATAGAAGAATGGTTACATCATCAACAGAAGTAAAAAAGCTTAGAGGAGGAGAGCAGCTTTGGCACTGGTGACCATTTTTTTTCCTACTGCATACTCTTTCTGGATTTTCATGACTGCTCCCTTGGCTGTCTTCTCTGACTGACTCTTCCTTCTCAGTCTCCTTTGCTGGATATTCACCCATGTAATACCAAAGTTCTATCATGGTCCCTCTTTTCTTTTTTCTATAAATTCTCTCACTTGTTGATCTCCTCTCTTCCCGTGTGTTTAGTTATCATCTCTATTCTGGTGATTCCAAGATGTTTGTATCCAGCTCTAGTCTCTCAGAATGGCCACACGTAAAAGGAACACACATACACTTACACACACACACACATGCACACAAATGTGTGTGTTCATGTATAGAAAAGCCTGTCTATCTTGTCTAATTTCCCCAAACTCTCTCTCCTATAGTACACATCACCAATTGTCTGTTGAAAATTTCAAAGTAGATATCTGTTAGACATCTCAAATTCAACATAAACAAAACAGAATTCGTTGTCTGCTCTGCCCCCAGCTCCCCAAATTATGACTTCTGAATTTTACTTCTTATCTTGTGGATATTGCCATCCTGCCAGTTACCCAAAATCACAGTTTCAGTGGCATTTTTGACTCCTCTTTATTGCTCAACCTACAATAGCTAACCATGGTCAAACCTTGGCATTTTTTTCTCCGCAACTTCTTTCCACTGTTGTGGTTGCCACTCTAGTTCAGACTCTTTATCGAGTGTCTCCACTCTCAATCATTTTCTGTGTAGGTGCTGAAGTAGTATCCTGGTCTGCCAATAGCTCCCTCTTTTTCTACCCCCCCTCCACTCAAGCCAACTCCAGTAGCTCCATGTTACCTCTAGGATCAAATATATTGTTATGTAGTTAGTTATGTAAAGCTCTTGACAGCGTGGCTCCTTCCTCTGTTTCAGTCTTTTTATATAGAACTTCCATGCATTTTACCAGTCTGCATACTGTCTTTTACACACAATGTCCCATCTCGACTCCATGCCTTTGCAATGGCTGTCCGCCACATCTGGAGTGCTCTTCTACCAGAGTCCATCTCTTAGAATCCTTGACTTCCATTAAGACTTAGAACAAGCACTGTTTTCTACTGGAGGCCTTTCTTAGATTGTATGTTGAATACAGCCTTCCCTTTTGAGCTCCATTTCCTCTTATTATGTATCTCTTGTATGTAATAATTCATGTTGGCTTTTCCATTAAAATGTAAATTCTTTGAGGTTAAGAGCTTTTTTTCCTTTTTCTTTGTATCTCCAGTGCTTTCAACATAGTGCTTAGAGCACAAAAAGTCTTTAATAAAGTATTGATTGATTGAAGAGTAAAGATGATGAGTTCTGTTTGTTCATATTGAATTTGAGATACTAATAGTTATTGATAGATCATTGGAATCCAGGGAGAGAGTAGAGTTCCATAGATTTGGGAATTATTTACATAGAGATGGCAATTGTGAGTGAGGCAGTCATCAAACATGTATTAAAGGCCTATTATATGCCCCGTATATTGCTAACCTCCATTCTAATGGAGACAGTATGCAGAAAAATCAGATATAAAATATGTATCATGTATTATATAGTAAAATCAACCTATTAAAGGAAAATAGTACTGTTGCTCATCCTGTAAATACTTAGAGATTTCTTTATAGTAACATTCCTTTTTTTCTGTATAGATCAGCCAAAGAATGACTATAAACCAAGACCCTCTCAAGAATATAAAACTACAGAGTAGTATATACTTGGAATATCTTAGGGCATCTATGACTGTTCAGCATACATGGAAAACATTCTCTGTACTTTGTACTAATTCTAGGATTAAAACTTTTTGGTGTCTTGGTAAGAAAGACTTTTAAGTGTTAGAAATACTTTTCATTCAATTTTTAGTAAAGTATTCTTCATACTTCATGAAGCATTTTCAAAGCATGAAGCTAAAGTCATTTTAGTTTCCACTTTTCATATATTAGGATAAATTAATCTATGAAAGAAAGTGAATTTGCTTAGTGATTGAAAAAATGTTGTTTGACCCTAACTCTGAGGTGAGAGAGCAATCTCATAGCATATAAGTATGAGTTATACAGCAGGATTACATGGATCAAAGATTTTCCCACACATCAGTGAGTGGAAGAACAGTGCTGTTATTGCTACACAGGGTACCTGGGACCAGAAGCTAATGTATATGTTAAATAGGGGGAGTCAAGGGAAAGGATAGTGAGTGAAGGGTAATAACTTTGTCAAATAATTGAGTTTGGAATGATAGTGGATAAGAAAGAAAGGGATAGGACTACAAACCTTGGGGCTCTTAAGGTGTCTATCTTACTAAAGGGATGCTGTGGGAAATAGGATATTTTCTTCAGCCTGTTGCTTATTGTTGAAACTCCTATAGGTACAGCCTCGTGGAAGGTCATTGGCAGAAATCTCTGGGCACCTTCCCCACCTCCTCCTCCTCCACCTTCCCCACAAATGTCTCAAGAGTGTCTTCAGGACATAGATGAGCCTCTGGCTCAAGTTAGTTATCATTGGCAGAGTCAGGGATAATGTCTTTCTTTACTTTTTCCCTAACTTTCCCCAACAATCTGCTGCCCTAGGATATACTGCAACTCTTTCAGAATTAAAGATTGACTCTTTCACAACCATCCTATGATCAGAAAAAAGGCCTTATTGCAGGACTTGACAAAAACCAAAGTCTCATATAGCCTATCTTTTACTTGAGGATTCAACTCAGGACATGAACTTCAGACTAAAGTACCTACCTACCAGGACTCAAACTAGCACCTGTATATTAAACTCTAGATCTCTTAATTCTAGGATCAGGACCCCAGACCCCTCACGTGGGACCAGCACCTCCAGCAACAGTCCTGTCAACTTAAGGAACTATCCTAGGATCAAAAATTCCATGCTTTCTTTGACATTCATTTTGCCAAGATATTTTTCTCTATCTAGGTCTTGAGGGCAGTTAAGAACCAGCCCCCATGTCATTTTCCTTCCTTTTTCAAAAAGCTGACAATCCCTGCCCCTATACTAAGGGACTTCATCATTCACATCAGTGCTCCCTCCAATGCCTTGGCTTTCAGGTCCTCAATACTTATGATCTCCTCCTTTACTGTATGTTGGGCCACACAGAAAGGGAAGATCACACCCTTGATTTCATCATCCATCACCTACAATTGTTCCACTTCCAGGAGCAAGAATTCTGAAATTCTTCTGTCTGACATAATCTCATTAGTCCATCTTCCTTGTGCCTCATTCCTCCTAAACCTATTCTTCATCCTCACCATGATGTAAGGTCCCTAAATCTCTTAATATTCTAACAGGCTGTCACCTTGATTCTGGCTTTACTTTACTCCTTTCCCACTCTTAACCCTATAGATAACCAGAAGCCTATAGATAACCAGTTCCCTTATCAAGTCATACCACAACCAACTCCAATTCTGAATTATTTCCACCATTTGTTTTTACTGAAATTACTTAGTGGTACAAGGGAAAGTCATATAACCATGTTGACTGAGTCTACTACAGATTTACATGATCTGATCTCAGTTGGAGCCTTCCAGCAAGAATGTAATTCTTTTACTATTCCCTAATTAATTCTTTGTATCACTACCCACAGCTTGTATTCTGAACCTTTTCTTTTCCCCTTATGTATCTCTCACCATCTCCCCACTGTCTTCCCTTCCCCATCACAGTACAGTACTTTACCTGATACTATACTGAGAAAATAGAGACTGTTAACCTTGAGCTTCCTCTTCTTCCTCCTCTGTATCTTGAAATTCCTTGACGTCTTTGCCTCATCTTTCTTCCTTTACTCTCTGATGATGTTAGTCCTTTTTCCTTTTCTTTTGAGGTCTACTCTACTACATGTGCCCTTGATTCTATCCCTTCCTGTCTCTTGCTATAGATTTTCTCTATAATAATTACCCTAAGACACACATTTACTTACTTATTTCTTACTATTTATTGACTCCTTCCTGAGAGCTTTTAAATATCCCCAGGTCTCTTCATTAAAAAACCCTCACTTGATCCTGCTTTCCTCTAAGCTATCATGTGATTACATTCAGCCTATTAGGGGGCAGAGTATATTTTCAAAGCAGGAAAGGTCTTCAAATTCCCTTACGCTTATTAAGGGGCAGGGAAGATCTTCAGATTCCCATTACCATTACATAAACCCCATCATTCAACTGAAACTACTCATTCCAAAGTTACCAGTGATCTCTTAATTGCCATATCTAAGGGCCTTTTGCCAGTCCTTATTTTTGATCACTGTAGCATTTGGAACTATTGACCACCATCATCTATGTCCTGAAGACATTCTTGAGACATTTGTGGTCCAAATTAAATCTGCAGGAGGAGGGGAAGTTGCCCAGAGTTCTCTGCCAGTGACCTTCCAGGAGACTGTAGGTATAGGCGTTTCAACAATAAGCAGCAGGCTGAAGAAATGAGCAGCCTCCTGTTCTCTGTGTTTTCGTAACACTGGTGTCTCCTGGTTCTCTTCAAGTGATTATTCCTCCTTAGTCTTCTTTGGTATCATAGCATCCATATCTTGGCCTCTAACTCTAAGTGTATTCCAAGACTCTGTGTCCGACCCTTTTCTCCATCTGTGCTTTCTGTCTTTATTAGCTCATCAGTTCTCATAGTCTTATTTATCATCTCTTCACAGCTGCAGAGGGTTCCAAGATCTATATATCCTGTAGTCTATATAGCCCTAGTTTCTCACTTGTGCCCCAGTCCCATATCACCAGCTGCCTACTGAACATTTCAAACTGTTCTGCAATAGTCATTTCAAACTCAGCATGTCAAAAACTAAACTTGTTCTGTTTCTCCTCAAATACCTCTTTCTAATGTCTATATTTCTTTTGAGGACACCACTGTGCTTCCAGTTGCCCAGTTTAACCATCGAACTCATCTCTACCTAGTTTTACATATCCAATAAATTGCCAAGTCTTTTTGTTTTGACTTTAATATTTCTTGTGTTTGTCTCCTCTGTGCCTGCAGTTCATGGAGCTTCTGCCCTAGATCTGGGTCTCATCACTTATTACCTGGGTTATTGCAGTAGTCTCTCTTGAGTTGGGAGACCATCCTTCACACAGCTACCAAAGTGATTTTCCTAAAATGCAGTTTTTACCATGTTATTCCCTTCATCAGTAAACTACACTGGCTCACATTTCTAAGATCAAATACAAACTCCTTTGACATTTAAAACCTTTTTTATTTTGGCTTCAGCCTACCTTTTCAGACGTTACACATTCTTGTCCACTCAACTAACTTTCTTGATATTTTTCCCACCCAGCATTCCATCTTTAGTGTCCATATGTTTGCAAAGATTGCCCCTACCTCTACCTCTTAAAATCCCTACCCAGCTTCCTTCAAAGCTCAGCTGAAATGCTAACTCCTTTCTGCAAGGGGCCTTTTTTGATACTCCTTAGCTCCTAATGCATTTCCCTGAGATTGCCCTGTATTTCTTTTGTGTATATCCTACATATACATACATGATTTTCTCCCCCCACCCCTCAATAGAATGCAAGTTCCTTGTGGGAAGGGACAATTTCATTTTGTGTTTGTATTTCTAGTTCCTAAAACATAAAGTAATATACTACATAATAAATGGTTATTGATAGACTGCTACTAAGATGCCATGTATTTTTGGTTGATGAAGGAAATTTTTTAAGTTATTGTTTGAAGAGATTTAAAATACTATTAACATAATATGCTTAAAATCATTTAAGTTAGATTAAAAGTATATACCTATATTAAAATATGTTCATTGTTGTTTTTAGCTTTTTATGCAGATTGATGCACTTTTCCCAAAACAATTTGGAACATGGACTGAATATGCAAAAAGATACTGTAATGCTCATGTCAGGTACCTACTCTTAAACATCTTTCTCTGTCTCTCTTATAAATGTTTGTTTTGCATTGTATATACACATATAGATACATATAAATACACATGTGTATGTACACATGTGCACACATTCAACTATAGATTGAGTTATATAGCTGCTGCAGGATTTTAAATAGAGCATATTAATCAGTGGCTTTCACATTGGTATGAATTGTTGAATGATGCAATAAATTACAATCTCATTTAATTCACATATAAGCTTATGGATATGACTTAGACCTAGGATCTTAACTTTGAGGGATCTTAAAAGTTTGGATTAGTCTTCCCTAAAGCAAATGGAATAAATGTTATTGAGGTCATTTAAGTGTAGTTCCCTTTGAAAATATAACAGTTAGTGAGTTTTTAGTCTTTCACAACCCAAAGATGTTGATAGTTCATGAGGAAAACAGAGAATCTTCTTAATATCCCCAAAAAAGAATAAGGCAAATAGAAGTGGTAACAGTCATTATATTCCTGTTTTCCAGCTTTGTCCTTTTGACTAAAATAAAGTAAACTGGAAAAACCATTGTAGAGTCCCTTGGTCTGTTGCTAAGTGTATCAAAAGATTTTAGTTCTATAATTTTAGTTTAGATGGTTATGGATTGACTCAAAATTTTTATTTATTTTCAGTGTATGCTGAATGGCTTTATTTAATGAAATCAACTTGTGTTGATAAATTCAAATGAGTACTAACTTGGCCACTGTAAAAATTAATCCCTTCTCTAGACTTTTTGAAAACACACACACAAACAGATAAGTAAATATTCAGGTTTTTGCTGTTGTTGTTTTAGTGCTAAACAATTCCAAAACTGTCTTTAATCTCAAGTTCAAAAATCAGCAATCAAAAATAAATAATCAGCAATCATCCCTTAATATCCATTGATTTCCCTCTGTATCATCATTTGGCATTATTCTAGACACTGTGAGGAAGCTGAAGGTTACTATTCTATTGACTATAAGGGTCTGACCATAATAACAAATAATATGCCAGATACTGGTGACTAGGGTGATGTTTTCTTTTTTGCTTATGCCATTTTGGTGAACGCAAAATTTTGTTGCCTTTTTTTCTTTGACACTACAATTCAATGGAATGATGCCCTCACAGCAGCAGCTCTCAAACTTTTTGTTCTCAGGACCCCTTTACACTCTTAGAAGCGAGGCACCCCAAAGAGCTTTTGCTTTTGTTGGTTCATTTTATCAATATTTACTGTATTAGAAATTAAACTGATAAAAATTTTAAAACATTTATTCATTTAAAATTAGCAATAATAAACCCATTATAAGTTCATATAAATAACATTTTAATGAAAATAACAAAGTCTTCCAAAACAAAAAAAAAATTAATTTTGTGTTTTGGTTGAAGTATGTGAAGACTCTCTTGCCTCACAGATACATAGTTAGAAAAATGAAGAGTATTTTAGTAGGTAAATAATATCTTAGTTTTATTGTAAAAGTAGTTTTGATGTCTAAGGCCCCCAGGGATTCACAATCTACACTTTAAGAATTGCTGGTCTACAAAGACTCAAGTTTATTTTCTACTTCCTAATTGATAGCTCAGAGCCCTTCATTTTGTAAGTACCATGATTTTTCTCAGATTATTATTCATATGCCACTTTTCTTCCCACTTTCACAAACTCATAAGATTTTTTTTTCTATCATTTATCTCCATTGTCTTTCCTCTTTGCAGTTTGGAAGAATTTAGTGTCATCTAATAATTTGCACATTCCCTCCTCCAGATCATTTATGAAAATGTTAAATAAGACTGAACCTACCCATGATTTCTGAGGAATTGAGCACTTTCAGTTTCTCCTTTCACAGAAGTATCATTTATCCCTATCATTTGTTTCCTGTCTGTAGCACAGTTCCATATCCATGACAAGGAAACCTCCTCCTCAGTCTCATTGTGACTGAATCACTATTTTAATTTTTGGTATGGAACCTTGTGGAGAGGGTTTTAGAAAGGTTAAGTAAATCTCTAATTATCTCCTTTATTTACCCCTCAAAGAATTCCATTAAGTTGTCCAAGCAAATTCTACCTTGTTCCCTTCAGCAAGCATTTATTAATAACTTCCACTGACCTGTCTTTGAGGAGGTTTTACTTTGGAGAATATTCTAGTTGGGGGGAGGGGGGGCTTTATAATATAATATAGAAAGGCAGGGAGAGAGCAGCAATTCTGTCTTTAAAAAAAAATGTAAAAGGTAAAGCCCACATTTACTTCAATCCCAGGTGGCTTAGTTCTTCATGTCTCAGCCTCATCATTCAACTAAAACTCTTCTCTCCAAAGTTACTAATGATCTCTTAATTGGTAAATCTTTTTTTCTCAGAAAAATCCTTTTCTCAATTCTCATCATTCTTGTCCTCTCTTACAGCTTGTTTATTACTTTTGATCACCCTCTTTTCCTGTATGTTCTTTCTAGATTTTTGTGACATTTTTCTTTCTTGAACATTAATCACTGATGGTCTTATAACTGATGGTACCTATCTTATTGTTCCTTCTTTGTCTGTTTTCCCGGGTCAGGCCTACTAACTATGGGTGTTCTGCAAGGATCCATTCTTTTCTTTCTCTTTTCTTCTCGTCTATCTGCAGGATCTTTCTTAGTTATATTAGCTCCCATGCGCTCAATTATTATCTCTCTACAGTGGATTATCAAATACAATCACCTAACTCCAACTTCTTTTCTGACCCCTTGCTTTTAGCCAGGTTACATATTGGTTTATGCCCTCCCATCCACAAAGGAAGCCACTGAATAAGTAAAGCAAACAAACAGAACTTAAAAAAAAAATAGTACATATAAACAAAACATTCTTCTTAAACTAAGGGGCAGGGACCTGTGCTATAAATACAGATGAGGAAAAGGTCATTAGATTGCTACCAGCTGCATGGGAAGGAGGGATCATACAGGTCTTCTTGGAAAAGCTAATATTTAAGCTGGGTCTTTAAGTCTATTGAAAGGAAGAAGACATTGAAGGCCTAGGGGACAGTCTAAGCAGAAGTAGTAAGAAAGTATAGTGCTTATTCACAAGGTAGAAAATAGTCCAGTTTAGCTAGTATTAGAGGGAGGCATGTGAGACACATCTGGAACGCTCAGTTAGATCCAGATTACAGCAGGGTTTGATGAACAGAAGACATATTTCATTCTGTAGGTTGTGAAGAAGCTATTCTCAGTTTTTGAGAAATGGAGTGAAATGATTAGAATTATGCCTTAAGAAGATAAATCTAGTGGCTTTGTGTTTAATGGGTCAAAGCTGAGTTTGAAAGCCATGGTAGCAGTGCAGGCTTTAGCTAGGGTCGTGGCAGAGGTAGGGGAAAGGGTAAGGACTAATAAGAGAGCTAATTCAGAGGAAGAATGAATAATTCTTGTTTATTTATAACTAGCAGACTGTAATATTTGATATAACACTAAAAAGGATGAGATTCTTGTAACTAGATTTTGTTAAGAGATAGCTGTGAAGACCTTTTATCCCTGAATGTGAAAATAAGTCCACATTAAATCAGTTCTTTGGAGCATTCTTCCTTCATTTATTTTTTTCAGATATTTTGGTAAAAGAGCTCAGTGGAACTGCAGAGGTGCATCAAATCTAGGTGAACTTCATCAGCTATTAAGTAATATAATGATCCGGAGACTAAAGACTGAAGTTTTAACCCAGCTACCCCCTAAAATTAGACAACGTATTCCATTTGATCTTCCATCTGTAGCAGCTAAGGTGAGGAATTCCTTACTTGTTTGAAAATCACTTCCTAGATTATTTCTAAAAATAATAAAATAATTTCAAAGTGTGCATTTAAAAATATTCGTTGATATAAAATAAGCTGCTTATCTGAAAGAGTTAGAATTAATTAGGGCATCATTTCCCAAACTACATTGTATAATAGAATAGGTGCTCCTTGAGAAAATTTTAATATTGTAACTACCATTGCTAAATTATTAAACATGAAATTGTGTGTTTTAAAAACATTGGGTGTTAGATTTTTTTTACATTTAAGATTGGGCCAAATTCTACTATTTTGTTTTAAATCTCCTAACCCAGTCATTATCCTGGTGGCATCCTATGCTCTCTGGGCCAGTGTTGATGAATTTTATCAAGCCCAGAAGTGTTTCAAGGCCAAATGAGTTTGGGGAATACTAAGAGAAAATAAACTGGTTTTTGTGTCCTTTTGGTTCATGAAGGCTGAAAAGAAACATAATAACAGCTTTTAAGCATGTAGAGAATCATTCTATAAATAGTGGTAATCTTTCTCTTTTTCCTCTGATGACAGAGTAAGAGGACTAGTATTACAGCAAGATGTATTTTTCTTAAACATTAAGGAAAATTTTGTTTCCTCAGAGCTTTTATAAAACCCTGAAATTAATTATTAATGGTGGTTGTGGAATCTTCTCCTCTGGAGATTTTTGAGGACAGGCTAGTCCACTATCTACTTGTATAATTTGGATATAGTCCTGCCCTAGAGATCTGCTTCCAGCTCTGTTATCACCCTGTAAAATGTGCTAATCATCACACTAGAAGACCAAAAATAAATTACATTGAAACCTCATATGCACTTACATCTGAAGAATTTAGTTTTCATATTGTTAAATCTGCTTAAATCTGGGCTTATATAAGAGGCTTTCTGACAGAAACTGCATCATCGTCCAATCTCAGTAGATTTATGCCAAACATTTTTCCAACATTCTTTCTAAAATAAGAATAAAGTGACTTTATATTCAGTTATTCCAACACTGTGAAAGAAAATATAATTGAAAAAAGTCAATATCTGATTCTACTGCATTTTTAAAAAATTAAGTAACATTCCCCAAGTCTTTATGCCTATTTAAATAAAACTGTATCTTGCTGTAAAGCTAACTCGTTAGCATTTATTTTTTCTATGCCCTCCTTTCTTATATAATTAGATTTTTTTTCTTCTTGCTTTGCAAATTGTTTCTCCTTAAGAGAAAGCTCTTTGTGTTTGATTTATGATGTTAGCAAAGTGCTTTATTTTCACCCACAGCTTGTCATTGGTTTCTATAATTGGTAGGAACATGTGACTGACCTACCTCTGCATTGACGTTTTTGTATGAGCAGGCTGGTATCTTTGGGAATTTTCTCTTCTCACCGTACCTTTCTGTAGCAGAGAAAAGTAGGACATGATTCACAGTTACATTAATTGTTCTGCCCTTTATGCTGTATTTCTAAACATTGTTCTTTCCACCCACATAGGAATTGAATACTAGCTTTGAAGAGTGGGAGAAATTAATGAGGGCTCCACATTCAGGTGCCACTGAGACTGGGAGCCACTTTTTTCAAGCCATGGGGTTGATGACCCGCATGTTTAAACAAACAGCTCTTGCCAAGGTATTCTTGAAATGTCTGTGTAATTCTGTTTTATTCTTGATGAAGATTATTTAAATGATTTAGTTAGTTTAACATCTTATTTTTAAGATTGCCTCCTGCATCATTCTTCTGGTTCACTTCACCTCTATATATTATGCTTTCCTACCCACTGATGTTGAACCTTACAACAACCTTCTTATCTTCTGTTCTGGAGGTTTTGTTTTATCTTTATGTAAAATTATTTCTCAAATAGATGTAGCCATACTTTGTTTTCAGTTTTAAATATATATATATATAGATAGATAGATAGATAGATAGATAGATATCTATTCCTATAGATATATGTATGTGTGTATATAGTACATGTGTTTTTATATGTATCTACATATATGTGTGTGTTTGTGTGTGTGTGTGTGTAAACACACCTTCTCACTTGGCTTACTTTTTTATGATAAATGAAGTTATTTAAATCTACAAGTTGTGATTACAGAGTAGAGTCATAGACCTGGAGGCACCTTAGGTTAGAGGTCAGTTGGTCCAATGATATTAAACTCATATAGAAAGATATCCCTGCAGACCAAACATTGATGTAAAAAAACACAAATCAATAGTATTTGTGTTGTATTTCATTTTTATTTATTTTGTTAAACATTTCCCAATTACATTTTAATGTGGTTTGGGATGTCCTTGGTAGTTTTGCAGGCCTCAAATTTGACATCTTTGATCTAGTCCACCCTTCTTTCACAAATGAGAAAAATAAGCTAGAGAGTTATGATTTCTGGAGTATTACAGTGGCTAAGCTAAGAAATCGAGTCCATGCCTTCTGTCTTATATTCCATGGCACTACATCATGCTGACATTAGGACACTGGGATTTTTTCCCCCCTATCATACTAAAATTTATAAATCTAAATGAATCACAGGATGCCACAGAAATTCAATGACAGAAGAGGAGGAAGATAACCTCTTTAGCTTGTGTGACTCTTAAGTTAGTATCAATTCCTTTTATGAAAGTCCCAAGGAGGATATTGTCCAACTTGTAATGACTCTATCTCATATGCTAAGCCCATTTAATTTTTAGCTATATAGTTAGCAATATCTTACTTAGTTTTGAAGTGAAATCTGTTTTCCTTGTAATTTATACTCACTTATTCTAGTTTTTCGTACCTTAACTATGTAGAATGTCTAATTCTTCTTCTTTGTAACAATCTTTGAAAACAGCTATTATGTGCCCTCTATAAATCTCTTCTCCATGCTAAAAAGTTCTGATATCTTTGATTATTCCTTATGCAGATTATAATTTCAGGTTCTTATACCACAGTGGTCTCCTCTTCAGAATGAACTCTAGCTTTTCAGCCTTTCTCTCTTATGGTGGAGTACTTAAAATTGCATACACTATCCAAATGTGGATTTACCATTACAGATCACAGTGGAATTCTAACTCACCAACTATTCTTCTTTTATTTCAACATAAGATCACATAGACTTGCAGCTTGGAGTGAGGAAGCCCAGGTTCTAATCCTGCTTCTGATACAGCCTAGGAGCTCTAACCTTAGTACTTCAGACAACTCTCAGAGACTATAAGTTGCAGAACAGTTTCTTATCTATATTAGTCAAACAAGTTTCCCGACTTGGGTTTCCCTGTGCAAATAAAATCAGTTCCCCCAGACCAAAATGAAAGATCATATTCGCTCCTTTGGCCACTCAATTTTGCTTTGAAAACCCCTAAATCTTTTTCTTTTTCGTTACTACTTAATCTTTTTTAAGAAGGACCCTAGCCATCCTCATTCACTTTCCTTACCCCACTCCTTTTCAACTCCCTCCTCCATCAGAATGTAACTTCCTTGAGAACAGGTACCATCTTGTTTTTTGTATTTATATTTCCAGAGCATAGCTGAGTGCCTGGCACATAGGAGGCACTTAACAAATGCTTTCCCTGTGTCTATCCTTCATCTTCATTCACACATATTTCAGATCCAACCTAATTGGAGATGATCTCTCCTTATTTGAACCTCAAATAGCATTTTGTACGTACCATTCCATGCATTCTTCATATTTCCTCCATTTTTCATTATAATTATTGTATGGTTAATGTGTATTTATGCACATTTTAAACCTTTGTTAGAATGTGAATTTTATTAGTGAAGAGGTAACGTCTTATTTTTTTCCTTGTTTGTTTTCAAGTAGATCTATTATCTCATCTGTGTGGGTATTCAGTACAGATTGTAACCCATCTATCACTTCTTATTGTGAATGATTATTGTTGATATTCTTCCATAATTTATTCACAGAGATAAACCCATTCGTTATGTGGAAAGCTGTTCTGTAGGTCTTTTTATATTTTAAAGGTAACAACTAGAAGAGCCCTCAACTTCTCCACCTCATGCTTATGTGACATGCTTGACCAGCTATCTTTTCCCACAATACATTTCCTGAAGTGATATCCTTTAAACATCTTATTTGAGTGAAGGACATCAATATACTGAAGCTTTCTCATGCTCACAATGGGTCTCTCCATTGCCTTTTACATCAACTAAAACTTAAAATTGTTTGGAGGTTGTGGTGATACAAGAACATCACTTGGAGACTATTTGCATTTAAAAATACGGATCTTCAGGGCGGCTGGGTGGCGCAGTGAATAAGAGCACCGGCTTTGGAGTTGGGATGACCCAGGATCGAATCTGGCCTCAGAAAATGAGCACCCACACATAAATAATGACTAGCCGTGTAACCTTGAGCAAGTTACTTAACCCCAATTGCTTTAAAAAAAAAAAAATTAAATTAAATAAATAAATAAAATAGGGATCTTTTGATCTGGAACAAACTTGGGAACATAAAAAGCATAATACAATTCCCCAGAATTGAATCCTATTTGCTCTTCTCCTTTTCAATCCTAGAGAAAACTTATTCATTTACTGTGCCTTTTTTCTTATTTTGTACTGATTGACCAATTCAGTGAACTATCCTTCCAAGAGGACTTGTCATAATTGGGACATAGGCATTTCTGTCCATTTGGTTTTGTTCATATTGTTTGGTAGGTTGATCTCTTGAATATTCAGAAGACTTCTTTCATTTGGACCTTGTGCAAGAGACCTACAGCTATGGGAACAACTTTGGCACATACACACCTTCCTATTCTGTGTTTCCTTTGGTATTGATAATATGCTTCCTATTGGATAGGGTTATTTCTAGAGTGGGATCTATACATATACACACATGTACATACATTCATACATGCATACATATATACACACATGTGTATCTCTATCTATATTTATATGAGATTACTCTTTGGAAAAGCATCTTTAATGCTGAATTTTGCTTTACCAAGTCAGGTATTTCCTTGAGATTGACAAATGATAGCTGTAGCAATATCTACAAAAAAGCATTTCATTTTGTAGAACAGAATGGTCCCTTTACTACTTTCTTCCATGATGTATCCCACACGTGTATGCTAGGATAATAAAAGGTTATTTAATGAATTCTACAACAAATATAACTTTGTTAATTTAATGTGTTAATATCAAGTAAGGTATGAAACAGAAAGATATGTTCTCCCTAATGTTGCTTGTTTGTCAGAGAGAGGGTGGTGATGGAAGACTCCAAATGAAAGAGGAATGTCCTCTAAGCGATGAAGTCCTCTACACATCTCTGAGGATTTGAGGCAACAAGGTGGCACAGTGGATAGAACACTGGACCTGATGTAAAGAAGACCCAAGTTCAAATCTGGCCCTATCATTTACTAGCCATGTGACTCTGAGTGACTTACCATTTCTCAGCCCTAGTTTCCTCCTCTGTAAAATGGGGATAATAAGATCAGCCTTCTGAGTTGTCATGAGGATCTAATGAGACTTTTGGAAAGCACTTTACAAACTCTAACGCACTATATGAAGTCACTTAGCCATAAGATTATGGCTAGCAGCACATATATCTTGAACAAGCACAGTGAATTGAGTCTAGAATAAATAGGTCGAAGAGAGCAGGACAGGGTTGCATTTGGGAAATTATGTATCTCATTCAATGATTGCAGTCCTCTTCCCAAATCAAAAACCTCTTTTTAATATGACGTTCTTACATTGAGAAAAGTTTTGTCTTGGGAAGCCACAGTGACTTGAACTCTTTATTTCTGGTTTAAGTGGCCCCAAGGGAACCTGACAGGTTCTGAACAGGCACTTGGTAGAAACCCTGTCCTGAGAGCAAATCATTTCCTGGTTGAGAAGTCCCAAAGCAGTGACACAAACCATTAATGCTTGAAAAAGGGAAAGGTCCTGTACCATGTAAGAGCTTTTGGGAGCCGGGGTTACTATAGGACCATGATAAGACCTGGTGAAAGCAGCTAAGAACTCAGGTCAAAGTATAGGTGCCTGAGCAAGAAGAAGATGCATACCATGGAAAGGAAGAAGAAAGAAAACTCCAGTCCACCCTCAGGTTTCATATTATTGATGCTTGAGATGATTCAGTGTCATGAATTTTGTGAAGACGATGATCAGTCCTGTCGAGTGACAGTAAAGCAAGTGGGAAACAGCACTTAGAGAAAGACAGGATATTTTTCTAGCATGATGAGTATGGTAACCCCTTCTCTGGTCTATACATACCTTTTCATAAATGTGTTCTATATTTAAATGTATTTTTATTTTTTTGCTTAATTCTTGAAAAAAGAACTGAAGACCCTGTAATACCAAGCAAAGGCAACTTCCAAGGTTCAGAATACCAGCATAGTAACTCTCCATTTTATTCGGTGATAAATTAAGGCAAAACATTCACAGAATAGAGAAAATCAAAATACAGCATTCACCAAGAGTGATTCAATAAATTCAAAGTACAACTCTACCCCTGCGCAGTATATTCATTTAGTTAATCACAAAGTCTCTCTTCTCAAATGGAGATTAAGATTAGTTTCCAATCATGAACAAAGTATATTCATTTGGTCAATCATAGAGCACAAAAAAGTCAAGTTTCCCACCCCTGGATCACAACTGAATTATAATTATCATCAGTTAACAATGCAAAGTACCTTCTCTAAAGGGGCATGGAGAGCACAAAGGCCATCTACCCCTGATCTACAGCAAGGTTAAGATATCATCACAGCATTTAATACCCAAAGAGAGGTCTTTTCTTCATCTGGACCGAAGGCAAGTTCTCAGCAATCTCTGTTCCTGGGGAAACAAAGCTTAACAAAGCCACAATATACATTGCCAGTGTCCTCATCAGTTCACTTTCTGCCTACAGAACAGTCTCAGGACCCCTGAAAATATCAGCAAGACCCTCTTCCAGGATTTCTGTAAACATACAAGAAAATCCTTCTTCAGGGCTTCTGAACCAACATCAACTTTCCAGGACCTCTGCAATAACAGCACTGTCCTTCATCAGCAGATGAATCTGGCAAAACAACATCAAAACAGACAGACAAAATACCAGCATCGCAGCCATGTCTCCTCAGTTCTTGGCAGCTCCTGGGTGGCAGCTCTCAAAAGTCCTGAGCAGCTTGAACTGGTCTTCAGCAATCCTCCACAGTGCTGCTCCCAAAAGTTCTTTTGCCTCTCTTTGCTCAGGCCTCCTCTCTAAATCCATGGCACCAGCTCCTCCCAGTTCAGCCCTCTCTTTCCACATCAAGTCCATCCCACAAATGGGATTCACAAGCTCTGGGTTTCAACACTCAATCCGAAAACGAAGCCAATACAGGGGGATCTTTAAATTCCATTACCATTACAGACCCTTAGGGAAAGAACCAAAATTAAGCCACATTTAGTTGTTACTAGAGTTAACCTGGTTTGGGACAAAATTAGATCTTGGGAGAGACAAAACTGGGTCCAAGTGAGCTCTGACCTTAAGTTCTCTGCCTTGGGATATTTTAAACATTAGAACTCTTCCATTGTTGCCCAATGGCTGGAAGGTGTGGCATACTAAAATGCCTCTGACTTAAACTGCAGTCCATTCATGATTAGAGATAGGTATGGTGGGTCATAATTACTCTTTACCATATCTCCAATAATGAATTACATGCAAACAACTGCCAAAGAAATCATATAGGAGAATAGGATAAAAGATGGCTATCCTTCATGTTATATTCACCCCTATTGTCAAGATATTTGGAGAAAACTCCTTGCCAGAGGATTTATGGGAGGACACCAAGAAGAATCCAAGAATGATAAGACATGGATGTGTTGTGACCAGTGACTTTGCAAGAAGTACCCACGTGAATGAGCTCAAAATATTGAAATATCTATATTATCACGTACACATACTCATTTTAATTATTTTTGTCCTATTTCTTTCCTTTTTACCTAGTTTCAACCCTGTCATTCTGATTAACCAGTATAATTGAGATAATAATTAGCTAAGTGTTATAAAGTTGCTATTGTTTCAAGTGCTTAACTTACGAAAATGTTACTACTCCAAGTTTGCTCCTAAAGTATTTTCTTCTTATTCTTTTTTTCTTTTTTTAATAACCATATTATTCTTCATGTATTTTTACAGGATCTCTTGCCGAATTATGTTGTTTCTCTAAAACCAAAAACTATTCTAAAGCATGGCCTTTTTCTGGGAATTACTCGGTCTTCTTGATTTTTAAATCATATTAGCATGTCAGTTCTCTTCCTGAAATGTAAGATGTGGTTACCAAAACTGAACCCAGCACTCCAGATCTAGTCTGTCTTCATTTACATATTACTCTGTATTTATGTCAAGGTTGCTAGTTTTAGAAAATGTTTGCGAAAAATTGAAACAAGTTGCCCTTGTGAAGCCTGACAGCAAGAGATCATTTAGTACTTTTAGTTTGATAATAATAAGTGTCATCCAGGACCCATAAAATCTCATGGTATGTCTTTTGGAAGGTTTTCTATGTTACTTCCTTTGTTTTTTCAATTTTTAAATGTTCTTTTGATTAAGGCATAACTAGAATTGATATAAAAATCATATTCAAATATTTAAAACTGTCATACTATAAAGTAAAATAACATTTCCCTTATTTAGTTGTGATCTTAGGTAAATCTGAGGTTGTAAATACTGCCTACAATTTGCATATATGAACAATGTGTTATACCAAATGAACTGAAAACTTCCTAATGGGGAAAAATCTTCTATTATGAATCAAGTTATTGATTTCTCCTTTTTTTTTTAATTATATTTTATCTGTTAGCAAGTATTGCAAGCTCAAGTATAGTAGTTTTAAGTGTTTTTCCCCTCCTAGATTACTCATATAATCTTTCTGAAACTTTTTCTTTATTCTCTAGTTTAACACAAGATAATATGATGATTAGATTGTATAAAACTCATTGTACTGTGTTAATTATACATGATGGATAAATAGGTTATTTGTCTTGGCCTTGGTCATATTGTTTCTTTGGGAAAATTCTTTTTGACCCTCAAACAATCAATTTTTATGCAGAATTTTGGGACACATTTTGTTCATGGATTGGAAATTGCCTCCCTTAATTTCTTCATCAGTCTGTTGAATCAAGTAATGATTTCTAGTAAAACATAAACTGCATGGAAACAGAGATCTTGTCTTTATCTTTGTTTTTCAGACTACACTAAGCAAAGCTCCAAGCATATATAGTAAGCACTAAATAATTTTGAATGAATGAATGAATTCATGTTAATAAATTTAAAAATAACTTTAAGGGGTGGTTAGGTGGCGCAGTGAATAGAGCACCTGCCCTGAGTCAGGAGGACCTGAGTTCAAATCTGCCCTCAGACACTTAACACTTACTAGCTGTGTGACCTTGGGCAAGTCACTTAACCCCAGTTGCCCTGCCTTTCCCCTTCCAAAAAGCAAAAATAAAATAAAAATTAAAATATAACTTTAAGCCTAATAATGTCATCATATCTTAATACCTACATCTCATTCAATGACCTGCTTTTAGTTCATTTTGGAAATCATTAATAATGGAAATAGGGAGAGTTGGTTGTGAAAGAATGTTTTTTTACATATATGGTAAACATATTCAAGTATAAAGATATAATTTCTAAAAAATGTACTAGTTTTTGAGATACCTGTTTTGAAGATATATTACTTTGCCTGAGAGGGATTGTGTTGCAGAAAAAACTGCTTTTCTGTAGTCAGGTGAGATAGGGCTTGTTTGAATTATATCTTTAACCTTTTCTACCCTGTGATCATGTGCAAAGTCACTTACCATCTCTCAGGGTCACTTTTTTCACCTGAAAAATGACGATAGTACTGGTGTAGTACTGATCTCTTGGAGTTGTAAAAATCAAATTTGCTGTTGAGGTATGTTATGGGCTTTGCAAATTTGAGCATATTATGTTATTAGTGGCAACTGTTGTTAATGCATAATAAATAACCAAACAAAAATTCTATTATTTTAATAATTAAATTGCTAGTGAAATAATATTTTCATTATTTATTGCATTTAATGAAAGAAGCAAATATTTCTTTGTAATATTGCACTAAATGAATATGAAATATCTTTTTCTTGTCTTATATTCTGAATCACTGAATAAGTCTTGCTTTCATGTATCTGGCTAATTTAATAATGATAATAAATTGTCATTATAGAATCATAGACCTGAAAAGGACTTCTGGGATTATCTGTTTCTTTTCCTTTCCTCCAGCCAGCATTGTCTATTAAAAGTCTAAATAAATGGCTTTCCAGGCTATTTTTCTAGCTCTCCAAGGAGATTTCTGTATCTCATTATCTTTTTTTCCCCTCTCTTCCATATTACCTCACAATACCTTTCAGGCAGATGAAGCCTAACAGTACTATTGGTCTTGCCAACATTTTTACAGTATTAGATATTAACTGTTCTAGACTCTGGCAATTATGACAGAGACATAACAGCTCTCCTTTCTGAAAATGTGTGCATCTGTCACATAAGATTGCTGAAGAGATAGCAAAATAAGTGCTTTTATAAAATCTTAGGAATAAAAATACTATTAATGTATTTTATCTTCAGTTTTATTGTTATTATTAACTTTAGACTTTTCCCCCTAATATTTGTTAGCTATAGTATAATAATGCTATAAATAAATAAATAAATAACCACTCCTGTACAGCTTAAATGATTAAGATGGATTAAGAAAAACATCACATAAAAAAAAAACAAAACAAACTCAGATTCTTGAGGGAGAAAAATGCCATTTCATTACATGTTGAACTTCCTTGAGGGTTAACATGAATAAAACTGAGCCTATCCAGGAAACTTGGGATCCGTATATGTTAAATTAGCTGAAGATTCCAATATTTTAATAAAATCTTATTTTTACAAGTTATACTTTTAATGTTATATATAATATAGTATTAAACAGTATTGTTGGTAATCTAAAAGGTGAATTCCTTTCCCAAAGACTAACAAGTGAGCATATACTGTAAGAAGATATATCATTCCAATATTTATATGATTTATAATATAACTCATAGACAATATTTTACAGAGGAGGATCCATCAAAAACATTTATTAAGCTCCTGCTATGTGCCAAGCATTGCTCTAGGCACTCCATATATAACTACAAAGAATGAGACAGTCCATACTACCTAGGAACTTACATTCGTTCTAGTGGATTGTGAAAGAATACAATACAGTATCCACTCATAAAATAAAAAAGAAGTGGTAGAGGAAAAAATGAAATCGTAGAAAACTTGGTGTGACAGTCAACTAAAGCAGGACATTCCAAGATGATTTGTAGATGATCCTAGAAGGAAGACAACAAACAAAAAATGGAAAAGATCTGTTATTACTTAGACACATTATTTTGCTCATTGATGACATTGAAGAGATTACATTTAAACTCTTGTAGCTAAATCTCCAGAAAAAAGTAGCAGTGCTACCAGAGACAACAAAGATGGGAAAAGCTTCTGCCCCACACCAGTTGTTCACTGAAAAGGTCTATGATGGAGAAGATCTATTATTACATCAGCATCCAGTTTCTCCTTGTTGGTCAGAATGAGATCTAAAATAGCACTTCCACTTGTTTCCTACTCCACCTTATAAAGAATGAAGTTATTATTAAGGCAGATTAATAAATTACTGTTTATTCTGATTTTGGAAGAAAAAGACTTCTAGTTAATGACCAAGCCAGTTGAAGACCCCCATTTCAAGTAGATCATGCTTTCATGCCAGATTTGTGTTGTTTCCTAACTTCCTCATGTTGCTTCCTCCTGATCAGGTGGTCTGTGATATATACTCACAATATAATCCTTTTCTTTCTGCCTCCACTAACACTTGTCTACATACCTGTTACCATGCTCCCCACTCCTCTACCTCCCTATACCTCCAGTTGATAGATTTCCTTACTCGAGTATTTCTTAATATATAATGTTCTTATACATGCCTATTCTAGTCATGAATCCCATCTCACTAAGTTTCAGTAGTAGCTTATGCGGTCAGTTTTGCCTGCTTACATTAGAGTTTTGAACTCAGTTCATTTATTACTCATGCTTTGTGTATTTAAATATCTGAGGCCATGACTTTTACTGCTGTGTTTCTGTGGTCATATGATTTAGAACTGAAGGAGACATTAAATGTGATCTAGTCCAGCCTGTTCATTTTACAGATGAGAGAAGTGAGACCCAGAGGGGTTAAGTCACACAGGTGGTCAGTGGCAGTGTTGGAATTTGAGCTGGACATTGTCTACTGTGAATTGCTGGTCTTCCTTACTGACATTTTAATTTTATTATATCTGCTACTTTTGATGGTATTTGGCTTGAAAGAAACATGCGGGCAGTTTTCTCTCTCCCTTTTTTTTGTTTCAGAGAAATGTTGATCAGATTCATGAGACCCTAGGTAAATATATTTTTTATCCATCCTCATTAAGGGCACTACATCCCTGTCTTAAATCATTCCTTTTTCTAAAGTATATAATAACAAATTTTTATAACACTGTGTGCCAGGCACTGTGTAATGTGCTTTACAATTATTATCTTATTAGAACCTCCCAACAAAATAAGAAGAAAGACAATCCCCGACCTCAAAGAGCTTACAGTCTAATGGGGGGAAGATAATGCACAAAAGGAACCTGAAAAGAAGGCAGAAGGAGGGGGATAGTAACCAGAGGAGAAGGGTGACCAGAATGGGCTTATGATGAAAAAGTACAAATAAGTACAAAAGCAGAGTAGTAGCCAGTGGGAAATAGGGAGAAGACTGTGCTGGGCCCCCTTCTTACATGAAAGTCCTAAAGCCTGTCTCTTGGTAAACATTATCTCTAATAGCTTTAATTATCATCTGTGTAGATGCTTCACAGATCCAGCCCTCAACTCTCCCCTGAGCTTGGCCCATACCACCAATTACCTGTTGGAATTTTTTTCAAATTAGATGTCTAGGAGACATTTCAAACTCAATATGTCCAAAATAGAACTCAGTGTCTTAGTCCCAAACGTACCCCACTTCTAACCTTCCCTGTGTCTATCAAAGGCACCATCATTCTTTTAGTTACCCGAGATCATAACCTCACCTTTATCCTTGACTCTTCTCTCTTCCTTACTCTACAAACTCAGTCATTTATCAGATCTATCATTTATCACTAAGTTTCTGGCATCTGATCCCTTATCTCTACTTACATATCTAGCACCTTAATTGAGGTTCTTGCCACCTCTCACCTAGATTATTGAAGTAAGTCTGATCATCATACTTCTTTACTCACTGTTAGAAACTAAGGAAGCTTTGACTGTAGATTGTTTAATTCTTTATATTTGTTGTTTAATTCTTTGTATTTGCATTACTAGTGCCTAGGATGTTATCTGGCACATAGTAGGCACTTTATAAGTGCTTGTTGATTGTTTGATTTTCCCCTTTGAAATACTTTATTATTTTTTTTCCTTCAAGGAAGACTATAGTCTCCCTTTTAACCTGAAGAGTAGAGAGGCATTCTTCTAGCACACTGACCTTCTCTAAGATGAAGGTCGCTGCAATATTCTCCTTGTTCTCTATATTTGCAGAAAGCAAAATCTTAATTCCTCTCTCATTCTTATTGGTAATTTCCAAGGATAACTCATAGCAAATCACTCCTTTTGCTCTCTCTTTTGCTTGTATTAATGACTCTGTTATTGTGAATTAGAAGACCTACCATTTCCTCATAATATAATACTAGCTTGCTCAGTTGCCTTAGTCATTTAGCAGCTTCTTATAACTGTTCTCTTTAAGAGGGTCTCAAGTAACCTGTTAGTGCCAGCCATTTTGTACTTCTTCCTGGCTCTTCCATTCTTTCCTACATATCAGAATCTTTAATTTCTCTTGGAGAATGGGTAGGACACTTATATATGGGGGTGGCAATTCAGGCAAAAAGACTGGTGTTGCTTGAATGTATGGTTGATGAATTTGGTTTTTGGATTGTAGGAGTATCTCATGCCTGTGGCTAGTCTTGGTGAATAGCCCATAAGTCAAAATTAATTAAACTGTCTGAGTTAGTCTAGAGATACCCAAACTTGTTTGACCTACTGCCCCCTTTTCAAAAAAAAAATTACACCGCCCCCTAGAAATCTACTTTAATGTTTTCGTGAAACTTGCATCATTTCAAAAAATATATAAAATACTTTTTTTTTTAAATGACACGTCTCTGTTGCCTGGGTGAACCAGAGTAGGGCAGTCTCTTGTACAGAGCAGTCAAGCCTGAGGCAATAGTGAGCATTCCTTGCATAGTCATCCCTGTACTTCTTTGGGTGTACAAAAAATTCCCGGAGCCATATATATATTATCTAATCTCACCTTTTGTTAGTCATCTGTGGCCTAAAAAAGATCTAAAAGAAAGCTCTGCTGAGAAACAAAAGCAAAGAAGACTATGAGATTGAAGACATAAGTGGAATCTACACCAGAACCAACAGAAAGCTGCAACAAAAAGATTAAAGCAATTTGTGCAAAGGATGTCTTTGCTTTATAGGTGGAACTGATGATATACAGCAACTACTCTGATAGTGTGGGTCATACTCTGATATTCTGATATGGTGTAGATATTTTAGAGATCTCCTTAATATACATAGTGTTTCTATTTAAATTATATTTATATTATATTATTTATATAATTACCTCATTACTGTTCTTTTTCCTTAATGAAATAGTTTTCATCTCTATTATTGCAAATAACCTAAAGTTTCTATTTTAGGTTAAGTCATTTTAACAGTACAAATAAGTAGAAGCCCACTTTAATTAAAAAAATCTTAATTTAATAATTTATTGTAACTTTGTATTTTTTTCCTGCATTGAAATTCTGGTGATGCAATATTGCATCATGTAACCATATAGTATTGTCTTGTAAACAAGTCATTGCATGCACATATTCCTGCCCATGCATGCTGGACTTCCTGACTATGTGCAACATGCTCACCTGCCATCACTTGCTTAAGACCTATGGGTGGACTTGCCCACTGATCAGTTATAACTTGCATTTGTATGTTTATTTGGAAAATAATGTAATCACTACAGTTCTAACTCTATTACACAACCAGTGAAACTTGTACGAATGGTTTTTCAGAATTTTCCTATCTTCTTATGCTTCCACTGCCCCCTTATTTTTATTCAACTCCCCCCAGTTGCATGTGAGGTTACTGCTGCCCCCCCGGATCATTCCAGTACCCTCCAGGGGGTAATATTGCCCACGTTGGGAACCTCTGAGTTAGTCCACAATGAGACAAGATTCAGGATTGTTAGTTTTGAAGTCTGCCACTGACTCTGAACTAGGGCAAATTATCTGAGTTGGTTTCCTCTAGACCTTACTTTCCTCATCTGTAAAGTGAGTGGGTTAGAATAGATCTCTAAGGACCTTTCCATTTCTCACAGTCTTTGAATATATTAATTTAGATTCAGCTGCAGGTTGTACTAGATTCTGAAGCATAACACGAAAGTGATGTTTTTGGAACATTTTCCCAGGAATATTAGAAGATATGGCTAGAATATAAACTATGACCAAATTAGGCTTTTACTTCTACCCTAACGAACTTGGACTTTATTTGGATGGCAGCCAGTGATAGTTTTTTAATTGTGTCTATTATCAGAACTTCATTTTAGGAAAATTAACCTATCTTAGTATTTGAGATGGATGGAAGCTGGGAGATCACTTAAGAAGACATTGCTGTAGTCGTGGTGAAAATAATAAAGTCATGATCCAAGATCATGATTATGATAGAAAGGTGGGCACAGATGCAAAAGATGTCGCTGGTAGAGTTAACAGGACTACACCACTGATTAAATATGGCTATAGAGAATAGAGTCAAATATAACTAAACTCTTCAGACTAAGTAACTAGAGAGATGATTTTGTATGAACATAAATAGGGAATTTAGGAGAAGTAATTTGGGTACAGAATAATAAATTAAGTTTGGGACCTGTTTAGTTTTAATGATCAGCAATAAATACAGATGAATTCTTCATTGTAAACTGTTCCTCCTAGTTCTTTTCATCTTTCCCTCTAGTATATCTCTAGCATTCTCATAAAGCAATACACAATTGCATGTGGTGAGATGAAATGGCATACATTTGTATACCTTTCAAGCAAAATGTCATCATTATGGATAGATGTTTTCATATATAAATCTTTATATGCGAACAGATTATATAAATACACATATACACAGGCGTATTTAGAATCTGTCACATGCTATATTTGTATTACAGTACAAGACAGGACACATTTATTAAATGCCTCCTCTATGCCAGGTACTCTGCTAAGCACTGGATATAAATGAGAAAAAGAAAAATAGCTCCCCACCTTCAAGGAGCTTAGAATCTAATGGGGGAAGACAACACACATAAAGAAGCTGAAAAGGGGTGGGGGTAGGGGAGAGAGTATATTTTTATCATTCATTTTAAAAAACATTTTGAGTTCCAAATTCCCTCCTTTCTAATCCCTTCCCTATTCATTGAGAACACAAGCAATATGATACCCATTATACATGTGAAATCATGTTAAACATATTTCCATATTAGCCATGTTGTGAAAGAAAGGAAGGAAGAGAAGAAAGAAACATGCTTCAGTCTTCACTCAGAGTTCATCAGTTCTTCTGGAGGTGGATAGTATTTTTCATCATGAATTCTTTGGAATTGTCTTAGATCATTGTATTGATCAGAGTAGTTAAGTCACAGTTGATCATTGTTACAATATTGCTGTCACTGTGTAGAATTTTCTTACTGTGCTTACTTTACTTCGCATCAGTTCACATAAGCCTTCCTAGGTTTGCCACTAAACTAGCATTAATGAATTTGATCATCACCAGAATCTGCCTTTCTATGTGGTGTGCATTTTTAAAATAAATTCCTGCATAAATGACTTTTTAAATGTGATAGTACAAGTAAATGAAATTGAAGCAAAAGGTAAGAATATTTATTAAGATGTATATACCTTAAAATATGCATATATACATATGCAATTTAAAACTTAAAATAAGTTTGTGTTCTGAAGGCTAATTTGTAAATTGTTTAGAGTGAGAAATCCATTTTCTAATAAAGACAGCATTATAAATTATGTTACCAAACTAACTTCTATAGTGTTGGTTGTGGTCCTGACCTTCTTGAGCCCTTCTGATTTGATGGAGGAGCAACAAGGATAGGTATTCTGGGGACAGTAGTTTCAGTGATTCAAGATGAGAGAACAGCAGTATTAGGGAAGAGCTAGGATACTATTGAGGCACCTGGGGTAACAGAGGCCCCTTCATAAATTAAAAGGGTCCCTGAATAGGTAAAGGAAATAGCTTTAAAGGTTAAATTTTTAAAAAATTTTTAAACTTGACATGTACTTTATAAATATCTATCAAAATAAATTTATTTAGGCAAATATAAAAATCCAAAGCTACAGGTTACAGATGAGTTGCTAGTCTATATGAATGGAAGAAGTTTCCATATGAGGAGTTCTTTATATAAATGAAATCCCAGGTTTTGACTGGGATTTAAAAAGTTAAGCAAACCTTAGTTTATTGACTTAAGTCAATCTTTTTGCAAAGACAACATATCTAGAATTTTAAAAATTAAAATTTTTGTTTTCTGAGCATTTCATTATGCTTCTTTGAGGCATTATATGTCTATATTGCATATTTCTGATGTTTAGAATATTTGGAAATACGAGATATAGCTTGTGGAACAAGCCACATTGCTTTAAAGCTTTACTGTGTGTAGAAATTGTGGTCATTGGGTTTCTCCACTTATAATCTCATAATTTTCTCTCTGAATTGATTTTCTTACAGTTAAAAACATGTCATTTCCCTAATGCTGTTTATACAGTGCACATGTTTCTCTCAAGAATTGTGCCAATATGGCCCTAAAAGCATTGATTTATATCATACGTGCCAATATTACGTTTCTCAATGCTACTTAAAGGCTACCAAGAGCATATAACAATTATAAAGTTCACATAAATTAATTCTTAGAATATCCCTGATTTCTCAAGAGACTTTTCGTTTTTCTTTTAGAAAACATGACTGGATTTTCTTTGTAATTTTTATAAGATTAATTATATGTTATCTTTTATATTTAGGCAGGTGCAGCAAAGGACTACATTAAAATGATGCTGCAGAATGATTCGATAAAATTTCTTGTTTTTGCTCATCATTTATGCATGCTCCAAGCCTGTACAGAAGCAGCTATAGAAAGCAAGGTATGTTTAGTTTTCACATAAACTATTTTTACATTCTTCTAATGCATATTGTTTATGAATAACAGTTTGTTTAAATTTACCTTATGGAAAAAATTATGCTAATTGGAAATTGAAATTCTTCAAATTGGGAGGACTTTAATTATGGGCCTAGTGACAAAATGAATGTATGTGATTCAAGGACCATCCTAAATTCAGAGGCTTATCACCAGGCTAGACTTCTTTTGGTGAACCACTCCTCAAATTATGAAATGCTTTGTAGAAGGGATTAGCCACACCAATGGACTTGTTCTTTGAAATATAAGATAGTAGGGACCATAGCTAAGGTATAACCCATTATAATGGCAGATTGAGTATAGAGGAAGGGATGAAAGGTAAATAGGTAGGTAGATAGATAGAGTGAATGAGATATATTAAGTGTTTACTGTATGTCAGGTAAGCACTGTGTTCAGCATTCAAGCAAAAATAAAGACAGTTTTTGTCCTCATAGAGTTTACATTCTAAGGGGAGAAGACAATACATAAAAGCAAGCTGAGAAGGGTCATGGGAGGGAGGAACCTGGACAGGGGCAATGTGGAGAAGTCCAGAAATCCAGAAATTTTGGAGCAGACCTGAAAGAGACATGAGCATAGCTATCTTAACACTTCTCAAATGGAGTTTCCAGAAAGGACCTCATGAATCAGGGGAGGTGGAAGATGCATCTTCCAAAGTGACAAAATTTCTAGGGTGAATATGGAGAGGACCAGAGAGTCAGAAGTGAATTTGAGAGATAAATGAACATGACTGGTTAGTCACTTTCAGTCACAGGAAGGGGCGAAGGCTTCTTCAGTGATGAGAAGGCTGCTGGGGTAGAGCTGGAGAAGTTCAGACAGCCTGAGTTGAGAGAGATAAGAAATGTTGTACATGTGAAACCAACAGAATTTTGCAACTATTTGGACATGGGAGTTGTGAAAGAGAGAAGAGTCCAGATAGACTTAGACTAAGTGATTGGATTCGGGGGTGAAGGAAGAGTCAAAAAAAGATGCCATTATGAATCTAAGTGTCACTGGGAAGATGTTAGCACTCTTGTCAGAAACAGGGAAATTTGGAAAATGGGCAGGTTTAAGTTTGAAATACCACTTTGGCAAGTTGACTTGGATTATAGAACAGACCTAAGTGGAGATGTTCAGCAGGCAGTTGGCTGAATGTATACATTTGGGAGTCATCTATGTAGAAATCATATGTGACTATATGTTAACTATGAACTGTGTTAAATTTATAAAGTATTAGAAAAATATTGCCCCCGTTATTTGATGTAGCTCCACAAGAACTTGCCCTGACTTTGCCATTTTCCTTGTAAACCTTAGGTTCGTTACATTAGAATAGACGGAAGTGTTCCTTCTTCAGAAAGAATACATCTGGTCAATCAATTTCAGAAGGATCCTGATACTCGAGTGGCTATCCTAAGCATTCAGGCTGCTGGCCAGGTAAGACAAAATGGGAAGGTAATAGAATGTAATTTGCCAGTGGAGAATAACTTACTACAGCTCTTTAGTTGCAAACAATAATAACATCGTCAAATCCCTGGAAGAAGATTGGACTTACAGTCAGGGGAGACCTGTATTTGAATTCTGCCTCCATCACCTGTTAGCCATGTGTTTTTAGCAAGTCACTTAACCTTTTTCACCTTTAGTCCTCTCATTTGTAAAATGGAAATTATACTCTGTATATAGTGTCTAAAACACAGGTTTTGTGACGATAAGTAAGGTGATGGATATTTGAGCATATTGGAAATCTTAAAAGACTATTAAGTTTCAACAGCTATTGTTAGTATTCGTGTTATTTAAAAAAGAAAAGGTCAACACCATAAAAACAAGAAAGCTAGTGTGGACAACTGTGGCAAAATCCCTATGTATATTTTTTGGATTAATAATTGGTAAATAACAGAAATTTACAAATATGTAGAATCATTCATATGTGTGTCTGACATTGGCTCATGTCTTTAGGATAGATAAAATATAATACTTCTGTACTTGAAAGTGCAGTTATCAAATGGTTATTGCCCCAATTAAAGAGCAAAACTATCTAATAGTAGGTAGAGGTTGACCTCATTTCCTCATAGCCCTATACTAGTGGTGCAAGTGAAATTCAACAGATGTAGACCAAGGCATGTTTTCTGATGAGGCATGATGTGGTACCTCAGAGTTGTTTTGATTTGCATTTCTCCAATCAATAGTGATTTAGGGCATTTTTTTAATATGACTATAGATAGCTTTAACTTCTTCCTCTGAAAACTTTCTGTTCATATCATTTGACCATTTATCATTTGAGGAATGATTTGTATTCTTATAAATTTGACTCAGTTCTCTATATATTTTAGAAATGAGGCCCTTATCAGAGACACTTACTGTAAAAATTCTTTCCCAGTTTTCTGCTTTTCTCCTAATCTTGGTTGTTTCATCATTTCTTATAATACAATGTATAACATTTACATATTGATTTGTTTAATCATTCCCTAGCTGATGGGCACCCTTTTAGATTCTAGTTCTTGGTGACATCCAGAAGAGCTTTAAATATCTTTGTGTATGTTCAGTTAAAAGTTTATTTTGCTTAGGACTGATTTCCTCTTAGTCTACCATCCCTTTACTTCTCCCTTATCTACTTTCTCTTCCAATTCCCTGTTGATTGAAATATATTTCTTTACTGATCTGTGTGTCTCTGTGTGAATTCTTCCTTCTTTTGACCAATTCAGGTCCAGATAAGGTTCATTTACTAGCCACTCTCCCCACTCTTCCTCTTTGTTTGGACAGACTTCTTCTTGTGTACTCTGATTATGTGAGATTATTTTCCATAACTTTCCTTTTCCTCACTCTCTTAGTATGTTATTCTTCCACTGTGTTCTTTTGAAACCCTCAAGATGAATAGGACTATTCTTCTACTAGAAGAATAGTCCTAATCTTCTGACCTGTTGATCTTCTATCTCTGTATCTGTGCTAGTTGATGGTATGGGCTGATGATAATTCTCATCATAACTACTGTCTTGTCTACTTGGCTTGGGAACTATGTGCTATACCTAGAACTGAAAAGGACAAACAAAAGAGACCCTAACCCCAAGCTCATTTCTCAGGGCCATCTTGTCTAGGAGGAGGGGAAGGAGGCCCTTCCTCCCATGTCACTGCTTGACATCCCCACTGTGCCTGAATGATACCCTTACCCTTGGACACCACTTGCAAGAGAACTAATTGTGCCTCAGTTGGGTAGATTTAAAGACAAAGACTATTCTAGCCATGCAGCAAACAGAAAAGAGGCTACCCACAGCCACATAATAGGCTAAATCAGAATGACATCTCTCACATAGATGCCTACACCATAGGTAATCTGGTATGAAACAAGGCCCCATCATACTCATAAAAAGGAAATGTCTAGATGACAGACAGCATGATAGAGCAGACAGAGAACTGCCTTCAAACATAGGAAAACCTAGGTTCAGTACTCCCTTCTTTCTTTTCTTTCTCTCTTTTCTTTCTTTCTTTCCTTCCTTTCTTTCTTTCCTTTCTTTCTTTCCTTCTTTCTTTCTTTCTTTCTTTCTTTCTTTCTTTCTTTCTTTCTTTCTTTCTTTCTTTCTTTCTTTCTTTCTTTCTTTCTTTCCTTCCTTCCTTTCTTTCTTTCCTTTCTCTCTTTCTTTCCTTCTTTCTTTCTTTCTTTCTTTCTTTCTTTCTTTCTTTCTTTCTTTCTTTCTTTCTTTCTTTCTTTCATTCTTTCTTTCTTTCTTTCGCTTTTTGGAGGGCAATTGGGGTTAAGTAACTTGCCCAAGGCCACACAGCTAGGTTTTTATTTCTGTGTGCTTTAAGTGTCTGAGGCCAGATCTGAACTCAGGTCCTTCTGTCAGTACTCCCTTCTGATCCCTACTGGGCACATTTATGAACCTGGGCACATTTAACTTCTCATTGCTTCAAGCAACTCTCTAAGATTATATATTGCAGAAAAACTGTCAGTCTTCATTAGTATAGGCAATTTCTCACCATGAGCTCTCCTTACCAGTGAAATCAAAGGTCTGGTATGGATAGGTAGCTAGATAAAAAAATAGATCTATGTTATTTTTATACCTGCACATGTGCACACACAAACATACACACATGTGATTTATAGATTTGTGTGTAGTGCCATTATATCTTGATAAGAAAATTTAGCCTATTTTATTAGATAATTGTGTACAATTTACTTTTTATGTTCTAATCATTTTTCTATTTATCCAGAGCAAGTAATAGTTATATATTTTGACAGGCCAAATAAATTTGCAGACAACATCAGGTTGAGAGGGATTGCTCCTGTGATGTATTATGGAATCAGAAGCTGAACAGATGATCTAGGTGGGCTGGAACTTTGAGCCAATTCTAACAAAATGAAATTTAGTGAAGTTAAATGCAAAATCCCATACTTGGGTTAAAAAATAAAATCCAGTTTTATATGTAAAAAAGAGACCCAGCTAGATAAATCTGTTGAGTTTTTGTGGACTCGAAATTCAGCATGGGTTAACCCGTGTTATATATAGTCAGTGTGATATAGCAGCCAAAGAAGCTAATATATGATGCCAGGCTATGTTAAGATAGGGTTTGTTCATCAGACTCTTTGAATCACAGCCCTCTAGAACTCTAGCATTGGCAGTCCAGAGCTATATCTTGCTCCATTCAGAATTCCATTATTTTAGGAAGGGCATTGCTGAATTGGAAAATATCAAAAGAAAGATAACCTGGGTAGTACAGGGTTTTGATATCAAGCCAAATAAGGATTTGTTAAAGAACTCAGGGATGTGAGGAGAAGAGAAGACTTGGGGGTAGCAGAAGGTAAATGTATCATGCAAGCTATATCTTGAAGGAATTTTAAGGGCTTTTTTGTGGAAGTGAGATTTGATTCACTGGTGTTGTCCCCCAAGGACAGAATTAGGAGCTTTGGGTGTGGAGAGTATAGAGAAGTTATCTCAAAGTAGAATCAACTGCCTTATAAGGTAATGAGTTACTCCTCACTGTTTTGTTTTTTTTGTTTGTTTTGTTTTGTTTTTTTGCCTTTTTGGAGGGCAATTGGGGTTAAGTAATTTGCCCAAGGTCACGAGGCTAGGTTTTTGTTTGTGTATGCTTTAAGTGTCTGAGGTTGGATCTGAACTCAGCTCCTTCTGACTCCAGGGCCGACGCCCTACTCATGCATCACCTAGCCGCCTCCAGGAAGGGATTCTTAATAAAGTACCTATAAGATTTCATGAAGTCTCTGAAACCATGTAATTGATTTTGTGTGTTCTATGTGATTTTTAAATTTATCTTGTATATTCCATATGATACTTAAAATGAAAGTCAAAATTTTAATTTATAAACCTCTCATTCACACAATATCATTTGAAAATTTATGTTATTTTTTTGAGGGGGTATTGAGCAATATTGATTTCCTTCCAGATATTTTTGCCATTCCTATATAATATGCTTGTATCTTAGCCATAATAAATCACCATTTCTTTTGTTTATATTGCTTAGGGTTTAACTTTCACTGCAGCGACTCATGTCATATTTGCTGAGTTATATTGGGATCCAGGACACATAAAGCAAGCAGAAGATCGCGCTCACCGAATTGGACAATCCAGTTCTGTAAATATCCACTATCTCATTGCTAATGGAACACTGGACACTTTGATGTGGGGGATGTTGAACCGCAAGGTAAACCAGCTAAGTTACCATCTTACCTTGTCACAAATAGTATCCTTCATGAATATGAGGCTTTTTCTATTTTAATGGTTGACCTCCAGAATAGAATTAAGGAAACCAAGATGATTATAGCTAGGTTATGGCGTTAGGAAATGATCTCTGAAGGTATATAGTGAATATAGTGAAACTATAGTGAAACCATGGCATGAAAGTTTGTCTACACCTGCTCTCCATTGAGATTCATTAACACCACAGTAGAGGCTTCTAAGGGGTTATATGTGTGCTTTCCTTTGGGAAGGTTCTTGTTTTTTGGCTCTGCTTCTCATTTGGGATGAAGATCAGCATGCACACCAGCATCCTTGTGCCTTGTTCTTGAATTGGGGGAAGGGAATCATCATACTTTAGCTAGTCTAATTCTCCTTCCCCTAATCCAGTCCAGTCTAATCCAGCACATATTTGTTAATCCCTTAATATCTGGATGTTAGGAGTTAGCAGCCTAGTGGATGTGATTCCAGATTTGGAGTCAGGAATACCAAGGTTCGTGGCATAGCTCCTACACTTGCTGGATGACTAGTGACAAGCCAACAAACCTTTCCAAGCTTCAGGAAATTTTGCATTTGTGGAGGGAGTTTCTAAATCAACAAAGTCGGAGGTCCTCGATATTAGCATAGAGGGATGTCAGTCAGCAGTCATTTATTAAGCTCTTAGTGTGTGCCAGGCAGCTAGGTAATACAGCAGATAGAGCACTGCACCTGGACTTGGAAAGACTTAAATTCAGATCTGTCCCCAGACCCTCACTGGCTGGAAGGTAGTAATAGCACCCACCTTTTCCAGGGTTGTTGTGAGGATCAAATGAGATGATATTTGTGAAGTGCTTAGCACAGTGCCTGGTACATAGTAGGCACTCCATAAATACTTATTCCTTTCCTTTCTTGGGCAAAGAAAGGCAAAAATATGGTCCCTGTTCTCAAAAAGCTCACATTCTAATGAGGAGAGAACATATGGATAACTATGTACAAATTAGATATATCCAGGGTAGAGAGAAAATGTAAAGATAAGTATATGCATGATAATTTAAAGAAGAAAATAGCAATAACTATAGAGGTCTAGAAATTTTTTTTTTTGTAAGGGGATGATGTAATCAAATCTGTTTTCAGAGTAACAAGTTGGGAATATGGAGGATGGATTGAAAGAAGAGAAGCATAGGTATGTAAACGAATTAGGAAGCTCTTGAAGTGGTATAACTGAATGTGAAAGCATGAACAAAGATAGGGGCTTTAGAAGTAGAGAAAAGGGAACAGGTGAGGCAGATGTCAGGTAGGTAAGACTAAGACTTGACAGCTGATTGGCTTGGGGGGTTAAAGACGAGACAAGAGCCCTGGGTGACTAAAAATTTTGGCCTCAATAGGAATAGGAAAGTTTGAAAGAGGAATGGGTTTTAGGGGAAATGTAATCGATTCTTTATTTGACATATCCAAGAGAGTGCCACATAAGCCAAAGGAAACGAAAGTGTCCAGAAGGAGAAAGTTTGGTTAACAGCTACACAGAGGTCGAATAGAATACCTGTGGAGAAAAAGGTCCTGGATTTAATGTAGTAGAGTTTTCTGGTAACCTTAAAGAAATTGGTTATGGCAATTTTTAAAATATATAACTCATCCACTAGAATCGTCTTCTGATGGTCTCTTTCATCTTAGTTTAGAGATAACAGGTCTTCCTAGGCTAGAAAGGCTTTAAGTATAAGTCTGTACATATTTATTGTCCATAGCTCAGCCTAATTAAATGGGAAGAAGCTCATCTCTAGATGTAGGCTGCTATGTGATGGAAGGTTTTGGACATAACTCAAGAAGGCCTACTGAGATCTAGAGGTGTTGTGAACTGCATTCTGGAAAGAGTGTCTACACTAATGAAGTGATAGGTTATTGAAGGTAAGGGTACAGATATTCAAAAAGACCTGAAAACTCCAAACAAAATATGAGAATTTTTTATTCTTAAGAAATTAAAAAAAATTTTTAAAGAAATCTTGGTATTGTTCTCTGAGAACTTTTATCTATGAGATATAGGTATCATTGAGTAGGTATTTTAATTATTTTGAAAAATATTACACCTCATGTTATTGACATTAAAGCACAAAGAAATCTACAGTGTCTGATTTAAGTGTAAGATAAAATTAAGGTTTTATTAGCTTTAACAGCTAAAAATTAGATGTAAAACTGAAAAACTCACCTGTTTCTCTATCCTTCAGGCTATTGTTACTGGTAGTACATTGAATGGTAGGAAGGAGAAACTAGAGGCAGAAGAAGGTGACAGAGAAAAGTGGGATTTCCTGAAATTTGCTGAAGCTTGGACTCCAAATGAAAATTTTGAAGAAATCAAAAATGAAGTTCTGTTCACCCAGGCAAGGCTATTTTAAGCTTTTTTTTAAAAAATTCTTTCCTCCCATATGTATTGAAATCACAGCCACTTTGTAGTAGTTTTCAAAATGAGACCACATTTTCCATTATATAGATATGTTAATGAGAAAGTTTAGTCACTCTTTGTAACCCCACTTGAGATTTTCTCAGCAAAGATACTGGAGTGGTTTTTCATTTCCTTCTCCAGTTCATTTTACTGATGAGGAAACTGAGGCTAACAGGTCTAAGTGACTTGCCAAAGGTCACAGAGCTAATAAGTGTCTGAGGCCAGATTTGATCTCAAGAAGAGGAATCTTCCTGACTCCAGACCTGGCACTCCATCCACTGTGCCACCTAATTGATAAAGAGGCTTCAAATATTGACAAGAAAAATATTGATAAGAAGCAAATAATACCAAAAATTCCTGTTGGTATAAAAAGAGCTCACTGATTTGCCAAGAAAGACAACTCTCAAATACCACTGATATTTACTTAGATCATTTTCCCCTAACTTTGTTCCATGAAATCCTGTGTTCTATTGGCAGCAGATAAAGGTTTTATGATAAAATTTTAAAGCTAACAGCCACTTTCCCTTTAATATATTAAAAATAAAATTATACTTAAATAAAAAATTTCTACATGTACTAAATTTTTCATTATGAAAATGGTTTTAATTTCCTTTGGTTTTCTCCAAAATTTTCCCAATCCTCTTTTATTTTAGGAATATTTGGTACTCTAGGCTCCCCTTCCCACCCCGCCTTAGTTGGCATTCTCACCCTAAACTGTCACTCTTGATTTTTTTTCTTTTAAAGCAATTGGGGTTAAGTAACTTGCTCAAGGTTACACGGCTAGTCATTATTTATGCGTGGGTGCTCATTTTCTGAGGCCGGATCTGATCTCGGGTCATCCAAACTCCGAGGCCGGCACTCTTACTCACTGCGCCACCTAGCCGCCCCTTTAGGGCAATTGGGGTTAAGTAACTTGCCCAAGGTCACACGGCTAGGTTTTTGTTTGTATGGATTAAGTGTCGGAGGCCGGCTCCAAACTCAGGTCCTTCTGATTCCAGGGCCGGCGCTCTATTCACTGCGCCACCTAGCCGCCCCAGTCACTCTTGATTTTGATAATATATTTCTAGTTTAGATCACCTAAAACTGTGTGAAATCTGGCTCTTGTTTCCAGATTTTATTTAGCAAGAAGCATATTCATTAAATGCAATTATTCTAGGCTTAGAAATATGGTAGTCAAGGAAATAGGAAATAGCTCTGAGTTCCACACAGTCATTCTACCAAGTAAATTGTAAGGAAATCATTATAGAAAATCAAGACATAGTAGGATGAGGCAGTAGTGCAGCTGTTTGGGCAAGAATGGAAATTGTAAGCAGGGGATCATCAGTTGTATGCTCAGAAAACTGGTATTTGAATCATCAGGGGTGGTGGATTCTAATATAAAATAATTAATATTATTTTATATTAGAATAACTCTAAATATTGACTGCCCATATAATGCCAAAAAAACCTACCATTTCAGTTTTAAGTAATTAAAAGAATCACAGCATTTTGTTTGGTATTATGGAATTTTAAAAGTCCTAGTTGATTTTTCCCAGTTCTATGTGAACTCAGTGTTTTTTATAAATTTCTGAAGTAGCACCTTGTCAGTCTTCCCCATCACACAACCCTCCCCACCCCATGACGAACACCATAGTCCTGTAAAAAAAATTTTATGCACTTGGATCTTTTTGTCATTCTTATATCTTGTTCTGTCACCTCTCATATCCAGTTGGGGGAGAAGGGCAAGGAAGAAGGGAAGAAGCATTTATTAAGTTCTTACTCTGTGCTAAGTGCCTTACAAATATTCTCTCATTTGATCAGTTGCTAAGGCTTTTTTTTCTTTTGCCTTTTTTTGGAGGGGCAATGGGGGTTAAGTAACTTGCCCAAGGTCATAAGGCTAGTGTTAAGTGTCTGAGGTTGTAGCGGCAAGCACCCCAGCATCCCCAGAGTGGCTGCCAACACAGGTTCTTAGTTCTGCTTTTGTAAAGGAAAACAACTCAAAATCAGTTAACAAGCTCACTTTAACCAATCAAACATATATTACCTAGTTCAGGGGGAAAAGGTCAGCACCCCGAACTTCAGAGTATACAGACAGATCAAACAGACAGGCTTTCAAACTGTCCATATTATCTATACCAAAATCACAGTTACCAGAGAGGGAAGCATCAACATCTGGGTTTTCAAAGCCGGGGGGCTCTCAACGGCTGCCCAGCATCTCATCTGGTCAAATCACACAACACTTCTCAAAGTGAGCCCCCCAAAGCAAAGCCTCCCATCAGGGTTTATATAGCCTTCTCCTGGCTCAGAGAATGTAACACCCTTCTTGACCTTCTGCCCAATCACAAAGTATCAAGGTGTGGGCTTTCCTGAAAGACAAGCCTCCCACCACAGGCTCCAGGTGCACTTAACCTAGGGGCAGGGAAGATCTTTAAATTTGCATTTCCATTACAGAGGCCATATTTGAACTCAGATTCTCCTGACTCCAGGGCCAGTACTCTATTTACTGCGCCACCTAGCTGCCCCTTGCTAAGGCTTTTTGATTCTATTTTAACAATTATCTCTCTCTTCTCTCTCTTTTCTCTACTCAGCTTAGTACAGGCACTCATCACTTCTCACCTAGACTATTACAGTGGCATCCTAATTAGTCACCTATTTTCTAGTCTTTCTTTTTTCATTCCTCTACACAGCTGCCAAACAGGTATTTCTAAATTTAATTGTTAAATTTAACCACTATATATTTCATAGTTTTCAGCTATGGTTATTTTTCTTTCTGGAGGCAACTTATGCATTTTTTATTGGTATTTCCTTTTCTGTATTCTGAAGTTTTCTTACAGTTTTTTGGTATTATTTCTTGAATTATATTGTTCAGGTTTTTTTTACTTTTGTTCTTCTAGGAGATCTAGAATCTTTAGGCTGCCTCTATATAAAGTTGTCTGTAAGATCATTATATTTTGTTTGAATTGAAACCATGTTTTCTTTATTGCTTATTGCTTTTGTTTTTCAAGATTGTCCTTCACTTCTTTGTTTTTGCATTCCTAATCAGTTGTCCTCTCCTTTGTTTCTTTGTTGAGACGTTGCAAGACAGATCCCAGTTTTTCTATTTTACCAATTATTTCTACTATATAGGACATTAATTCTGATTTTATCATTCTTATTTCTCTTTTAATCCAGTCTGAAACAGCTTGTTGTAGCTCTGTGTTCTCCTTAAACTTCACAGGGTTCTCCAGTGTTGAGCCATTTTCCTTTTTCTTTAGTATTTGTTCAGAAACTTCTTTACTAGATCTGGAGGGCATATTTCTTTCTGCTGTTAATGTTTTCCCTTTTGATTTATGTGCTTATGCTCAAGTCGATGAGTTTTCTTCTTCCTGAAATCTTGGTAATTTCAGTCTTTTTTTTACCTTATTTTCCTCTGTTATTCATTTTCTAACTCCCTTCACTTTTGTAGTGGTTTCCATGGGAGAGGGATCTCAAAACATCTCAGTCTCTTCCCACATTGGGCTCAGCTCAAGTTCATTTTCGGGGAGACAGAACTGGCGTCAACTGAATACTGAACCCTTTCCCTCAGGTTTAGAGGAGTACTATATGCCTCCCTACTCCTACTCCTGCCACACACACTGTGTTCTGTCCCATTCCCCCTGTTCCTCAGTTCTCTGCCCCAGCAGTACAGAGCACTTCCATAGTGGTGCTACTACAGCTGGCATTTTTTTGGTTTTTTTTTTTTTTGTAGTTTGGATCTCTGGCTTTGGGAAGAAAGGAGTTGGGTTGTGGGTTTGAGTGGACACATTTTCTGCCCCATTTCCTCTCTTTCTCCAGTGTCATGCAGAGATCTTTTGTCAAATAGAATGCTGCAGTGGTGCTGGCAATTGAGGCCCCCAGCAAACTTCTGGAGCCTGGAACCCAGATATCCAAGACACTGGAAGAGGCTCTCTCTTTCCATAGGGATTGGAGTGTGAGATTGGGTTTTGTTGCAAGGCCATAAGTTGGATCAGCTGGTACAACCTTGCTGCAAGTAGCCCAGCAAATATTGGGGTAGGAGGTGCTGAATTAGCTCAAGGCAGGGAGTAGTTCATGGAGTTTTTTCATTTAATTTTTAAGTCTTTTTGGGTTCCTGGTGTCCTAGACCGTGGAGATAATTTCTGTTTTGGAGAGCTTTAAGAGCTCATGGATGTAAGAGAAAATGTCTAGTCCTCCAACTTGTTGGTCATGATTACAGATTGATCAGTTCATCTATCAAGATTCAGATTGATTAAAGTCATTCAGCCTATCTCTGTGAGTCAATATGAATTCATAAATAAAATCCAAAACACCCATTGCTGTATACGGTAGGGCCCCAGTAAAATTTTCAGGTTGTTAAGCCTTTTGAAATACTCTAGTTGAAAAATTTATAATTGTATGAGGTAATCTTACTTTTTGTACTGAATACTGATTATGAGAATTCAGATCATGGTGGAAAAGAATGCAAAATATTAGTGTTTATTGTCTACAGAGTCATCTTTAAATATAATAGAAAATAAACCATATTTTAATTATTTTAAAATCATTTAAATATAATAGAAAATAAATCATATTTTTACTCTCAAAGAAAATTAGCTTTTTATTGTGGAAAAATTGACTTCATATAAATGCAACAGACTGTCAAAGATTTGTCTGCGTAACACCAAACATTTGGATATGACTGAAAAACAGATTCAATTATCTGCTTTTGAGGGGAAATCACAACTATTTTCATGAATTAAATAATTGAAGATATTCTTCTTTTGGAAATTTTTGACTATGTTTTTAAAAGATTTTTTAGTTGCAAGAAGGAAAGGGCTTGTTTAGATATTAAAAAACTAAATAAACATAAACTATTAAATATTCCAATTTTCATGTGACTAATATAAGGATATAGTTTTTTAGTAATTGAAGTTCTTTCAATTAGAAGCACAGTGTTGATGTATCAGGATATTAATGCCTTTTCATCAGCATTGTCATTTGAAAAGAATCTGTCATATACGGAGACCAGTCCCTTTTGTTTGTGTATTTTTTGTTCAGCCACAACCATAGTAATCTGTCAAATGCTTGTCTTGCTTTTATTGGTTTTACTAGATTTCCTTTTGCTCTCCTCCAGTTTTAATACCTTACGTTTATCTTCACCATTGCCAAGAGAATCATCTCAGACGAACAATAGTTTACTATAGTGTAAAATAGAGCAAAAAGATTAGGTCCCTGAACCTTTCAGAAAAAAAAATGCGACATCTTAAGCATTTTACAGTTTTTATTCCTAGCATTTTAAACAAAAAGCAATATTGAATCAATGAAAAGCAAAGCAATAACTTAGTTGCCAACTGTATAAATGAAGGGAGAAAAATGCAGCTCTCTTTCTCATGTTCAGTCTGCCACATGGACACGTTCTCTTAACCATATTTCTTTGTTGCCAAAAAAAAACCCCCTCATGATGAAAATTAATATTTTGCCACAGTTAGATAACACTTTAAATTTTAAAATAATCTTCATTTGATTTTTTGACAGTTTAAAAAGTCATTTTAAATAATTATTTCTAAGAAAACAGGACTCAATTAGCTGGAGTCTTATATTCATACCATTTGGCATCCTAGAAAGTTATTTCTAGTTACAAAGAATGCAGCATGAAGATAACACATTTTAGCTTAATTTTGCCATTAACTACCAAAACATATTGGCATATAAGGTTTATTTGATTAACCTGTGTTGCTTCCTTCTCTTCCATATTCCCTATTCCTCATGTGCTAAATGGATCAGAAAATAAAGTTAATATTTTAAAATACAGAATCAATTGACCATTTATTAGATGCCTATCATGTGCTAAGGATTGTGCTTGGTACTGGGTATGTACAAACATACAAAACTACAGTTTCTTCTTAAGAAGTTTACAGTCAGAGGTACATATAGTAATGCAGGTATATATTATACATTGTGGAATAAGGTAAGAGCAAAGTAAAGATATTTTTAAATGTTATAAGAGATTTGAGGAGTGTAAACTAGCTTTCAGGTGGGCCACTCAGAAAAGATTTCATGATGTAGTGGGTGTCTGAAGTAGGCCTTGAAGGAAGAAAAGAATGAGGGGGAAGTGTACTGTAAGCATTAGGAACTTCCAGCATAAGTAGGTGGAGGCATGTGGATGTGCAGAAAGAGGACTGGAATGGCTGGGATGGCTAGAACAGTTTTGCTTGGGAAGTTGTGTTTAGAAAGACGAACAAAACGAAAAACCAACCCTTAAAAATGTAGGTTGGAACTAGAGTGTAAAAGGCCTTAATTCCTAGGCTAATGAATTTGCATTTTGTCTTCTAGGTGATAAGGAGACACTGATGGTTTTTAGGTGTAAGAGTTGAGAGAGAAAAGTAGAAAGAGAGAAAAAAACTTATTTTTTAGCAAGACTATTTTGACTGTCATGTGAAGTAAGTATCGGAGAGGGTAAAGACTGAAAGAGGGTTGTTCAGTTTGGAAGCTATGACAGTAACCCAGGCTGGAATTTATGAGGGACTGAGCCATCATGGTTGCCATGTAGGTGAAGAGGAGATAGATACACTGATTTTGAAACAATAATGGGACATCCAGGCTGACCCTTAGAAATGTGAGCCTGAAGCTTAGGGTGGTGATGGGGAATGGATGTGTAGATTTGAGAGCGATTTTTTTGGAATTGAAGACATTGGAGTGAATGAGGTAGCCAAGTCAAGAAAAAAGAAAGTGAAGAATAGAGAACCTAGGACAGAGTGGAGGGACACTCTCAGTAAGAAACTAAGGGAGAGTGTACCTACAAAGAAGACTAAGGGGGAGACTGGGAGTCAGCAGTAAAACCAGGAGGAAGCACCAAATGGTTTAGGGGACAGGGGCGGGGGGAGAGGTCAGCAGTGTCAGTTGCTGCAGAATTGTCAGTTAAGAGAAGTAGAAGACTGAGGAAAGCCTACTGGTCCTTAGAGACCTTGTAGAAAACAGTTAGATTAGAGCTCCACATCCAATATAGGATTTCAGGAGGAATTGAGCAAGTATAAGAAACTGTTTCTAGAAGTTTAGCAGTGAAGGGAAGGAGGGGATTGGTAGTGGCTAGGGAAGGATTTTTTTTTTTAAGGATAAGAGACAACTGAGCATTTTTGTAGAGAGTAGAGAATGAGACAATAGATGTGGGGAAAGGTTAGGTCAGGGGCTTAGGGGGGAAAGCTGGGAATGGGAGTAGTCAGTAGTAGTACTAACTACTGATAGAGGAGAGAGGAGGGCTGGTCCAAGGAAGGATACAAGGAGAGAAGTTAGCTTTAGCAAGGAGAAAGGCCAGTGTATCCTCTGAGACTGGAAGAAAAAAAGACAGAATAGGTGAGCAAATACTAAAGTTTTGAGCTATAGAAGTTGAGAAGTCTGTTCAAACTATTAGAGATTTTAAGCATAAATATAAGTGTAAACTAGACTTTCATTTTAGGTATATTTCTGCTGCAGGACTTTTAATTCTGGAAAATTAGGTGAGGTGGATAAAGTTGTCTTTCTCCAATCTACTGGATATTATCAACACACTCCATCTCCAGATTTGATTTATATGGCTACTTAAGTTTAGTATCTTCATTAGTAATCCTAGATCCTTTCTTTACATTATATTAATCATCAGTCTTGCTAGGGTGAGATTATTAGTTGTGCTTATTTTAGGTGTCACCAAAATGAATAGATTCTATATAATTATATGGAATGTATATCTATATAGAACTATATAGAAAAATATTTTAAAACCAGAAATGATATAAAAATAACTGCATTTAAATTGAATCCATCTTTCAGTAAACAGTAATCAAATAACCTCTGCTGATCATTTATTTCTTAAGCTGTTTTTCATATTTGTTTTAATTGATAAATTTTAACGTGATAAGCCAATCAAAAGCCAAAATAGTTAAACAAAACAAAATGTGATAGCAAATGATTGCATATACAATTATGTACTTTTGTTTTTACAGTTCAGTAAGAAATGGGAAAGCTGATGTTTTAACTTTTTCTTTTTTCATTAAGTTTTATTGATGTGTTTCATTTTTTGCATGAGTCACTTCTTCTTAGACCCACCCCATTTACTTGAACTTGGAAACTTGGTAAAATGGCTAAGCAAAACAAGGCCTCCAAAATCCCACCATAAGTTGTGTGGACACCTTTCATTTTTTACATTAATTTCTTGTTAAACCCATTGCCCCTGTTGAACTTTTCCTTGTAATAAAGAAAAACAGCAAAGCAAAACTGACCTGTAAAACCCCCACGGGTGATAGCCTATCCAAGATTAATACTACTAACACTGGCAATAATCATACAGCAGGTGAAGGTTTGCCTAGTGCTTTTATATGCAAATTAGAATTTGATCCTCACAAGAACCCTGTGAGGTAGACATTATTATTATCCCCATTTGAAATGAAGGAAACTGAGGATCAGAGATTTGAGAGATTACAAGATTACAAAACTAGTATCTGAGGTAGGAATAAAACCCATGTGTTCATAATTTCAGGTCCCATGCTCTATCCATTACACCAGTGATGTCAGACTGCTTACCCATGGGTTATATCCAGCAGCACTCCCCAAACCAAATTAATCTCATATGAATCTCTCTCCCTGTATCTCACCCCTCCAAAATCTATTCATCACCCTTGTCAAGGCCTCCAGTTCATCTTCCTTCAGTACTTTCTCAGGCTGTTACGCCTGATTTCACTTACTTTCCTCCCCAATCTCAACCCTATAATTAACCTACTCACCAGCACTCTGTCCTGTTCTGTAGACTATCTCTAGAATATTGCTGTTATTCTCATACCAAACACCAGTTCTCTTTTCTACCTCCATTTTTTTCTGCCCCATTTTCTACCTCCTGTTTCTATTCATGTATTACTGAATGTAGATGACTTAGTATATTACAAATTTATATAATAGAACTTCAACTGGCCTTCACTGTAAGAATGCAGCCCTTTTATTCCTGCCTATTCCTGTCTCAGTCCCCACAGAAGCAGTTCCAAACCTTCTTTTCTGTTTTCCTATACATCCCCCTTCTCCTATTATCTTTGCTAGAGACCCAGACTCATATTTCACTGTAGCAGTAAGCACCCCAGCATACCCAGGGTGGCTGCCAACACAGGTTCTTAGATGTGCTTTTATAAAGGAAAGCAACTCAAAATGGGTTAACATCTTGCTTTAATCAATCAAACATATTTACGTAGTTCAGGGGGAAAAGGTCAGCACCCCGAACTTCAGAGTATACAGACAGAAACATTTCAAGCAGACAGGCTTCCAACTGTTCAACCATTACATCCATACCAAATCACAGTTACCAGAGACGGAAGCATCAACATCTGGATTTGGCTCTCAACAGCTGCCCAGAGTCTCATCTGGTCAAATCACATAACACTTCTCAAAGTGAGCCCCAAAGCAAAGCCTCCCATCAGGGATTATATAGCCTTCTCCTGGGTCAGAGAATGTAACAACACTCTTGACCCACTGCCCAATCACACAGCATCAAGGTGTGGTCATTCCTGAAAAACAAGCCTCCCACCAGAGGCTCCAGATGTACTTAACCTAGGGTCAAGGAAGATCTTAAAAATATACATTCCTATAACATTCACTAAGAAAATGACATCCTCTTTAATTAATTGATTGATTGATTGATTAATAGAAAATGGCATTATTCACTGTTAGAGCCTTCTCTCTCCTTTATCTTACAACCCCTTGATACCATTGCCCCTATCTACTCCTTTTCTACAGTTTGACAAAATGACACTTTTCCTTCCCAGGATAACCCCTGTACATGTATTCTTGATCTTGTTCCTTCCCTCCTTCTTCATCACATTGTCTCCACTATTATCCTCCTATCTAATTTTTCGACTCACTCTATCTCTGGGTTCTTTCTCATCTGCCTGTGAATATGCTCAAGTCTCCCCATCCCTAGGAACTACCATCCCTGCTTGGCACATACTTCATACTTAATAAAGAAATAAAACAAATGCTTATTGCCTATTGGCCTGCTAGGTGTCATCTTATATCTCTTCTCCATTTCTCAGCCAAACTCTTTAAAAAAATTAATTTAGGGGCGGCTAGGTGGCGCAGTGAATAGAGCGCCGGCCCTGTTGTCAGAAGGACCTGAGTTCGGAGCCGGCCTCCAACACTTAATCCACACAAACAAAAACCTAGCCATGTAACCTTGGGCAAGTTACTTAACCCCAATTGCCCTAAAGGGGCGGCTAGGTGCAGTGAGTAAGAGCGCCGGCCTCGGAGTTGGGATGACCCGAGATCAGATCCGGCCTCAGAAAATGAGCACCCACGCATAAATAATGACTAGCCGTGTAACCTTGAGCAAGTTATTTAACCCCAGTTGCTTTAAAAAAAAAAATTAATTTATCAGCATCTCCACTTCTTTCACTCTCTTCTTAATCATCTGTAATTTGACTTGAAACTGCCTTACTCAGTTGAACCTACTCACTCCTAAGTTACCAAAGATCTCCTAATTATCAGATCTAATGGCCTTTTTCAGTCTTCTTCCTTCTAGACACTTCAGTCTTGGACAGTGTTGACTATTCTTGGCTCTTGGATATTCTTCTTTTCTTCGGGTTTTTCAGTGTTTCTTTTCTTCTACTTGAGAGTGCCTTTTCATTTTCTTGCTGGCTTATAATCCATGTTACTTCTCTTGACTGAGTGTACCCCAAGGCTCCATCCTGAGGGCTCTTCTCTTTCTTCCCCCATTTTTCTCATTTGGTGAACTCACCCAGTGGGTGGAGTTATCATCTCTCTAAAGAAGATTCCCAAATCTACATGTTCGTCTCTAATATCTCCTAAATTCCAGTCCTATATCACTAAGCGTCTGTTGGACATTTCAAACTGAATGTCCTGTGGGCTTCTCAGAACTCATTGTTTTCCCCTTTATCATTACAGTCTTCCAGGTGTCATCTTGGATGCTTCAATCCCTTTATAAATATTCAGTTGCCATGTTTTGTCATTTCTGTCCTTACAAATCTCTCTTATGTGTCGTTGATTTCCTTGAAATCTCAACTCAGTTGCCACTTTCCTGTTCTCCTTGGCTGCCAGTGCCTTCTCATCCCAGGTAACTTCATGTTCTTTCTGTGTATCTTATGATATATGAGCGGATGCAAGTGTACCTGTCGACATCCTCAGTAGAACATTAGCTTCCTGAGGGCAGGGACAGTGTCTTGTCTGTCTTTGTATTCCCAGAATCTATCTCAGTACTTGGCAGCTTAGTATATCCTTACTAATAAGCACTTTTTGATCAATTGATGCTGTATGTATACATTGTCAGTTATCTACACTTCCATCTTCTGTATATATCTTTAAAATATATGGTTTTCCCATCTCCCCATCCTCCTGATAGAGAGGCAATAGACTCAGAGTATAGCTTGGGTGGGATGGGAGGTTCTGCATGTGTGCTCACATCTATAAATAAATCTGTGGCTATGGCCATATATTTAAATGACTAAATATGGATATATGGATATGACCATTGCAAGAATTTGTTTTGCTTGATTGTATGCTTTTGCATGTTTGCAACAGGGTTTGTTTTGTTTTGTCAATTGGGGCAGGGAAAGGGGGGGGATGGGAGAAAGAATGCAGAACTGAAAATAAAATAAAATTTAATTAAAAATACAAGTTCACTCTGTCTGCATATTAAATTATTTGGGTAGCTTTTCTTTTCTTCCTTATCTGAGTCATATCTTTTTTTGCCTTCGTATTTTTCATTCTTGAGAACTTCCCATCCATCTTGGGTCAACTTCCTTATTGAATTTTAGGTTATGGAAATGGAATAAACTTATTCCTTTTATGAATTCTGAATTCTTTGAATCTAAGATTCATGTCAGACTACTCTTTACTTGTCCTTGATTAAGGTGTTGTGGTCACTCCCTCACAATATTACCATCATTTTTATTTTGGCATCTTCAGTGGTCAAATATGAGGTCCAGAATAGCAGTTCTTGTTGCTTCCTCACTTACAATTATAGAATTGTAGAGTTAGAGGTAAAAGTACCTTGGAGGTCATCAGATCCAGCCTTCTTAATTTACAAATGAGGAAGCTGAGGCATAAAAGCAATTAAATGATCTGTTTAGGATTACAAGCTGCGGGGCAGAGTCAAGATGGTGGAGTAGAAGCAGGACTTCCGTGGGGCTCTGGCTTCCACCCCACCCCCGCTTCCACTCCACCCCCACCAATTCATGTAAAAGGGGACTCTGAACAAACTTTGGAGCTACAGAACCCACAAAATGACACAGAGAAGCTAACCTCCTGCTGAGGACATTAATAACTATTATTAATACTATTTTACATGTAATTGGGAAATTAAGATATACAGGCACTGGGGTATAGAGATCCAACATGCCCTACTGGAAAAGTCGAAGGGGGTATGGGAGAGAGCAGATTGGAGGAGGGGATATCCTGTGGGACCACTATTTTGGGGCAGTGGGTAGGGGAAAAATGGGCAGAAAATTTGTAACTCAAAATATTGCAGAAATGAATGATGTAAACCAGTAGTTAATAAAGCATTTGAAAAAATAAATAGGATTACAAGCTATTAAATATCGAAAACAGGATTTGAATCCAACTTTTCTAAGTCCCTTACTTTAATCCCTGTGACAGAAGCATCCCTTAACCTCAAATCAAGTTAAAGAACTTGTCTGCTACCTTGATTTTGACAAAGAGAAAGATCATAGATTTATAGAGGCAGAGATTATCAAACCTAATTCCTGCATATTATATTTGAGAAAATTGATGCAGAGAGGTTAAGTGACTTGCCCAGGGTCATCTAACTAATCTTGAAGCAGGGTTTGAACCCCATATCCAGTACTCTAACACCCCTAACTGCCTTCTGGAAGAGGAAGAGTGAGGGAGGGAGGGAGGGATTGGGGGGGGGGGAGAGGGAGGGAGGGAGAGAGAGAGAGAGAGAGAGAGAGAGAGAGAGAGAGAGAGAGAGAGAGAGATCAATGACTAGTGGAAATTCCCATCATGTTTTCATACCACCTTTGTGATCTTTTTCATGGACTTCATAGTGGTCTGCAATGTAATCCCCATAACTATATTGTTTCTATTTCTCTTTCCTTTGATCCTTTTCCAAGAGTTTCCCCCTTCTGTTTCCTAGATGGCTTCATAGGAATATATCATCTTAATATAAAGTGTGAATCCATAATTCTCTTTCCTTATTTTATTCCATTTGTGAATCCATAATTCTCTTTCCTTATTTTATTCCATTTGTATAAGGTTCACCCTGATACAATCAAATTCTAGTCACTAATTCCATAGCACCAAATATCAGTAATCCCTATGTGGCTGCATCTTCTTCCTTGTATTAAGTATGTTTGTAACTCATATCTTATACATCTGTGTATAAATCTGAGATTACAGGTTTTATTGCTGGTTATCTTCTTGAATGCTGTCTCCTGTGAATTGTCCTTTCTAGTAATAGCTTATACCTGCAACTCAGTGTGATTATGTGACTTGGTAAAAAATGTAGGGAGTTTTCTCTTTCTCTCTTCATTTTCGGTTTAAAGTGCTCTTGATCTAGTAGGGAAATAAGATGCAAACACTTGTGTTTATTTCCCTTATGTATAAATGTCTAGAAATGACTGATGTTGCTTTGTTATTTTTTCATTTGGTTGACAGCATGAGTTGTTGCCATAGGATTATTTTTCATATTAGCATCTTTCTTTAAGGATCTTAGATAATGTACTTGGACTCAAACTGATTTACTGTCCCTTTGTGTCTTGCTGGCACAGTTTGTCTTCTTTCATCCCTAGCTATCAGAATTGATGTAATAGACTTCATTTCTTCTGCTTACCTCATGAATGGTTGCCTTCTCTTTGATTTTCCATGAAGAAATTCCTTTAACACTCTGGCTATCTGATGCTAAACTCTGTGGAGTCAACTTGGAGTAAATGTGAAATAAGTATATCCTCTACCCATGCAGATTAATCTGTAATGTCATTATTTGCCCTATCTTAAAAGTATTCTAATTTGAGGACAAACCTGGGAGGGAGGGTCATTAGTTTAGAGATGTTTTAATCTTTCTCTTCATAACAGTAAGGTTAATAGTACACACACTATCCTTCCTTCTGTCAACACGGTATTTTCCCTTTTTGTCCAGACCCATGACTTCATTACTCTCAGGAACTCCTAGTATGGAATATCCCTCCACTGCTATTCATCAGCAGTTTACCTGTAATTTATACTTAGATCATTTCAAAAAACATCAAGATAAGTGACTTTATCATGGTCACATAGCAAGTTTGTATCAGACAATTAAGGTAAAAAATTTAAATGTTCTGACCATACCCATGGTTGATTTTTAATGGAAATTTCTCTAAAGCCAGATATTTTTTTCCAACAGATAGAAAAACACTGACTCTTTTTAGTGTTTTGATCTCACATTTAAGAATGTGAAATCATCTCTTGAAATATTTTCCTACGTTTTTCTCCTTGTCAGTTGCAACACAAGATTGGCAAGATTGACAATCAGTAGGCTTACTGCTAAATCCGCTTAGAAGGGAACTCTTGTTCTAAAATTGCCAAGAGGCCAGGTTCCGAAAACCTGACCTAGGATGCAAGTCAAGTTACTGATGCCTTGTACTTTCTCACCAGGTCTTGAACAGGATATTATCTCTTATGGCTCACTCTCTGCCATGTTATTCACTGTTGTCCATCATCATATTAATTTGGAAGCAGGCAATGCAGTGAAAGACCCCTGGGTATGGAGGACCTCACTTCAGATTGTGGCTGTGCCATTTACTATCTGGCTCAGCATGGGCAAGTCACTTAAACTCACTGGTCCTCAGTCCCTGATCTTTAAAATAATGGCTTTGGAATAGATGGGCTCTGAGACCCTTTCTAACTCTTAATCAAAAATCCCATGAATTATTGACATTGCTGCTAATTAATCTCTGCTTCGTAATGGCTCTTTACTATATTCTTTTAGTTTCTGCACATTCTATCACATATGTCTTACATAACAGTATGGGTCCAAAATATCCCCAGTATTCTGATGGCACAGTAGACTGCAGGTAGAATCCCCATGGTGGCAGATGTAAGCATCAGTATCTGATTACTGTCAATCATTGCTACCCTTCACTCTAAACTGCCCTCCAGCATATAAAGCAGAGTGTCTCAAGTGGAAACTTCCTAAATTAGATGTTGTTTAAATAGGAAAGGAAGTTCTTCTAAAAATGATTTAATAGCAGCTTACTGAGACTGAATGAAAATGCTAGCATTTTTTTAAAGACAGTAATAATCTTATAATGAAAATGTACTTTGTTGTTATTTTAATAAATCCTGAGCAAGCATTTGGTAGACAATAGGAGAATTTTTAAAAACTTCAAACTTTGTCAAAGAAAAAAACTTCCTAAGTGTGGAATAAGGTGAGAGAATCTCATACTCAGCTTATATGACAGTGGTCTTTTTTTTTTTTTTTGCTTAGCAGAGATTCCATTTATCATTTTACCAGGAATAGAAATTTTAACAACAACCTGTTCTTTTAGCTCCTCTGGAAGGTATCATGAAATATGTATGCAATAAAACCTCATTAATTTGGAATAATTGGAAGGAAAACCAGTCTGAGGTTGCTGAAAATCTGAATTTAGAATATGTTTTAAGGAATGTGGATTTTTTAATTCTTTCAAGGCAAGTCAATAGACATTAGTTAAACAACTACTGCACTGTGCTAAATGCTGGAGATACATAGAAAGGGAAAAACAAAGGTTTTATTGCATATGTATTTCATTATATCTTCCTGAAGAGGTAAAAGATCAGATTGGAATTAAAGTTTCTATTCCTGTTAAAATGATAAATGTAATTTCTGCTTTAAAAAAAAAAAAGAAATGACAGTCATATAAATTGCATATGAGATTCTCTTGTCCTATTCCATATTTAGGAAGTTTTTTTTCCCCTTTTTTCTTAAGAAGTTTACAATCTGCAAACAAACAACTATATACAAAAAAAAGATATATACAGGATGAATAGGAGATAAAGACAGTAGCATTAAGGGGCGTGGGGAAAGCTTCTTGCAGAAAGTAGGATTTTAAGGAATTAAAGGAATTTTAAAGGATTAAAATTTTAATTTAAATTTTAAAAGGATTTAAAATTTAAAGGAATCTGGAGAGAATTCCAAAAATGGAGATAAGGAAAAAGGCATGAAGTTAGGAGGAGAATGTCTTGTGCAAGGAACAGGAAGGCAGACAGCATGATGTATGTAAGAAAGGATACTAGAAAGATAGGAACAAGTCTGTCTGTGAAAGGTTTTAAAATTCCAACACAGGATTTTATATATGATCCATCATGTGATGGGAGCCACTAGAATTTATAGGGAAGTGACATGGTCAGATCTGCTCCTTTTGATTGTTGAGTTGTAGAAAATGAAGTCTGGAGAGGCTAAATAATTTTGTATAAAGGAAGACTTTATATGATTAAGAATCGTTCTTTTAAGTAGATTAAACCTTCCCCTTTTAATCTTATTTACAGTCAGCTTGCTTAGTGTAATGATAATGGGAATCTGAAGATCTTCCCTGCCCCTTGGCCCTTTGATAGGCTTAAGTGAATCTAAGAACCTTCCCTGATTTAAAAATATACTCTGCCCCCTAATAGGCTGAATGTGGTCACATGGAGCCTGTGGTTGGTTTTTCTGGAATGCCTACACCTTGTTACTTTGTTACTTTTTGGCAGTGGTTCTAGTGACATTCTCTGAACCTGGAGAAGGCTATATATATACCCTGATGTGAGGTTTTGCTTTGGGGCTCACTAAGGGAAGAATGTGATTTGGCCAGATGGACTCTGGGCAGCAATTGAGCCCCCAGCTTTGAAAACCCGGATGTTGGTGCTTCCCTCTCTGGTAACTAACTAGGTATGGATGTAATGGTCAGACAGCTGGAAGCCCTGTCTGCTTAATTGTGTTATTTTCTGTTGTAACTTCTGTTTGTATTCTCTGAAGTTCAGGGTATTGACTTTTTCCCCTGAACTAGGTAAATGATATATGTTTGATTAAAGTAAGATTGTTAACCCATTTTGAGTTGCTTTCCTTTAGAAAAGCAGATCAAAGAACCTGTGCCAGCAGCCATCCTGGGTATGCTAGGGTGCTTGCTGCTACACTTAGTGAACATTTTCCCACAGATCAGGAATAAATAAACTGTAAATAAACTACTGCCATTGGCCTCCAGCATGTGTTTGTATATCTAGAGAGCCAAGACTGATTTCTACATTTTTTTTTTTGGAGGGCAGTTGGGGTTAAGTAACTTGCCCAAGGTCACATGGCTAGGTTTTTGTTTGTGTGTTGAGTGTCTGAGGTCAGATCTGAACTCAGGTCCTTCTGACTCCAGGGCTGGCGCTCTACTCACTGTGCCACCTAGCCGCCCCGATTTCTACATTTTAAAATACAATGGCTGTACAAAAATAGGCATTGGGTCAGATTTGGCTGGGGAGAGTAGTTTGCTAACAAAACCAGAAAGGGTTCATCTTGAGGAAAATAAGGTATACAAGTATTTTCTGGCCCTGTGTTCTATTAATTACTTATCAAAATGTCTTTACTCTTACAACCCATGTAATTACATTGCAGCATTTAAGTTAGTCAAAACTGGCTAGAGTTTCACCCCAATTTACAATATATAATGATACAATGAAGAACAATCTTCATTATAAACAGAAACAAATTTTTGTTCTTAGTGATATAAAGTATTCCTTCTAGTGATGTAAATCACAACTAATCTATGCCTGCCCATCTTTTGTAACTCTTTTCCCTGGCCTTCTTTAAGTTGACCTTATTTGGTCAATCTGCCATGCTGGGTAGACTGCTTTTCCTGACATCACTAGGATACCAATGAAGCATGCATTCTCTCCATTTGTTTTCTCCTCACTCTTGCTAGCTATCTTCTTTTTCATTCATACATTTCTTTGTTAACATAATGTATACCACTTCTGTAGCATAGTTCCTCCTTTGTAACATGTTATACCTTGCTAATGCCCTTTGGGGAGCATCAGCTTTAGTTTTCTGAGATTAGTGTTCTGTGACTCGGAGCCATATAACATCAGTGGAAGAAAATTGGTATACAGATAATAGACCTTTGTTTCAGAGAGAAACAAGTTTACTATAAGTTTGTTATTTCCAGAAGCAATCCAGCCTGCTCTCTTAACCATGTCATTTAAACCAAGTCAGGGGCAAATTGGCTTATCAAAATAACTTAGTGTAGTTTAACTAGAAATAGCTGATAGTAAATATGCACTCAGAATTGCTATAGATTTTCAGATAGTTTCATCTTTTCTCTATATTTCTCTTAAGTATAATACATTATCTTTGGTTATCTATTTTCTTTTCAGGACCAAACAAATTTGTATTTTATATTCTTTTCTAAAGTTTATTATTCAATTAACGATTCTACATTTGAAATACTTCTTCTGTATCCCTCTTCTAGCATTTTTTCTTTTGTTAAAACTCAGCTGAAATTATCTTTCCTAACTTATTCAGTTCCCTTGATTATATTCTGTTATTTTATATTTTCACACAAATTTTGAAACTTTTCCAGCTGATTTGAAATGTGTTTGAATAGCATATGAAAAAGAGCTACACAAGATAAAGGTTCTGTATTATTTTGGGAGAGCCTGTGGTAATATGTCATAAATTTACCAGTATAGAAACAACCTGAATCTCTTTGCCTAGCAACACTGCAAAGGCAGACAAAGTTCATTATGGAAATTTTCTTCATATGCTCTGCTTTGAGAGTTAGTGTGGCAGAATGGATAGAAAGCTAACCTCAAGGCCAGGAAGACCTGGATTCAGGTTCTGCCCCTTATACAGACTGACTGTGTAACACTAGTCAATTCAGAAACTTCTCAGTGTTCAAAGGTCAGAGGTGTCAAATTCAAACAGAAAAGGGGACCACTAAACCACACAGAAGGATCCCTGTTGCTGCATATTCAGTTAGAAAATTACATATTAACATTATCTATGTTCTATTGTATTTTTAAAATTAATTTTGATAAATATTCCCAATTATGTGTTATCTAGTTCCAGGAGCATTGAGAATTTTGTGGCATCCAGCATGCCACATGTTTATTACCTCTGGGCAACTACCTAAGACTGTACATATACAGGAAGGTGGCTTCATGCATCTGAGAGTTCCAATGAACTAATAAAATCACAGGTGCAGTCCCTGTCTCTCTGCTATTCAGTTTTTTGTTAACATCATCTATAGGACATATATTGCCAAACTGGAATGTATCCAAAGGAGGGTGTGACCAGATTGATGAAGTACTTAGAAACCATTCCCTGAGAATCAGCAGAAGAAATTGGGGACATTTACCCTGGAGAAAAGACTTCTTGGAGTCATTGTGTCTCCCTTTAAGTACTTGAAGGATTATCCCGTAGAAGAAAAATTAAATTTGTTCTGTTTGGTCTTAAAAAGTCTAACTAGAGGGTGGCTAGGTGGTGGAGTGAGTAGAGTGCTGGCCCTGGAGTCAGGAGGACCTGAGTTCAGATCCAACCTCAGACACTTAACACTTTGCAGGCCATGTGACCTTCAGCAAGTCACTTAACTCCAGTTGTCCTGCCTTCCCCCCTCCAAAAAAAAAAAATCTAAGAGCAGTGAGCAGTAGTTGTCCAGAGGCAGTTTTCAACTTGATGTAAAGAAAGATACATGACAATTAGACCTTTCCAAAATAATAATGATAATAGTAATAATAATAATAGGTAGCACATGTTATTATCTCATTTGATCCTGAGTTAGGTGCTATTGTTATTCCCATTAAAGAGTAGGTGGCCATCTTAGGAAAGTAATGGGTTTCTCCCACCTGGAGGTCTTCAGTCAAAAGCTGGAAAACTACTTGTTGTGGATTTTACAGAGAATCCTGATCTGATATAGTTGGATTACATGCTGTCTGGGGTCCCTTCCTATTCTAGGATTGTGTGATTCTATATAATTTTTCAGTCCAAGTTGAACTTACACAACTTTACCTAAGTTCAGTAAATTAGCCACCATTGGCCAGGCAGTATGGCATGATAAGAGAGAACACTAGAATTGTTGCCAGTGGATCTTGATTCCCATCCTGGCTCTTCCACCTACTACCTGTGTAACCTTGCTGATATCATTTGGTTTCTCATGCTTTAAAGTAAAGATGCTGCATTATATGTACTGAAGTCTTTTCCAGCTCTAAATTCTATGATCTTGTGAATAATGTTTCTTAATTAATTGTGCTAATGGGTATCCATCACTTTCCAAATGTCAAGTTTATTCTTATATTTGCAAAGGGGAGAGAATGGTTAATGAGACATACTGCTGTAGCAATTCATGATAATATAGTATTTAATTTTAGAAAAGAAGAAAGAAAATAAATTTTTCTACTCCCGGGTTGCTTTTACATTTACAAAAACAAATCATTTTCAAGTAAAAGACATATTAATATGATTGCCTAAAATCTCTGGACACAGTGTTTCTTCCTACTTTGAACGTGAAAGCATTTTTCCTGATTATATTATTGACTCAAGGTGATGGAAGTAGATAATTCCTGAGCATTTATTAAGACCTTTCTCTGACAAAAATCCAGCAGAGTTAATTTCTAAGTAAGATATTTTGAAGTTTCAAAATGTAGATGTTCTTGTGGTGTTTTAATATGTTAGAAAAGATACTAGCCAAGACTTTTGAAATTGTGTCTTTCACCAAGGAATCATAAAATTAAGTGAATTCAAAGGGTAAAGGTTTAAATCTTACTAATAAGAAAAATGTATTTATTAACCTCTTTTATTTAACCAAAGATTGCTAAAACCCTGAATTATCTATCTGCTTTTCCCTAGTTTGAAAAAGAAAAACAGCATGATATTCGAGCCTTCTTTTTACCAAAACATAATAAGAAAAGTCACACAATGTCATCCTGTGATGAATCAAATGTACTACAGGAAAAAGATACTGAGAAGGCCTTGGATTCTAGAAAATTAGCTATGAGGGATGCCATTGACTGTGGAAGTGATTTTGAACCTGAAGCTAAAAGATGGAAGTCAGTGGCCACTCAGAACAATTCTTGTCAAAAAGAGAAAAGACCATCCTGGTCTAGTCCAACAAATGCTGAATTTATTAAAGAAGCGATTCAGGAGACAAAGTCTAATTCAACCAACATATCTCTCCCTGGAAAAATTTGGCAGTGTGGTCTTTGCACCTATGTTAATAGTTCATTATTGCCTTATTGTGAAATGTGTGAGACCCCTCAAGGCAGTGCTGGTGAGTAGAGGTGGGGGGGAGAGTTATCTTTGCTCCTAACTATAACAGAAACCCTATTGCTTTTAGAGAATACAGCTTATCAAAGCTTAGTGCGACTGCTCAGTGACTTGAGCCTGCAATACTAGAAATAAGACCTTCACATAGTGAAGACCCTGTGAATTTATCCTCTTTGGGAATGTGAAAAGCTTCCATTTTTGTCAAGAATGTATATCCCCAAGTGTCTGTGACATGGCATTAATTTGGCACAAATGGACATTTCTGATTAATGTCAGCAGGATGCGAATTCAATGGGCAGGAATAGAAGCTCTGTTGCCATGGCAGCAAATATGCCTTATAGTCAGAGATCTGCTGTTTTCTTCTCTTTTGTAGATGTTATGATTTTAAAGGGAAATTATAGATTTTTATGTTCTAAATAGCCAAAAAGATCTCTGGAGTTACTTTGCTTCCTAAATCTGTGAGGTACGGTATTTTTTGTTTGGTAAATAATAAAAAATTCCCCCAGGTTTCATTTCTTTAAAGAAGCTAACTGGACTGTCTTAGTAATTTGTTATATTTTTAAAAACAGGAAGTGATTTTAAAGCAAAAATAAAGATGTCCTAAACTGCTTACTGTGTATATTTTTATACCAGGATCAATCATTTTCTACTGTGTAGTTTGGGGAGTGGTTCCACAGTTGTCTTATGAAGAATGCCATTGATGTTCCTTTTGTTTCGTAATTTGGAAGCATATTTTTATGACTGTGGAAACTGTCAGTTGACAGCACTGGAAAATGCAATACAAATTTTATTTATGAATTCTAATAATCATACAACTGATTTATCTGGTACTTTTTGGTTTCAGAGCTCTTGACATTAACCAGTGAGTCAGCTACTTGGGCTGCAGTAGTCTGAGTTGCTCTCTGTCCTTCCCTCCAGGGTCTCTTAGTTCTGATCCAAAGCTAAATGCAATCTGTAGCGAAGGCTTTACTCTTTCAGTTCTTGGTGTTCCTGCCAAAATTGACAAAGTCTGCCATCTGGGTAGTTGTATTTGTAATGTGGACACCTGTTGTCTGCAAACTAAATTGGAACCACAAGCTCATTTCACAGACCATCCCTATAGCAATTAGCATGATTTCATTCAACTCCCAACTGTTATAAACATAAAAATAAAGTACTCTTTGCCTGTAAAATAATTTCTGAGCACATAAAGTATATAAGATAAATGACTCAGCAGCATAATTTGGAATTTAATATTGGTTAATAGTTTCTTATTTTTTCTCTTGTGCTATCAAAAGTCAGTCCTACAATTGCCTCTTGAATGATAAGGTCATAGGCAGATTGTCTCACTTATATTTGAACAACATTTTTAATGACTTTTCACTAACTTTATCAGCTTAATTAAAGATGGGGAAAAAAGAATGTTCTTATTAGTAGTGATTATGTCATTATAGAAAAATTATAATAATTAGTTTAATGAAGGTTAAGTTACTGTTTAGTGAAGTGATTCCCGTTGCCTGCCGGTTTTTTGACACCCCAGGATATCTCCAATTAACTCAAGGGGTATCATGGAAAAAATAATTTAAAAAACAAAATTAATTTTAATTTACTTTCAGTTAAAAAATACATGCCATATGGCACATTTGGAAGGGGACAGCTGTTAGCAAATCAAACAGTAGAAAGGTGTCACGATTCTAGAAAGGTTGGGAATCACTTGTTCAGTGCATTATAAGTAATTTGGCATAATTTGCATTCAGTTCTAATGTTTAAGTCATTATTGCTTTAACTTCCATCTGTGCCAAGGTCTTTCTGAAGTTACAAATAAATGAAGTTATAAATATATTTTTTTCACTTTCAAGAAACTGCCGATAACTTTTAGTTTGTTTTTAGTTCTTTTAGAAACCGTAATGTTTATGGCAGCAAAAGCCTTAGAGTAAGAATAGGTTTAAGTCTCTGCCTAGACACTTAACAGCTGTATGATCCTGAACAAGTCACATCATTCTCTGAGCCTCAGTCTTCTCTTATATGAAATTAATATATTGCTTTGTATTATCTACTTAGGGTACTGTGAGGAATAAATGAGATAAACTTTATTGTGAATATCGTAAATATATTACCTAAGTGTGAACTGTTATTTTTGTCTCATTGGTAGTACCAAGAGGGATGTTTAGCTTAGAAAATGGAAACCTTCGTGGGTCATCAAAACAGCCATCCATTATTTGAAAGACTGCTTATGTGGAAGAGATTAGATTTATTATATGTCATATTTGAAGGCAGGTCTAAACTCACTGGTAGAAGTTAATACAGTGGCACACTTTTACTGTTTGTAAAAACTTTCTAACACTCAGGAGCTCAGCAGCAATACATTGGCCACTCTGTGATGTCATACATTAGTTTCCTGTTTGTAAGAGACTAGATTACCACCCATCAGAAATGTTGAAGAAAAGATTTTGTGGTAGGTGGGATTCTGAGCTTGATGACATCGAGGTTCTTTCTGACTGTAAGATGCTATGATTTCATGGCTTAGAATAAAACAAGTAACAGGTTTGGTTTTTCCCTACATTTTGTATTTCCCATTCCAGCACAATGGCTGAACAAAGTAAGCATTTAAAAAATGCCTATTGATGAATTTTTTAAATTGATTTCTCATTTCTTTAATTATAGGACATCTAAAAAAGCAGCAAATAGATGATTCCAACTGTATCCAGGACAAAAAAGGAAATCAGGTGAATGAGTCCCAGAAAAGTGGCATCTTGCAAGCCGAAACCAACTCTTTCTGTGTACAGCAACTCCTTGAACAATCAGAAACAGAACAGTTTGTGGAAAGCAAAGGAGAAAAAGCTAAAAGTGAAAATGAAGGTGAAGGAGATGGACTACAACTCCAAAAAGGTGAATGTTGTTTACATTTGTATTTTAGTCTGTATGAAAACAAATGTCAGTGATGAAGTACCCTGGAACAGACTCTTGCCTCTGGGGTCAGAGGATCTGGGTTTGAATCCCAGCTCTGCTATGCTTGTGTACCCTTCGGCAGGTCTCAGAGCTTCTCTGAGCCTTAGTTTCCTTGTCTTTAAAATAAAATGGTTAAAAAAGAATAAAATAAAATAAGACGGTTAGGTAGACTAGATGATCTCCAAAAGTACTAGCCTTTAAATGTTTTTTTTTCTTTTAATGAACCTCATCAGTTTAATCTTGTGTGATTCCAGAGAAGATTTGAGGAGTCATAAGACACAAAAATATATCATTAAATAGATATTATTCATAGCATCTTCTAATTTTTTAAACCAACTTTTTGTAGCTTAGTATTTAAAAGAACAACAACAGACGTGTGGGAGTCTGGATTTGAAGTTTTAAGACCTGGTTTCAGATCCCATCTCAGACAATTATTAACTTGTGAACACAGGTAGGTCTGCTTATCAGAGTCCCATTTTCTCAGCTATAAAATGGGGTTAAAAATACCCATACTTCATGCTTTATAGGGCTGTTTTGAGGAAAGGGCCGCATTTTTCTCCCATTTGTACTCCTTTGAACTAAACTTCATTATGCTGCCTGTATGAATCCCTTCTTCCCTCCTTCCCTGCCTTTTTCAGCTTCTGTTTGTATGTTGCCTTCATTAAATTGTGAGTTCCTTGAGGGTAAGGACTCTGTATTTTGTTGTATTTTTGTCCCCAGCACTTAGCACAGTGCCTGGCATGTAGTAGGCACTTTTATTGACTGATTTTTGTTCCTTCTCATCTATTCTATTAACCTTTGAGGTGTTCTTTTTGCCCCCAGTATTTCAACTCTCTAATCTATCCTCCAAAATGTTCCCATATAACTCTACTTAAGGCACTACTATGATCATGTCCGTCAGACTCAGAGGTTTCTCCCATCCATCCCCTTCTCTGTTGAAATACTTCCCTTTAGGGCTTAATTCAGATACTAGCTCCTCAAAAAGCTATCCCTGAATTTTCTTACTTTCTTTCCCACCATACCACTGGGAAAGTATGTCTAATCGTCAGTGGGGCATAGCTCTTCACCCTTATCTCTTTGACCTCATAGCTTTTATGTGTGTGTGTGTGTGTGTGTGTGTGTGTGTGTGTGTGTGTGTGTGTGTGTGTATTTGATATACCAGATTAGACCATAAATTCCTGAGAAATAGTGTCATAGATTAAGATTGAGAGCTGAAGGGATCTTGAAACTCATCTAACCCAACCTCGTCATTGTAAAATATAAAGATGAGGAAACTGAGTCTAGAGGGTTCTAATGAAAAAGCTATACAAGTAGTAAGTGGCAGAGATGGAATTCAAACTCATATCCTATGGCTACAAATTCAACTTCTTTTCCATTATACCTCACCTTGAGGACAGGAAGGGGCTGTCATTTTCATATTTCTGTCCCTAGTTTCTGTTAGGACCTTGCATGTAGCAAATACTTATTGAATGTTTAATTGAATTGAACTGAACAGACCTTGTTTAGTTCTGTTAACTTTAATGGCCATTAAAAAGGCAGCATGTACTTGGAATAAGGATACTATTGTGTATTTCTTTTTTCTTATTCCCAGCTTAAAAACAAATGAAACTGAAGTTCTAAAGCTTCTAACATAATAAAGCAGTAGCTTGGATCAGGAGAATAATGTGCATCTGGGAATGGATATAAAATCATTTCAGTTTGTTGTTTGTTATCTTTAGTCTTCATTTAATCTCTTTCCATCTGTATATTAAAAATAATGAATTCTGTTCTTTCATTAGGAGTCAGATGCTTTCACTCAAGTTTGCAGATATTTTTCAGAAGTTGTTTAACCTGCAGAAAGTCAGTTTATCCAATAAAATGTACATTAGCCCCTTCCACACTTAAGAGAGTCATCATTTTCCCTCATAGCTATGCCTTCTCCTCTTGCTTCTTTGACTACTAGGCTAAGAAATCATCAGAATCCATCTGCAACAACAACAAACACTATGTGTTTGGCACTGTGTGCCAGACACTGTACCAAGCTCTGGGGATACAAAGAAAGGCAGAGGCATACTCCTTGCCCTCAAGGACCCTATCTTTAGGGAAGATAGCATGCAAACAGCTATCTACATATAAGATACACACAGCACAAGTGAGAAGGCACCAGCAGTGCCAGAGTATCAAAGCATGTCTTTTTCAGAAGATGAGACTTGAGAGAGGATTCTGGGAAGATGGAATAGGTCAGAAAATTTCAAGCTCTCAAGATTTTCTTCCACAAAAGAGATAAAATATCACCTCAGAGCGAATTTAGAGCGATGAAAATAAATAAGAATAGGGGCAAAACAGGGTTCTTCCTGGGACAATCAGAAATCTGAAGACAAATTCCAGGAAGAGGTTTCCTCTCAGTGAAGAGTAAATACCTCCAGGGCTAGGGGCTGCTTAAACAACTAGTAGCAAGCCCTGGCGTTAGCTAGGTTGGGAGGCAGCCCCAGCCACAGGAACTTTTACCTCCAGTACAGTAAGGGGAGTTGGGTGTCTGAGCTGGGGAAGGTCTAGGAAACCTTGATGGGGAGAGGGTGGGGTGAAGAACTAGCACATGCCCAGTAAGTGCAGAGCAGGAGAGTGGGATCCTGCTGGCTGTGGCCATTTAAAGGAGGCTGGAGGTCTTTGTTTGAGTTCAGGGTCAGAAGGGAGAACTGAAGAGGATCAGAAGCCAGAGGAACCATCCCTCACACCCCAGGACTTTAAAAAACTAAACTATTATCAAAAAGAAAATTCACAGGCAAAGGAGAAAGAATCCAACCATAAAGGGCTACTATAGGAATAGAGAAGACTGGGATTTGTCTTCAGAGGAGTATACTAAAGCAAAGAAACCCTCTTCTACCCCAAAGAGTAATGGCAAGCGGTCACCTGCCCAAAAAGAATTCATGGAAGAACTTAAAAAACACTTTTAAAACCTAATGAGAGAGATTGAGGAAAAACTAAAAAGAAAAATAAGAATAATCCAAGAAAAACAAGATTATGAAAAAAAAGTCAGCCAGTTTGAAAAGGAGATCCAGAATCTTAAAGAAGGAAATTATTCCTTAAAAATGAGAATTGGGCAAGGGGAAGCTAGTGAAGTTAGAAGACAAGAAATAATTAAACAGGGGCGGAGCCAAGGTGGCGGAGTAGAAACAGCACTTAAAGGTGCTCTGCCCCACACCACTTCCAAACTATGTAAAAGGGGACTCTGAACAACTTCTGGAACCCCAATACCCACAGAACGACACAGAGAAGCTAACCTCCCACCGAGAACAGCCCAGCAGCCCTGCAGGGAGGGCCAGCGCAGTATTCTGGGAGCCGACAGCCCAGTGCTTGGAGAGCTGAGCCCAGGTCCGTGTGAGCCACAGTTTTAGCCCCAGGGCAGCCAGGCCAGCAGCCAGCTGGAGGGACCCCAGAACAACAGCAGCTGTGGCGATTCCAGAATTATCAACACAGACATGCCTAGGACAAAGTAAGAGGTTAGTACCCTATGGACTTTGGGACCAGTATTTGGGGAACGCGTCAGCTTCCTCCCCTGGGGGCTAGAAGCTGCTGAGGAGACACAGTACACTCACCATTTTGCAGCTCCAGTGGCAGCATCAGCTCCTGGCCTGTGAACTGTAGGGAGATCCAGCGATCAGTCTTGGGGGGGGTAATCGCTCTTGCTTTAACCTCCCTGGATCTGGATTGTGATCTGGGGTGGAGGTCGTGGGTGGGTTTCCAGCTTGCCAGAAACGGAAGTTGTCCCCCCACATGTTCGGGATGAAAGTCCCCGTCTGGCAGCAAAGCCATACTGTGGCAACAAGCCCAAAAGTCAAGTAATTAAGTGGCAACATGCCAAGGCAAAGGAAACAAATTAAACAGAAAAATGCAACCTTAGACTCCTACTTTTGGGGCAAAGAAGATTGAAGCATAGAACAGGAACAGAGCTGTGAGGTCAGAAATCCTGCTCCAAAAGCCCCAAAGGAAAATATGAGTGGGTTATAGGCCATAGAGGACCTTAAGAAGGATTTTAAAAATCAAATAAGAGAAGTGGAGGAAAAATTGGGAAGAGAAATGAGAAGGATGCAGGAAAAGTATGAAATGAGAGTCAACAGCCTGACTGAGGAAAATAACACCCTAAAAAATAGACTAACTCAAATGGCAAAGGATGCTCAAAAGGACAATGAGGAGAAGAATGCCTTAAAAAGTCAAATTTGCCAGATGGAAAAAAAATCTCAAAAGCTCACTGAGGAGATTCATTCTTTCAGAGTTATACTGGAGCAAATGGAAGCTAATGACTTTATGAGAAATCAAGATGTTGTTAAACAGATCCAAACAAATAAAAGAATAGAAGGCAATGTGAAATATCTCATGGGAAAAACCACTGACCTGGAAAATAGATCCAGGAGAGATAATTTTAAAATTATTGAATTACCTGAAAGCCATGATCAAAGAAAGAGCCTAGAAGTCACCCTTCAAGAAATTCTTGAGGAAAATTGCCCCGATGTTTTAGACCCAGAGGGCAAAATAGAGGTTGAAAGAATCCACAGGTCACCTCCTGAAAAAGACCCCAAAAAGAAAACTCCCAGGAATATTATAACCAGGTTCCAGAATTCCCAGATCAAGGAGAAAATACTACAAGCAGCCAGGAAGAAATAATTTCAATATTGTGGAAACACAATCAGAATAGCACAGGACCTGGCAGCTTTTACACTGAGGGATTGAAGGGCATGGAATATGATATTCCAGAGGGCAAAAGAGCTAGTATTGAAGCCAAGGGTCACCTACCCAGCAAAACTGATTATTTTGTTTCAGGGGAATAGAGGACTTTCAAGCATTCTTGAGGAAAAACCAGAGTTGAATAGAAAATCTGACATCCAGACACAAGAAGCAAGAGATGCCTGTGAAGGTAATCAGAAAAGAAATCAAAAGGAACTTATCAAAGTTGACCTATTTACATTCCTACAAAGTCAAAGGGGGTATGGGAGAAGATATGGGAGAGAGCAGATTGGATGAGGGAATATCTTGTGGGACTGCTATTCTGGGGTGGTTGGTAGGGGAAAAAATGGGGAAAAATTGTAACTCAAAATCTGGCGAAAATGAATGATGTAAACCAGAAATTAATAAAGCTTTTGTTAAAAAAAGAAATAATTAAACAAAATATAAAGAATGAAAAAATAGAAAAGAACGTGAAACATAAGGAAAACAACTGATCTGGAGAACACATCAAGAAGATAAAACATAGGAATGATTGAACTAACTGAAAGCTATGATCAAAAAAAGTATTTTACTACTATAATATAAGAAATAATTAAAGAAAATTGTCCTAATGCCATTAGAATGAGAGGGGAAAGTAGAAATTGAAAAAATCCACCAAATACTACCTGAAAGAGAACCTACAAGGAAAACTCACAGGAATATTATAGTCAAATTCCAAAAACCACCAGCTCAAGGACAAAATGTTACAAGCAACAAGAAAAATCAACTTACTTATAGCAGTACCACAATTAGAATCACAGAAGACCTAGCAGTGGTGACACTAAAAGATTGCAGGTCTTGGGAATACCCTATATAAAAGAACAAAAGAACTGTACCTCTGCTGGAAAATATCATACCCAGCAAGGATAAGCATAATTCTGAATCGAAAAAAAAAGGATGTTTTTTTTTTTTTTTTAAAGCAATTGGGGTTAAGTAACTTGCTCAAGGTTACACGGCTAGTCATTTGATTTATGCGTGGGTGCTCATTTTCTGAGGCTGGATCTGATCTCGGGTCATCCAAACTCCAAGGCCGGCACTCTTACTCACTGCGCCACCTAGCCGCCCCTTTAGGGCAATTGGGGTTAAGTAACTTGCCCAAGGTTACACGGCTAGGTTTTTTTGTTTGTGTGGATTAAGTGTCGGAGGCCGGCTCCGAACTCAGGTCCTTCTGATTCCAGGGCCGGCGCTCTATTCACTGCGCCACCTAGCCGCCCCAAAAAAAGGATGTTTAATGAACTGTCAAACTTTCAGGTCTTTGTTAAAAAAAAAAAAAAAAAAGCCTGAACGAAATAGAATATTTAACACACATTTTTTATTTTTTGACCTTTTGTTCTTCCAGATAAATTTTGTCATTTTTTCTAGTGCTATAGAATACTTTTTTGGTAGCTTGATTGGTATGGCACTGAATAAGTCAATTGTTTTAGATAGAATTGATATCTTTATTATATTGGCTTGGATTACCCATGAACAGTGGTTACTTTTATAAACTTTTAGGTCTGATTTTGTTTGTGTGAAAAGTGTTTTGTAATTGTGTTCATGTAGTTCTTGAGTTTGTCTTGGCGGGTAGACTCTTCAATATTTTATATTGTCTACAGTTTATTTTAAAAGGAATTTCTCTTCCTATCTCTTGCTGCTGGACCTTGTTGGTAATATATAGAAATGCTGATTTGTGTGACTTTATTTTATATACTGCAACTTTGCTAAAGATGTTAATTATTTCAGCTGTTTTTTTTAGTTGATTCTTTAAGATTCTTTAAGTACACCATCATATCATCTACAAAGAGTGATAGTTTTGTTTCCTTGTCAATTCTAATTCCTTCAATTTCTTTTTCTTCTCTTATTGCTAATGCTAACATTTCTAGGACAATATTGAATAATACTAGTGAGAATGGGCATCCTTGCTTCACTCCTGATCTTATTGAGAAGGTTTTTAGCTTATCCCCATTACAGATAAAGCTTGTTGATAATTTCCAATAGGTATTACTTTTCATCTTAAGGAAAACTCCATTCATTTCTTATGTTCTCTAATGTTATTAATAGGAATGGGTGTTGTATTTTGTCAAGAACTTTTTCTGCATCTGTTGAGATAATTCTATGGTTGCTGTTGATTTTGTTATTTGTATGGTCAATTATGTGACAGTTTACCTAATATTGAACCAGTCCTGTATTCCTGGTATAAATTCTACCTGGTTACGGTATATGATCCTTGTGATATATTGTTGTAATCTCTGTGTTGTTTTATTTGAAATTTTTTTGTGACAATATATATTAGGGAAATGGATCTATAGCTCTCTTCTATTTTGGGTCTTCCTTGTTTAATATCAGTACCATATTTGTGTCATAAAAGGAATTTGTTAGGATTCCTTCTTTGTCTGTTTTCCCAGATAGTCATATAGTATTAGAATTAATTGTTCTTTAAATATTTGGTAGAATTCACTTGTGAATCCTTCTGGCCATGGGATTTTTCCCTAGGGAGTTAATTGATGGCTTGTTCAATTTCTTTTCTTTTCTTTTCTTTTTTTTTTTTAAGCAATTGGGGTTAAGTAACTTGCTCAAGGTTACACGGCTAGTCATTATTTATGCGTGGGTGCTCATTTTCTGAGGCCAGATCTGATCTCGGGTCATCCAAACTCCGAGGCTGGCACTCTTACTCACTGCGCCACCTAGCCGCCCCTTTAGGGCAATTGGGGTTAAGTAACTTGCCCAAGGTCACACGGCTAGGTTTTTGTTTGTGCGGATTAAGTGTCAAGAGGCCGGTTCCGAACTCAGGTCCTTCTGATTCCAGGGCCGGCGCTCTATTCACTGTGCCACCTAGCCGCCCCTTCAATTTCTTTTCTAATATTGGATTATTTAAATATTTTATTTCCCCTTCTGTCAGGGTAGGTAATTTATATTTTTGTAAATATTTGTCTCTTTCACTTAGATTGTCAGATTTATTGGCATGCAATTGGGCAAAATAGCTCCTGTTATGCTTTAATTTCCTCTTCGTCAGTGGTTGAATTCAAAGTTTTGATACTGGTCATTTGGTTTTCTCTTTCCTTTTTTTTTTTTTTAAGCCAAATTAACCAGTAGTTTGTTTGTTTGTTTTTTAATAAAACCAGCTCCTACTTTTTATTTATTAGTTCACAAGTTTTCTTACTTTCAGCTGTATTAATCTCTCTTTTGATTTTGGTGTTTAATTGGGATTTTTAATTTGTTCTTTTTCTACTTTTTTTTTTAGTTGCATGCCCAATTCATTGATCTTCCCTCTCTCTATTTTATTGATATAAAGTGTTTGGAGATATAAATTTTCCCCTAAGTATTGCTTTGATTGTATCCCATAGATTTTGGTATGTTGTCTCAGTGTTGTCATTCTCTTTAATGAAATTATTGTTTTTATGACTTGTTCTTTGACCCACTTATTCTTTTGGATTAGATTGTTTAGTTTCCAGTTAATTTTAATCTGCCTTTCCATGGCCCTATATTAAATGTAATCTTTACTGCAACATGATCTGAAAAGAATGCATTTAACATTTCTTTATTTTTTCATTTGATTGTGAGGTTTTTATGCCCTAATACATGGTCAGTTTTTGTGTAGGTGTCATGTACCGCTGAGAAAAAGGCTTATTCTTTTCTATCTCCATTCAGTTTTCTCCATATATAACTTTTTGAAGATTGTATTCACATCTTTGTTGTTTATTTTGTGGATAAATGTATTTAGTTCTGAGAGGGGAAAGTTGAAGTCACTCACTAATATAGTCTTTTTTTTTTTTTAAAGCAATTGGGGTTAAGTAACTTGCTCAAGGTTACACGGCTAGTCATTATTTATGCGTGGGTGCTCATTTTCGGAGGCCGGATCTGATCTCGGGTCATCCAAACTCCGAGGCCAGCGCTCTTACTCACTGCGCCACCTAGCCGCCCCTTTAGGGCAATTGGGGTTAAGTAACTTGCCCAAGGTTACAGGGCTAGGTTTTTTTGTTTGTGTGGATTAAGTGTCAGAGGCCGGCTCTGAACTCAGGTCCTTCTGATTCCAGGGCCGGCGCTCTATTCACTGCGCCACCTAGCCGCCCCTAATATAGTCTTAATATCTTTTCTTCTGTAATTCATTTAACTTCTTTAAAAATTTGAGTGCTAACCTGGAGAGACTTAGACAAACTGATGTTGAATGAGAAGAGCAGAACCAGGAGAAATGTGTACGCAATTACAGACACAATGTATGTGTGACGACCAACAGTGATAGACCTGGCTCTTCTCAGGAATGCAACGTTATAAGACAACTCCAAAGACTCATGATGGAAAGAGATGGCCATATCCAGAGAAAGAGCTACAGAGTTTGAATGCAGATTGAAGCAAACTACTGGCTCTTTCTTTTCTTGTTTTGTTTTGTTTCCTCTTTCCCATTGTTCATTCCATTGGTTACAATCTGACTAATGTTTAATGTAAAGCTATTTGCAGATAGTATAAATATACTATATAAATATACACCATAGATTGCATGCCTCCATGTTGGGGGGAGAGGGGTAAGGGAGAGGGGGAGAAAATTTGAAACTCAGGGGATTGTGGAAATGAATCTTATAAACTAGAAGTAAACAAATTAATAAAAAAAATTGAGTGTTACACCATTTGGTGCATCTATGTTTGGCTTTGATATGACTTCATTTTTTTTTTTAAAGCAATTGGGGTTAAGCAACTTGCTCAAGGTTACTCGGCTAGTCATTATTTATGCGTGGGTGCTCATTTTCTGAGGCCGGATCTGATCTCGGGTCATCCCAACTCCGAGGTCGGCGCTCTTACTCACTGCGCCACCTAGCCGCCCCTTTAGGGCAATTGGGGTTAAGTAACTTGTCCAAGGTTACACGGCTAGGTTTTTGTTTGTGTGGATTAAGTGTCCGAACTCAGGTCCTTCTGATTCCAGGGCCGGCGCTCTATTCACTGCGCCACCTAGCCGCCCCATTTACTTCATTTTCTATGGCATTATTTAGTAAGATGTAATTTCCTTCCTTTTCTCTTTTAATTAGATCTATTTTGCTTTTGCTTTGTGTGAGATCTTGATTTCTATCCTTGCTTCTTTTTACTTCAGCTGAAGCACAATAAGATTCTGCTTCAGCCATTTACCTTTAGCATAAAATGTGTTGTTGTTGTTGTTTTTTTTTTTTTAATTCATCTGGTTTGTAATAGATTTTACTTCAGCCTCTTATTTTAACTCTGTGTGAATATTTCAAGTGTGTTTCTTATAAATATATTTTTGACATCTGATTTTTAATCCATTCTTCTGTTTCTCACTGCTGTGATTTTTTTTTTTTAAAGCAATTGGGGTTAAGTAACTTGCTCAAGGTTACACGGCTAGTCATTATTTATGCGTGGGTGCTCATTTTCTGAGGCCGGATCTGATCTCGGGTCATCCAAACTCCGAGGCCAACGCTCTTACTCACTGCGCCACCTAGACGCCCCTTTAGGGCAATTGGGGTTAAGTAACTTGCCCAAGGTTACACGGCTAGGTTTTTTTTTTGTTGTTGTTCCTATGGATTAAGTGTCGGAGGCCGGCTCCGAACTCAGGGCCTTCTGATTCCAGGGCCGGCGCTCTATTCACTGCGCCACCTAGCCGCCCCTGTTGTTTTTTTTTTAAGCAATTGAGGTTAAGTAACTTGCTCAAGGTTATACGGCTAGTCATTATTTACGTGTGGGTGCTCATTTTCTGAGGCCGGATTTGATCTCGGGTCATCCCAACTCCGAGGCCAGCGCTATTACTGCGCCACCTAGCCGCCCCAAAATGTGTTTCTTATAGAAAAAAAATGTATTATAGAATTCCATTTTTTTATTTCACTCTACTATATGCTTCCATTTTATGGCTGAGTTCATCACATTTGCATTCACTGTTATGATTACTAACTGTGCATTTCCTTCCATCCTATTTCTCTCTCTCTCTCTCTCTCTCTCTCTCTCTCTCTCTCTCTCTCTCTCTCTCTCTGTATCCTTTCTCCTTGTCCCTCCCTACCAGTGTTTTCCTTCTGATCACTGCCTCCTTTGTTCTGACCTCCTTTCTCTGAGACTCCTCCCCCTTTTCCTGTTTCCCTCCCCTCCTTCTTCCATATAGGGTAAGATAGATTTCTATACCTAACTGAATGTGTATGTAATTCTTCTTGGAGCCAAATCTGATAAGATTCAAGTGATGTCCTTTCCCTCCCTTCTTTCCCTTTATTGTAATAAGTCTTTTGTGCCTCTTCATACGAGATAATTCATTCCATTCTACCTTTCCCTTCCTTCTTCTCCCAGAGAAATCCTCTTTCTCACCCCTTAATTTGTTTTTATATCATCCCATCAAATTCAACTTATACCTGTTCCCACTGTCTATATACACTCATTTTAGCAACCTTAATAATGTTATAGTTCTTAAGAGTTATAAGTATCATCTTCTGGTGTATGGATGTAAACAGTTTAACCTTTTTGAGTAACTTATCTTTTCTCTTTCCTGTTTACCTTTTTATTTTTCACTTGAGTCTTGTATTTGAAAATCTAATTTTCTGTTCAGCTCTGTTCTTTTCATCAGGAATGTTTGAAAGTCCTTTATTTCATTTAATATCCACTATTTCCCCTGAAGGATTATACTTAGTTTTGCTGGGTAGGTAATTCTGGGTTGTAATCTGAGCCCTTTTGCCTTCCACAATATCATATTCCAACACTTCCACTCCTTTAATGTTGAAGGTGTGTAACCCTGATTATGACTCTTCGATATTTCAATTCCTTCTTTGTGACTGCTTGTGATATTTTCTCCTTCACTTAAGAATTCTGGAATTTGACTGTAATATTCTTGGGTGTTTTCATTTTGGGATCTCTTTCAGGAAGTAGTGGATGGATTCTTTTAGATACTGTTTTGCCATTTGGTTCTAGGATATCAAGGCAGTTTTCCTTGTTAATTTCTTGAAAGATGCTGTCCAGGTTCTTTTTTTGATTATGGCTTTCAGATAGTCCAGTCATTCTTAAATTATCTCTCCTCGGTCTATTTTCTTAGTAAGTTGTTTTACCAGTGAGATTTCACATTTTCTTCTTTTTTTATTCTTTTGATTTTGTCTAGTTGATTTTTGATGTCTCACGGAGTCAATTAGCGTCTACTTGCCCAATTCTGATTTTTAAGGAATTATTTTCTTCATTTAGAATTTGTACCTTTTCCATTTGGCTAATTCTTTGTTTTAAGGAGTTCTTTTCTTCAGTGGATTTTTTTACCTTCTTTTCCATTTGACCAACTCTACTTTTTAGGGAGTTGTTTTCTTTGGTGAATTTTTATACATCTTTTTCCATTTTTTGTGCTTACTTTACTAAACTGTGGCTCTTTTTTTCATGATTCTCTTATATGCCTCTCATTTCTTTTCCCAATTTTTCTTCTACTTCTTTTACTTGATTTTTGAAATTCTTTTTTTTTTTTTTTTTGGCTCTTCTAGGAGTTCTATTTGGGCTGGAGACTAATTTATATTCCACTTTGAGGCTTTGCATGATATTGTCCTCTTCTGAATTTGTGTTTTACTCTTCCCTGTCACTATAGTAGCTTCCTACGGTCACGGTTTTGTTTGGGGTTCTGGGTTTGTTGTAGGGTTGTTTTTTTGTTTTGTTTTGTTTTGCTCATTTTCCAGCCTATTTCAAGACTTTTAAAGTTGAACCCAACTCCTGGGGTACAGGAGTTACTGTCCCAGACTTCTTGCACTGGGAGCCAGGGTACTGTCCTGTTGTACCATGGTTTCTGGGCCTGAACGTTTGTGTGCTGCATCAGAGCCACCAGGTCTGCTAGGTCTGGCCACTTGTCTGCTGCAGAAGAAGCTGGAAGCTTCACAGCTGTCATACTAGACTGCCGGCCTGCTGTGTCAAGTCTATGGGGCCTTGGTTGCTGACCTGTACTGGGGGATAGGAGACTCTTGCTGGCTTACCCGGATGTCATCTACCTTGGACTGTGCTTCCCTTTTACTCAAGTGTGACAGACCTTTCTAAGTTGTCTTGGGCTCAAAAATTGTTTTACCTTGGCCTTTTGTATGTTCTGTTGCTCCAGAATTTGTTTTGAGCCATTAAAAGTTGTTTGGAAGAGAATTTGGGAGAGCTTAGGTAAGTTCTTACCTTTTCTTTGCCCCCAAAGTCTCTTTCAATATCCATATTTAGCAGTAATTGCTGGCAGCAAGTTCCTCCTTGTTCCCAGTATACATTTTCCTGGCTACAATTTAAGCTATAGAGGCATCGACTTTATAATAAGAAGGACCAGATATGTCATCTAATCCAAACTCTTCATTTTTTAGATGAGGAATCTGGGGCCAGGAGGTTTAAGTGAATTACCAAGATAGTTAATTACTAGGTAATTACATAGGAGGAGTTAGATTGAACCTAGTTGTCAGATTCTACACTCACTGTTTTCTCCATTATAACATATTTTACTTCTTGTAGACAAGTTTTCAAATACCATTCACTTTTTCTTTATAGAACAGTTGAAGAATTCAGATATTTTGCCTGCATATGATGTCCTAATGTTTTGTGCAAGTAAGAATACAGACAGAATTCACCTCTATACTAAGGTAAGCTTTGCTGGGATTTTTTTTTTTTTGAGTCTTACTTTATTTCACATTTTAGCAAATAAGCCTTATATACTTTCTAGTATACCATTAATAGGTCTGTGTTTACATTATTTGATTCTTCAAGGTTTACAAAAGGTTTGAAAGTAAAGATGTCTTTTAAATCCCATAATAACCCTTTATGGATAAGCACTGAAGTTTTTGCAGTCCTTTTTGTGCAAATAAGGAAACGGAGATTCAGAGCAGTTAAGTTATTCATCCATGATAACACAGCTGCTAAATATCAGAGGTGGGGATTAGGACCCAAGTACCCCCTTGACTTCAATTCCAGCCCTCTTTCCACTATACTATATATATATATAGTATAGTGTGTGTGTATATATATATATATGTATATGTATATATATGCCTCAGATTCTCTTCTGTTACCCTCTTCCCAGTCTCAAATTCTTGCCTTAAAATGAGGCAAATGTTCTCAAACTACCTACTGTTAGTACTGTATGAGTTTAGGTGATCCTTTATCTATAACAGTACACTAATACTATGGATGCTTCCTCTTTAGTTTTTGATCTTCAGATTCCCAGCTAATCATAAATGCAATACCTTCCTAACAGTTTGGGTTGCTTTTACTTTTTATTAGCCACATATTGGAGTTATGACTTTTTAAAAGTTGATAAATCTGTAATAGGGCATTATAGCTGATCTGAAATTCATTTGCAGCTTGTTTTGTTTTGCTTTATATTTTTACCATATATATTTACCATATATATATTTTTTTCTTTTTTGGAGGGCAATTGGGGTTAAGTAACTTGCCCAAGGTTACACGGCTAGGTTTTTGTTTGTGTGTGTTAAGTGTCTGAGGCCGGATCTGAACTCAGGTCCTTCTGACTCCAGGGCCGGCACTCTACTCACTGCGCCACCTAGCTGCCCAACCATCTATAGTTTTACCACCTTAGAAAATTTTGACTAACTCTTTGGGAAATCATAGCAAGAGGCAGTGCAACAGTAGATAGAGGACCTGCATTCCAATCTTTCCTCTAAAAGGCTGTGTGACTCAGGGCAAATCATTAACCACTTAGTGCTCTAGGCACTTCACTGAGTTCAAGGAGTTCCCTATATAATGGAAGTCACATAGCTGTTCCCTTTCTTTAATCATAGTACTACTTTATATGACATCATAAGAACCCTTTAAAATAAAAACAGATTTTTTTTCACTTTCGAATTTTTATTTTTATTTTTTTGCTTTTTGGAGGGGGGAATGCAGGGCAATTCGGCTAAAGTGACTTGCCCGAGGTCATACGGCTAGTCAGTGTCAAGTGTCTGAGGTTGTATTTGAACTCAGGTCATCCTGACTCCAGAGCTGGTGCTCTATTCACTGTACCACCTGGCTGCCCCTACATTTGACTCCTAATGTATCCTTCCCCTAACCAAAAAGTTATTGCTTTATAACAGTATTTGAAGAGAAGAAAAAAGGTCAGCAAAACTAACAACATTCAGTTTCATTTAGGGATTTTTTGTTATTATTCCCATTTCTGTTATTGTAGTCACCATATATATTGGTCTTCACATGCTTCTCTGGTTGCATCATATTCATCGTTTCTTGCAGTGCGATAATATTCCATACATTCATGTTCTACAAACATTTCCTTAATCAATGGGCATCTACTTGGTTTCCAGTTCTTTGCTACAGCAGAAAGCGCTGCCATAAATAGTTTGGCATGTATGGAACGTTTTTTTATCACTGACCTCCTTAGGGTATATATACTAGCCAGTAGGGTTTTAGGTCTGGACTTTTTCTCAGCATAATTCTAGATTGCTTTCCAAAATTGTTGGAACAATTCACAGCTTCCCCAGTAACATATTAATTAGTTTGCTTGTCTTTCCATAACTTGTCCAACATTTCTGTCTTTTGACATCTTAACTAGTTTCCTGGACATGAGGTAAAACTTCAGAGTTGTGATTTGTGTTTCTCTTATTATTTGATTTTGATTTTTTGGTTATTATTATTATGATTTGATTATTTGATATTGGTGATTTGATACATTGTTTCATATGGCTCTTAATAGTTTATGGTTCTTAATAGTTTACAATTATTTTTTTTTTAATTTTATTTATTTACTTTTAGTTTACAACATTCAGTTCCACAGTCCCTTGAGTTTCAGATTTTCTCCCCTTCCTCCCTTCCCCCCTCCTCCTTATGGCAGTATGTAATCAAATATAATACTTGCACACACCTTCACATTAAACATTAGTCAAGTTGTAAAGAGGGATTATAACCAATGGAGTGAACAATGAGAAAGAAACAAAATAAAACAAAAAAAGAGATAGAACAAATAGTTTGCTTCAATCTGCATTCAGACTCTGTAGTTCTTTCTCTGGATGTGGATATCCCTTTCCATCTTGAGTCTTTTGGAGTTGTCTTCTAACCTTGCATTGCTGAGAGGAGCCCAGTCTATCAAAGTTAGTCATCACACATATGATGTGTCCGTAATTGTGTACAAAGTTCTCCTGGATTTGCTCTCCTCACTCAGCATCAGTTTATATAAGTGTCTCCAGGTTATTATGAAATCCGTCTGCAACTCATTTCTTACAGCACAATAGTATTCCGTTACAGTCATATATCACACAGCTTGTTCCGTCATTCCCCAATTGATGGGCATCCCCTTGATTTCCAGTTCTTTGCCACCACAAAAAGAGCTATAAATATCTTTGTGCATCCGGGCCCTCCCACTTCTGTGATCTCGTAGGGATACAATAGAAGTGGTATTACTGGCTCAAATGGTATGCACTTTTTTATAGCCCTTTGGGCATAGTTCCAGATTGCCCTCCAGAATGGTTGAATCAGTTCACAACTCTATCGACAATGCATTAGTGTTCCAATTTGTCCACATCCTCTCTAGCATTTATCATTTCCCTGTTTTGTCATTTTAGCCAATCTGACTGGTGAGATGTGGTACCTCAGAGTTGTTTTGATTTGCATTTCTCTGATCAATAGTGATTTAGAGCATTTTTTTCACATTTTTATAGATATCTTTAATTTTATCCTTGGAAAACTGCCTGTTCATATCCTTTCACCATTTATCAATTGGGGAATGACTTGTATTCTTATAGATTTGATTCAGTCCTCTATATATTTTAGAAATGAGGCCTTTGGGGCGGCTAGGTGGTGCAGTGAGTAAGAGCGCCGGCCTCGGAGTTGGGATGACCCGAGATCAGATCCGGCCTCATAAAATGAGCACCCACACATAAATAATGACTAGCCGTGTAACCTTGAGCAAGTTACTTAACCCCAATTGCTTTAAAAAAAAAAAAAGAAAAGAAATGAGGCCTTTATCAGAGACACTGATTGTAAAAATTCTTTCCCAATTTTCCACTTCTCTCTTAATCTTGGTTACATAATTTTTCTTTTGTTAATAGTAGTAGTTAATAGTTTGACAATTCATTGTTCATATCTATCAGGCAGTGGCTTTCGGTTTTATTTCTTTGTGTTTCCTTTATATCCTGAATATCAACCTTTATGAAAAACATGTAGTGTGAGGTCCACAAGTATTGTATACTGCCGAGGTATTTTATTTTTTCAATATACTTATCAATAATACTGATTTTCCCTTTTATTTTCTTGTAAAGTGCTACTTATTATATGGTATGGTTCTCAGGGAGAAACTATAGTGATATTTAAAAAAATACCACAAAATATAGCAATAAAAACTTTTTAAAGAAAGATAGGTGGCACAGTGAATAGAGCAATGGCCCTGGAGTCAGGAGGACCTGAGTTCAAATCCAGCCTCAGACACTTAACACAAAAACTAGCCGTGTGACCTTGGGCAAGTCACTTAACCCCAATTGCCCTCCAAAAAGCAAAAAAAAAAAAAATCTCTTTTAAAAATGTGATACAGAGGGTTCCCCCCTTGATATGTCAGTTGAAGCACAATTTCACATTATCAAAATTATTTTCTTTTTTGTGATACCCCCTTTTTGGTTAAGAGTGATGATCTTCATAGCCTTAGCTGTGAAAGGTTCTTGATCTGGTTCTCTTCTAGCTCTTTATATGGTATGGCTAATATTCAGGTCATATATTTATTTTGTGCTTAATGTGGTAGATGGTGTAAAATGTTAGTCTAAAACTAATTTCTGTCAAACTGCTTTTCATTTCCCCCCAGCAAATCTTGTAATATAAGATCTTCTTCTAGTAATATATGTTCTCCAGGAAGTTATCAAACACTGGGTTATTGAGTTTAGTTTTTATCTGACTCTTCTGTATCAACTCTGTTTCAAAGATCTGCTTTTCTTTTTTGTTTTTAACAAGCAAATCATTTTTGATGATTACAGTTTTGTAGGATAAATTGAAGTACACAGATGCTATTCTCTCTTCTTTGTTTCTCATATTTTAGTATTTTCCATGAGATTCTATATCTTTTGTTCTTCCAGTTGAATTTTACCATTATCACGCATTTTTAAATTAGCCAGAGTTGTTATTGTATTTTTTTGTTTTTATTCATAAATCATTTATTTTGAATTAATCTTATTTATACAGATCATTGTCTCTGATTTCATGTGCTCACTTTACATGACCGGTTTAAAAATTTACATACCATTTTCTCAATTAAAATAGCTTTACTATTGTTGTTTATTTTATTTTTACAAATTTTTAACAGCTTCACCATGGAGATTCTGAGAACAAGTGGGGCAGATGGGTACACTCAGGTGGGGAGATTTGTGTCCCAATATAAACCCAATTTTCCCCTTTGTATAGGGTTTCTGACAGGGCATTGAATTTTGGTATCAGCTGCACAGAGCTCCTTTTTTTCTAACTGGTGATTACTATCTCCCTTTTTTCTGCTTGGTAGAGTATAGTTTCAGAACTACCAGAGAATATTCTGAGTTCATATCTGTCCAGCATAGACGACACAACTCTGGACTTATTTTCTCAGTGCCCTAGACAGCTTCCTAGCTGTATAGTTCCATACAATTAGTTTAAGTTGCAGAACAGTTCATCATTTTTTGAAGGCATTTCCTCGCTGTGGGCTCCTTAAGATCTGGACAGAAAAAAAAAAGTGCCACTTCATAGGCTTGTTGTGAAGTTCAAATAAATTAAAGAGTATAAAATACTATTTAAATATTCATAGAATCAGAGGTTTAGATCTAGAAAGAACGGACTTCAGCCCCCCATTTTCAGGTGAGGCCATTGATGGCCAGAGAAATTAAGTGAGTTGCCCAGGATCTGGAACTAATAAAATATCTGAAGGTAAAATTCAAACCCAGGTTTCCCTGACTCTTATTCTAGTACTTTATCCATGATGTCAGACTGCCTTATACAAGCATAATTTTTGTCAAATACATACCAGGAAGAATTATTAAGATATGTAAAATGTTTTGGTTTTTACTATTCTTTGTACAGTGACTTTCCATACATGTAGGTTTTCCATTCTTTATGGAAAAAAAATGCCACTGTTGATTTTTAGCTTAACTTCCTTACCATGTGTGATATTTTTAATCACTTAAATTCTTGAATTCTATTCGTCTGGTGATTAAGAGATGAATACCAATCCCATTTGTTCATTAGTTGGTTAGAAATTTCAGTGTTCCAAAGATAGTCCATTCCCATTTGTCTGTATTGCATAGCATATGCATTCATTACGAATCATCTCTAAAGTTCAAAATGTTTTGCTTCCCATGGCTGTGAGGAAAGTGTTTTGTAAACAGAAAAAATTATATAAAGGTGATGTTTTTGTTATGTTATTAGAATTGTTCTGTGAGGGGCGGCTAGGTGGCGCAGTGAGTAGAGCGTTGGTCCTGGAGTCAGAAGGACCTGAGTTCGGATCCGACCTCAGACACTTAACACACAAACAAACAAAAAAACCTAGCAGTGTGACCTTGGGCAAGTTATTTAACTCCAATTGCCCCCCAAAAAAGCAAAAAAAAAAAAAAAGAATTGTTATGTGAGGGGCAGCTGGGTAGCACAATGAGTAGAAACAGCAGCTGTAATGAAGATAAAATTTTGATAACCATCATTTTTTTATTCTTCAGACTATTTCCCCCACTCTTTCTTCTTGAGTATGGAAAATCAAAAGTAGGCCATTGTGTTATGCTTTTGAATGATGATAAAAATAATTCATTTTCAGACAGTACTTTATTGAGTACAAAGTCCTTTGATATATATGATTTCATTTCATCCTAATTGCACTCTGTGAGATGAATATAGGTATTTATATAGGTATAGGTGTTATTATTCTATTTTTATAGGTATTATTATTTTTAAATTTATTTTTAGTTTTCAGTATTCATTTCCCAAAGATTTTGAGTTACAGATTTTCTTCCCATCTCTCCCCTACCCTCCCACACCAAGATGGCAAGCATACTGAATACCCCTTCCCTTAATCTGCCCTCTCTTATATCTCCCCTAATGTCCCCTTACTTTCTTTTTTTTTTTATTTTTTTTTTATTTTTTAAGCAATTGGGGTTAAGTAACTTGCTCAAGGTTACACAGCTAGTCATTATTTATGTGTGGGTGCTCATTTTCTGAGGCCAGATCTGATCTCGGGTCATCCCAACTCCGAGGTCGGCGCTCTTACTCACTGCGCCACCTAGCCGCCCCTTTAGGGCAATTGGGGTTAAGTAACTTGCCCAAGGTTACACGGCTAGGTTTCCCTTACATTCTTATAGGGCAAGATGTATTACTATACCTCATTGCCTGTGTATCTTATTTCCCATTGCATGTGAAAAAATAATTTTTAAATTTTTATTATTATTATTATTTTTTTAAGCAATTGGGGTTAAGTAACTTGCTCAAGGTTACACGGCTTGTCATTATTTATGTGTGGGTGCTCATTTTCTGAGGCCGGTTTCGATCTCGGGTCATCCCAACTCCCAGGCCGGTGCTCTTACTCACTGCTCCACCTAGCTGCCCCAAACTATTTTTAACATTTTTTTTTTTTTGGAGGGCAATTGGGGTTAAGTAACTTGCCCAAGGTCACATGGCTAGGTTTTTTTGTTGTTGTTTGTGTGTGCGTTAAGTGTCTGAGGTCGGATCTGAACTCAGGTCCTTCTGACTCCAGGGCCGACGCTCTACTCACTGCACCGCCTAGCCGCCCCAATTTTTAAATTTTTTAAAAAAATTTTAGCATTTGTTTTTTAAATTTGAATTCCAGTTTCTCTGTCTTCTCCTCTCCTCAACCTCCCCCACTGAGAAGACAAGCAATTCAATATAGGTTATACATGTGTAGTAATACAAAACATTTCCATAGTAGTCATATTGTGAAAGACTATTTCCCTCCATCCTATCCTATACATGAACATACAAATGCCCACACTCAAATATATATTTACATATACGTGTACATCCTCCTATACATACATATATGAACATATTCCCTTCATTTATCCTCATACTGAGAAAAGTCTTATGAGTTATAATTATCATTTTTCCCTGTAGGAATGTAAGTAGTTCAACTTTAATAAGTTCCTTATGATTTCTTTTTCCTGTTTACCTTCTCTTGCTTCTTATATTTGAAAGTCAAATTTTCTGTTCAGCTCTGTTTTTTTCATCAAGAATACTTGAAAGTCCTCTATTTCCCCCATATTTTCCCCTGTAGCATTATACTCAGTTTTACTGAGTAGTTGATTCTTGGTTTTAGTCCTAGCTCCTTTGACCTCTGGAATATCATATTCCAAGCCCTTCGATCCTTTAATGTAGAAGCTGCTGGGTCTTGTGTTATCCTGATTGTATTTCCACAATACTCAAATTGTTTCTTCCTGACTGCTTGCAGTATTTTCTCCTTGACCTGGGAACTCTGGAATTTGGCTATAATATTCCCAGGAGTTTTCTTCTGGGGATCTTTTTCAAGAAGCAATCAGTGAAGTCTTTCAATTGCTATTTTGCCCTCTGGTTCTAGAATATCAGGGCAGTTTTGCTTGAGAATTTCCTGAAAGATGGTTATCTAGACACTTCTTTTGCTCATGGCTTTCAGGTTCACCAAAATTTTTTAAATTATCTCTCCTGGATCTATTTTCCAGGTTAATGGTTTTTCCAATGAGATATTTCATATTGCCTTTTATTTTTTCATTTGTTTGGATCTCTTTTATAGTATCTTGATTTCTCATAAAGTCATTAGCTTCCAGTTGCTCCAATCTAATTTTGAAGGAGTTATTCTCTTCAGTGACTTTTTGAAATTCCTTTTCCATCTGGCAAATTCGACTTTTTAAAGCATTCTTCTCCTCATTGGCTTTTTGGGCCTCTTTTGCCATTTGACTTAGTCTATTTTTTAAGGTGTTGTTTTCTTCAGTGTATTTTTGGTTTTCCTTTAGCAGGCTATTGACTTGCTTTTCATGATTTCCTTGCATCATTCTCATTTCTCTTCCCAATTTTTCCTCCACTTCTCTTCCTTGATTTTCAGAATCTTTCTTGAGCTCCTCCATGGCCTACATGTAACCAGTTCATATTTTTCTTGGAGACTTTTGATGCAGGAGTTCTGACTTCGCTGTCTTCCTCCTGCTCCATGCCTTGGTCCTTTTTGTCCCCCAAAAAGGATTTTATCATCTGTTTGTGCTTCCGTTGCTTGTTCATATTGGCAGCCAGTGACTTGCTTTTGAGCTCTTTGCCATGGTAGACCTCTGCTTCCAGAATGGAGAGAGCTACATCCCAAATTGCTGGGGTTTTTGCAGCTGCCAGAGCTATTAGCTAGGCACCCTCTCTATAGACCCCCGCATGCTCTGGCTCACTGGTCAGACATCCTAGGACCACCACCAAAGACCACTATCCAGATCCAGGCAGGTTAAAGCAAGAGTACTTAGCCTCTGAATGGTTTCTTGGATCCCCTACAGTCTGCAGGCCAGGAGCTTTGGAAGCAGCCACACAGCAGTGGCTGCAACCACCGGGCTCCCTCTGCTTCTTGCTCTGGGGGTAGCAGCTGGACCATACTCTTCTATACTCCCCTGGACCAACCAAGTTCCACACTGACCTTTTATTTTGTCTTTAGCATTTATGAATTGAGAAGTCTGGAGACCGCTACAGACGCTGATGATTTACTCTCATTAAGTCCACTCTAGCTGCCATGTGTAGGGGCCGCCCTAAGGCTGAAACCTCAGCTCAGGTGGGACTGCCCTAGGTTCCCAATGTCCTGTGATGGACCCTTTCTGTAGGCCTGCTGGACTGCCTTCAACAGGAGATTTGTTTCTCTCTGTCACTTTGTGGGTTCTGTAGTTCTAAAGTTTGTTTAGAGTCATTTTTTACATATTGGAGAAGGTGGAAGCCAGAGTCACGTGGAAGTCCTGTTTCTACTCCACCATCTTGGCTCCACACCCCAAGTCTATTTTTTAATTTGTTATTTTCCTTAGTATTTTTTTGGGTCTCCTTTAGCAGGCTATTGACTTGCTTTTCATGATTTTCTTGTGTAATTCTCATTTCTGTTCCCAATTTTCCCCCTGCTTCCCTTACTTGATTTTCAAAACCCTTCTTGAGCTCCTCCAAGGCCTATGACCAATTTGTATTTTTCTTGGAGGCTTTTAATGCAGGAGTGTTGGCTTTGTTGTCTTCTTCTGGTTCTATGTTTTCATCCTCTTTGTCCCCAAAAAAAGATTCTATGGTCTGATTGCACTTCCTCTGTTTGCTTGTCTTGCCAACCAGTTACTTGATTTTTGAGCTCTTTGCCAAGATAGAAGTCAGCTTTCCAGAGTGGAGATAGCTGTGTCCCAAATTTCTGGAGTTTTGTGCAACTGTTGTCAGAGTTTCTACCAGGCACTTGTCTCAGAAGTGTGAGGAGGACACACTCTCCACAGCCTCAACAAGCTCTGCCACACCAGCATTCTTCACCCCAGGACCACCAGCCAAGATTGCAGCATAGATCAAAGCAGAGCAAAGCAAGAGAATCCTGCCTCAGGGCCAGCAGAGAGAATGCTACAAATGCCCTTTTGACAGTCACTTGGTCCCCCTACAGTCTGGAGGCAGCCCCCTCTCATTGCCACTGCCCTGGGGGCAGGGGCCAGACGGCACTCTTCTCTCACCCAGTTCCAACAGAGTTCCCCCACTGATCTTTTACTTTCTCTTTGGTGTTTATGAGTTGAGAAGTCTGGAAAATGCCACAGCTGCTGGTGTTTCACTCTCCTGAAGTCTGCTCTGGCTGGTCTGGGCCTCAGGTCTGGGCCAGCACAGCTCACGTGGGACTGCTCTCTGTTCCCAGCTCGGTGTAATAGACCCTTCCTGTTGGTCTTCCAGGCAGCCTTCAGTGGGAGATTTGTTTCTCTCTGTCACTTTGTGGGTTCTATAGCTCTAAAATTTGTTTAGTCATATTTTACAGGTATTGGAGGTGGTTGGAGTGGGAGCTCAAGCAAGTTCCTGGTTTTACTCTGCCATCTTGGCTCTGCCCCCCACCATGTGTTATTATTTTATAGAAAAAGGAATGAGTTCAGTAATATGCCGAAGGTTGACCTGTACTGTGCCTAAGCTATAAAGCTAGTGACTGAACACAATTGAACATAGACTATCAGATCTTTTCTAACTCCAAATCCAGTTTCCATTTAACTTACCATGATCAAAATGCTTATCTCATGGAAGTCTACCTATGAAAGTTTCAAGATTTTGTCCACATTTAATTCAAGGAATGAGATAAATGTGGCTAGGTTGTGCAGTGGATAGAACACTGGCCTCTGAGTCAGGAGAAGTTCAAATACAGCCTCAGACACTTGACACTTAATAGCATTGTGACCCTGGGTAAGTCAGTTAGCCCCAATTGCCTTGCCCCTTCAATAAAGAATGAGATAATATTCTTATGCTGTTAAAACCTTTTATTTTGACACATTATCCACTGTGATTGAACAACTGATTACACTGGCCTAGGGAACAACTTGCTGAGGAAGTTCCCTGTACTTTAGGGAACTACTTAGGACACTAAAAAATGGATGAGCTTGCCCTTGAGTTGGACAGTTAATGTGTGCCAGAAGAGAGATTTGAACTCAGGTCTACCTGACTTCAAGATCAGTTCTCTAATACTAGGCCCTTCTGCCTCTCTTGTCAAAGATGAGTATAAAATCAAACATGGGTACCAGAGTAACATCCCTTTTATAAGTGTTGGTATAGATTCTGCTGGTATAGACATAGTGTTCAGTATGGGTGCTAGTTTCACCACCTTGGTTCAGGAAGCACTCCTTTATGTCCTCTTCTTCCTGGGGCCCTTTCTAAAATAGGATTATTTAAAAATAAATAAAGTAGGATTATACTGCCTTGTCCTGTAAGTGACTGTTGGAAATGTTATGCCATATCAAACAAAAAGCTGCTTAATTCTCGGGGACAAAAATTAACTAATATTTTTCTCTCAATTGTTTATCAGGATGGTGAACAAATGAAGTGCAATTTCATTCCTTTGGATATAAAATTAGACCTCTGGGAAGATTTACCAGCATGTTTTCAACTGAAACAAAACCGTTCATTGGTAAGAATAATAACCCTAAACAGTCACCTAAATACACTTTATGTTTAATCATTTTAATGATTCTTTTGAGTTTAATAAATGTAGAGCAATTTGTGACACTCTTGCAGATTCTAATTGTTGGCTACATTTTCATCAGTTCAGGCACATTATTAATTACCACTGGCGCTAATAATAAACACAAAATCTGTTTCTTTGGCAAATGATCACACCTACAGTTACTGTTTTCTGTGGAAAGAATCATCTTCACATCATTTTATTTCTCATTTACAGGATTAGTAACTGTGGTGTTTGTCTCTGACAGAATCACATTTTATCTTAAAAGGTTAGGCTCTAACAGTGATGCTTTGTGAGAGTGGGAGAAATTTCATGTTGGGTGACTCTCAATTAATTGTAAGGATCATCTAAGTGCAACTTCAGGCCAGGTGCAGCCCAGAAAGGCCTCCAGTCTGATCTGGGGCTGCATTTATCTTTCTTGCAAAGAGAGGTTAGCTTGCATTGGTAACTGATCCCAGCATGCAGGACAGCGCTTTGTAAGTCATAAAGTATCAAGCATAATGACAGTCTGTATGGGGACAATATGTTTTTTTACCCTTTGAATGAAAATGGCATATTGCCCTCTGGAACACAGAGCTGACAGAGGCTACACATCTGTCTTGAAAGAGAAAATATTTGTGGCATCTTCTCTTTGATGACTTCTGTGCCTGCCTCTCAAATGTTTAACAGATAACCAGGCAGTTGTTGACTAAAATATGGGTGGTGTCCCCAGTGCTGTTTTCCCCTTTATCTCTTTGATGGCTTTTTTATTTGAAGAATAATTCAATCTAGGTGCAACAAAGCTGCTCAATTCTAATTCACTGGTAACTGACTAACGCTTTGTTAAATGTTAGGTCTGCCATCATCACAGCACTTGCTTGGACCATTTCTGACCTGGCTATTGTAAAATATTTAAATATCCAGATTAGACTTGGGCAAGTGTCCTGTATTGGGGTGCTGGTGACAGGACTGTAAATTTAGAACTAGAAGAGCCCTAAGGGTCATGTAATCTCTTTGCCTCATTCTGCAGACAAGAAAACCCAGATCCTGTGAATGGAAGTAACTTTCCCTACTGATTCCCAGGCTTGTTGAGCCTGCTGTGACCTGCCTATAAATTTACCTTTAGAAAACCTATGGTAAATGAGACTTTTCTGTCGCAGAGCTGGCCATGGGAAATTCCCCTCAAATGTATCTAATTAAATAAATCTGTCATCATTGCACTCAAAGTCCTGTTCTGAAGATGACATTAAAGTATTGGTTTTCCACTGCTTCATGTGCCTAAATTGCTTAAGAAGGAACATGCTTGATATTCATTGGGCTTATGATCTGCTCATTCTCTCCCAGATTTTGAAGTTTGTGAGGGAGTGGAATAGTCTTACAGCCATGAAGCAAAGAATTATCAGGAGAAGCGGCCGTCTCTTTTGTAGCCCTATTCTGGCTTTGGACGAGATAACAAAGCAACAGACTAAACAAAATAGTACCAAAAGGTATGAATTTTCCCTTACTTTCTCTCACCCTTTTTATGATCATTCCCATAGGAGCAATAAGTAATATAATAGAAAGTTGTACATTAATAGCTTGTTTTGTGGTTTTCTTGACAAAGATACTGGAGTAGTTTGCCATTTCTTTCTCCAGCTCATTTTACAGATGATAAACTGCCACAGACAGGGTTAAGTGACTTGCCCACACTTACACAACTACTAAGTTTCTGAGGCCAGATTTGAATTCAGGAGTCTTCTGGTCTCCAGGCCCAGCACTTTATCCACTGTACCACCCAGCTGCCCCAACAGCTTGTTTTTTAATTATATAATTGGATGCTTTATAAATTTTCTTAGAAATAATAGAAGAGGGCAACCTGCCTGGTTCTTAATCACAGTGAGATCCATTCAAGTAATACTACCTATGTCCAAAGGTTGATGATAACAACAACTCACATTTCTATAGAGCTTTCCCCTGTGAATTAGAAACTACATGCATTATGGTAACACAGCTAATAAACATCAGAGGTAGAATCTGAGTCTAGATGTTCCCTGACTCCAAATCCAGCCTTCCCCCACTCCACCCCCGGCTCCATCGTTGTGAGGACCAAATGAGACAATCTTCTTAAACACCATGTAATGTCAACTGTGGATGTCACTTAACCAGCTCTAATCTCTTGTATGGCCCCACATATTTTGGGAGAGGATGAAATAGGAAGGAATAAAAGGATTTCCTTACCACAGTGAAGGCTCATTTTAGAGAAGACAGCATGGACTGGTAGTGAGCCCATTCAGTGCAGTTGTGTGACAAGTAGCACTGGTCAGCCATATGGGAGTAGAGGTTCGGTGATTGGCGTCACAGGGTTTTGGTTGGTACAGCCCCAGGACGGTCTGTTTGCCAAAGCTACCTTATGGCTACCCCACTAGCAACATATTAAAAAAGCAGGGATCAGTGACTTATTGTCCTACTTTTGAAATATTGCTGATATTTAATAATTAAATATTAATAAATATAATTTTGCCATACAAATAAATTCAACATATCTCTTATTGGTAATAGAAAATATTACCTTAATAAAAATAAAATTTGTCAGTTACATGTCAGTACTTCTAGGACTAACAATTTTGTTTGTGTAGATTATAACTAATTTTTATTTATAGTCTTGGAGAGTTGCCTAAGGCTCAAGAGGGGATACATGACTTGCTCATTGTCACATCACCAGAAAATGTTAGAAGAGGGATTTAAACCCAACTTTTCCTGAGTTCCTAGCCAGCATTCTGTCCTCTAATCACATGGCCTTAGTTAATATAATCTTTAATAATTTAGATTCAGCATTTTCAATGTTGTATATTTTTTCTTTCTCAAATATTCCTCTAAAATCTTACTTATTTCTGTTCACTGTTTATTTTGGTTGCTTTCTTGTTCCTAACTTTGCCCTGTATCATTTCTGAAAGCTTAAATCTTTTCCTGTCTGTATTTTCCTAAATTTTTTTCCAGTGCCACAGGACTCAAACATGTAGTAACTGTACTCAAGAGCAGGGCTTCTTAACTTTTTCATTCACAACCCCTTCAGTTCTTAAAATCTAGGGTCACAACCCAGAGTTTTAAGAATCACTGCCTAGACTTTAGGGCTCTAACTTCTGTTAAGACCTTCAGATGCTCCAATTTGATCTAATTCATATTTTTCAGGTACTTATTTATGGAATTCTTTTGTTTTTGTTTTTGTTTTTTTTGAGGGCAATTGGGATTAAGTAACTTGCCCAAGGTCACACGGCTAGGTTTTTGTTTGTGTGTGCATTAAGTGTCTGAGGTTGGATCCGAACTCAGGTCCTTCTGATTCCAGGGCCAACACTCTACTCACTGCGCCACCTAGCCGCCCCTATTTATGGAATTCTTATAGAAAAAATTTTAAAAATTACTCTGATTCCCAAGCCTCTGAATAGTTATTTTCTTGCCTTTTAAGTCACTGAATTTGGTTTTTAAGTTTTATAAATGTTGAGTGAAACCTGAGGCAAAGCTTAATAACTCTTGTATGGCCCCACATATCTTCCTTACACAATTAGGGATTCTTTCTGTTACCAATAAGAGATATGTTGAATTTATTTGTATGGCAAAATATGGCAAAGAAGTGCTACTCTAAGGGATAAAATTAGCAGAATCAATAGGGAAAAATTAAGATAAAAATAGTTGAATTTAGAGAACCCTAGAGAAACCCATTATGATTTGATTTTGATGAGATTATTACCAGCATGTGGGGCTCGTAAGATATGGTAGTAGTCCAAATTACATAAAAATGTATAAGTTGCAACTAATTTTCAGAAAGGAAAAAATCTGAGATGTAAACTACCCAGAGAAAGTAGGGCATGCTAATTAAAAGGAATTAATAGGGTAATTGCATTCCACCTACTTGAATTCCCCTGTTGCTTTAATTGAGAATAACATTCTTCTTCATTTCCGGTCTCTAAACTGTTGTGTGGTATCAAAAGTGCTGGGTATTAAGTTTCTGAATCCTTCTTCAAGGGTGGCTGTATTTTAATGGAAGGTACAGTGAGCCCTATATGTGCTGGTAATTATGGGAATGACCTTCAGGTTTTCAGAAGACAGGATTCAAGTCAGTAAACTAAAAAGGAACTAAATAGTGTTTTATAACAGATTGATACCCCCATTACATTTGATTACATAAATTTGGCAAAGCTTAAAAAGGAAGGTCAAGAAGGAGGCAGATCAACTGAAGCTAGAGGGATTTATGCACAGCACAGGAAATTGGACACCCAACAGTGGTGACTACTGTTGTGTACTCAATAAAGTTAAATGGTGTATATACATACATACATATACACACACATGCATGCATGCATATGTACATATACACACACATACATACACAGCCATGCCCCTAATGGAGATCTGCTAACAAAGTAAATTCCATTTTCAAATTTCAGACCTGGTAATATTCTGCCTTACATTTTTCTATCACTAGCATTACAAGGATAATCTAAACATGATTGGAAGAAGTGTCTATTTGTTTTAAACTGTGATATTATAAAAGTGAAAAAATTTAAGTAACTTTCCATTGTTCTAGATACATAACTAAAGAAGACGTTGCAGCCGCCGCTGTGAACAAAGTGCAGAATGATGGGGGTAGCATCCGTGTGATCACAAAGGAATCCGCGTTTCCCTCAAAAAAGCAAAATTCTTCTGCTATAGAAACATGGGAAACTACTATAAAGTAGGTTTTAATGCTAATAAGATACATCATCATCATCATCATACCTTTCCATTTCTTTGGAGTTTTTCAAAGTAATTTTATATATTTTAGCTGATTTGAGCCTTAGACCCTTTATGAGGAGCTCAGGTAGATGTTATCCCCTATTCAGTAATATAAAATGTAATCAGAAAATATGTTTTTTCTTTTATTCTAATATACTGAGCAGATGAGTTATTTGTTCAGTTTCTAACTTGAGTACAATCAACTCTAAGTCATTTACAAATAGACTGATAGTCATTGGCATATCTTACTTTTAAATTTTCTTACTATTGCAACCTTCTTTACTTAATTGCTTTATTGATATGAAGAGGAACTTTGCTTCTTTTAAGAGGTGAAAGAAAGGTTTTCAAACCAAAAAAAAGAAAGAAAAGAAAAAAAAGAAACCAAACCTTGTCTTTGGAAGGTTTGAACAGAAAATATAGTTTCTAAATTTATTTCCATTCCCCATATTTATTACTTATTATTGAGTTGTAACAATTTATTACATTGATATGCAAAAGTTTACTCAGCCATTTCACAGATTGTTGAATGTTTAGTTTGTTTCCAGCTGATTGCAATTACACATAATTAGAAGATTCAAGGGTTTATCTTTGTGACATTATTTCTATTGCCTGAGAGACCACCAAAAAGACTCTACCCATTTGCAGTTCTACCAGCAACGTATGAGTATAATTTCTCCAAAATCTATGCAGTTATTTTTTTCTAATTTGATAAGTATGAAGTGTGAATCAAAAAAGTTAGGATAAATTTGAGAGGTTAACTCTAATGTTGGTTAGCGTTATGTATCAGTCTAAAAGGAGAGAGTCTTTTTCTATGTGGAAAAGGAAAATGGGGCAGCTAGGTGGTGCAGTGAATAGATCACGGGCCCTGGAGTCAGGAGGACCTGAATTCAAATCTGGCCTTAGACACTTAACACAAAACTAGCCGTGTGACCTTGGGCAAGTCACTTAACCCCAATTGCCCTACCTTCCCCTTCCAAAAAGCAAAAAAAAAAAAAAAAAAGGAAAGGAAAGGAAAGGAAAACTGGCCAGAAGCAGAAACTGGAAGTTTTCTTCTGTCTTAATTCTTTTCATTACTTGGTTTAAAATGTTTTAACTCCCAAAACATCCAAAGCATTTAATATTCAAATGTAAATAGAAGCAACTTTAAAGCTAAAAATGAAATTTTAAACATTATTATTTTGCACTGCTTTACCTTCCTTGCTACAGATAATGAAAGAATGGCTGTAGATTGTACCACTGGATAACTACCACAGTGCCTGGCACATTATAAGTAATGCTGGTTCACTGACTGTGCCCAAGAATGTTGAATTTAATATAGATTTGTCCATTTGGACATTCCTACACTATATTATAGAGTGCTCATTAGGGTTATAATACTTTTTTATAATACTTTTATATTCTTCACAAGTTCAGGTGAAACAATAATGTAGAACAAGTATAACAATAATGATGCTGTTGTTTACATTTTTACAGTGCCTACTATGTTCCAGGCACAATGATAAGTTCATTTTACAATTATCTCATTTGATTTTCATAACCTTCTCCCTCGTTGTTCATTCATTCATTCATGCAAAATGCATTTATTTAGTACCTACTCCATGCAAAATGCTGTGACAGGTTCTAGGGGTACAAAGTCAGAAATATAGCAGCCTCATCCCACATCCCTGGGAATGTGTGACATATACACATGCTAATACAAGATAGATGTAAAATAAAGGATGGCACTAACAACTGGAGGAATTGGGAAAGTAATCTTAAAGAAGAGGGCATTTGAACTGACCTTTGGAGGGAGTATTAGGGGTCCCATGGACAGATGGAGGAGAAAAGAGCATCCCATACACAGGGAGAGCCTGTGGAAAGCCATGAAGGCAGGAGACAGAATGTTTGGTACTTGTGTCAGCAAGTAGAGTAATTTGGCTGGAATGTTAAGTGTATGAGGGAGAAATGTATACTAAGTTTGCAGAGAGAGGCTGTAGCCAACTAGAGAAGGACTTTGCAGGCCAAACAGAGGTATTCGTATTTTATCCTAAAGGCAGCAGGGAATCATTGAAGTTTCTTGGGCAGAGGAGTGAGTGACATGGTCAGAGCGATACACATTCCAACACTTCCACAGCTTATTAGACTACCTGTCTCTATCCAATACATCACATTACTCACCTTCTTGATGAGCCTTTCCAGGCTTCTGGTAGACCCAACCTTGAATGACAGCCCGAGTCCTTGCCAGCCTTTACAGATTGTTAGGGCTTGACAGAACTTTTCTTAGCTGGCAAAGCCTTGGGGCACCCAGGGTCCAGTCATCTCTTTGGTATAAGGAGCCAGTCAAGTAGTACTTTACAGGGAAGATCAGAGTTCTAGTTGACAGCATTTGTCCAGTTGAAAGAAATTTCTAAAACTTTCTCTGACTTCTTCATTCTAGCCCAGTCCAAGGTGATCTCGCCACACAACCTTCTACATCTAAGGGATTTTTGCAGGCTGTGGATATTGAAGGAAATCCACTTTGTCTCCACTGTCAACAACCTACTTGTCAATCTGGCCAACAGTACAAAGTGAGCGCTTGGGATTCACGGTTTTGTTCTCAGAAATGTCAGGAGGAATTTTGGATCCGATCAAATAACAGCTACCTACGTGCTAAAGTATTTGAAATTGAGCATGGTGTGTGTCAGCTCTGTAATCTAAATGCCCAGGAACTCTTCCTTTCTCTCAGAGATGCTCCTAAAAATCAGCGGAAGAATCTTCTGCAAACCACTTGGATCTCAAAACTCTCCATAGAACAGGTAAAACATAAAAATAACATACTCCTGTAGTGAGTAGGGGTGGGGTGGGGGTAGGGAAGCAGCATAACCCTCATTGGCAGCATTTTGAAATACAAAGTTGTAGGAGCAAGAAAACCTATGAAAGGTCAAAGTAGAAAGCATTGTACTGAGAACATTACTGGGTTTCTTCTGTTATAAAGTGAAATAAAACTGAAAGATTTATGATCCTAAAGTGGCTTATTTTTTACACATTATCATCCTAGTTCAATTAGATTTCTGGCCAGATTTCTAAGGCCAATACCTAATATAAAATTGTAATCTAGAACAAAATTTTTTACTTTATTGTGTGTGCCTATGTGTATGATTAGACAGTGGTTACTCTTTCTTGAACCACCCGTTGCTGACTGAAATGCTAGTGATTTTTTTCAGGTTTGAAAAAAAAGGAATGCATTTTCATTTACCTAGTAATATTGAGTTGTAATTAGATTTTTTTTTTTTTTGCTTTTTGGAGGGCAGTTGGGGTTAAGTGACTTGCCCAAAGTGGCACGACTAGTAAGTGTGTCAAGTGTCTGAGAACAGATTTGAACTCGGGTTCTCCAGACTCCAGGGCTGGTGCTGTATTCACTGTGCCACTTAGCCTCCCCAATTAGATTTTTAATAAGTGTTTTTCAACAGAATAGATTAAAATGGACACGGATCTGGTCAAATATCTTAGCTGGAATTTTTGCATGAATTTTTTAACTGAGGGGTCTCTGAAAGACTTGCCTTAATTGGGGAAGGTCATGCCAGATTTGCCATAGCAGTGTAGTATCTGCCCAGGAGTGCCAGTCTCTAGTTTTCTGTTTTCTTAGTCCAGAAGCTTCCAAGAAACACCAAAGAAAAATAACATAAAAATAATTGCAAAGTCACATAAAAAAGTACAACGATTATGTCATATAAATAAAATGTTTTATAGCTGACAGAACGTAGGTTAAAAGCTTCCAACCTAAGTTCAAATCCAGCTTCAAACTCTAGGCCAGCCTGCCTCAATTTCCTCATTTATAAGATGATGATAATAATATTACCCACTTGTCAGGGTTGTTATGAGAATAAAAAGAGACCTTTGTAAAGTACTTTGCTTACTGCAAAATGCTAGCATTTGCTGACCATTATCATTACTAGTTTATTTGAAGGAAACCATAGATGTTATCAAAGTTTAGATGAAACAAACCTGGGAATGATGGCTAAAACATTAGATAACAAGATCAGAGGCAAAAAAAGAAAAATCTTAACACTCCAGAATTATGATAAATGTGAAGTCTTGTAGCTGGGCCCAAGAACATCAACTTGTACAAGGAGAGGATGGAGAAACTATAGCTTGGGAGTAATTGAGTTTAAAAAGACCTGGTAACTTTAGTGGACTGCAGTCTCAGTGTGAATCCCAAGTGTGAAAAGACAGCCAAAAAACTGAATACTCTGTTTTGATAGAATTTCCCCATAGAATTTCTCCAGGCCACTCAGACCCCACCCCTAGTCTTCCTACAGTACTATCTTTCCCTTTTGCCCTCCTAGCCTCTTCCTCCTTCCCATTCCTACCCTTACCAGGAAGTCCCAGAGGCTTGGAAAGACAGTCTTGAAAGATGACTTAGATTTGTTAAGGTTGGCTTCAGAAAAGACAGTTAAACTCAGTGGGTAAGAAGAAAAGGGAGTCAGTCACATTCCAGTTTAAGGTGGGGGAGGAGGGACTTCATTAGATCTGTCAAAAAATAGAATGAAACCCCCCTGGAGTTAAAACATGCCTTATTTTCCCTGGACTTTTTTAAGCAAAGTGGATACACCCCTTGTCAGTGATGCTTTAGAGGATATCCCTGCTTTGAGTCAGGGTTGGACTAAATAGAAGGGACTGAGGTCATCCCTCCAGCTCTGGGGTTCAGAGAATCTGTGACTGAATCGCCAGTATGAAGAACGGTGGAGCATATCAGTGAGCAATAAGGGAACGCCTTGAGATTAGAAGGGTCTGAATAATTGGGTACTGCTCACAATGAAGAAATGTGTGTGAATTAGTCAAACGCCAGGCAGATTTTTTAAAAGGAAAAACAAGCCATTTTGCTAAGAACCACAATACTGTCCTTTATATTTGCTTCTGATAGTGCCAACACACACACACACACACACAGAAGATTGGCCATATGAACATTTGGGGTGTGTGTGTGTGTGTGTGTGTGTGTGTGTGTGTGTGTGTGTGTGATCTGACAGAATTTGAAAATGTTAGTGTAGAAAATAATGGAAGACTATAACACTACAGCTGAATATCTCTGACTGATTCAGCTCAAGTGTGCTACCTGGGTTCCCTAGGGTCAAACCATTATTCATCAGGTCATTGTTCAATTTAGTGACTGTAATGTAGTTTCTTTTGAGCTTTTAGAGCTTTGCCAAAGAATTTCACGGCTGCCAAAATGGCAGAATTTGCTCATTTTAGTTTCTTCCTGACTCAGGAAGAAGAAAATAAAAACTACCTTTAATAGTCATCTTATATTTAAACATCACCACTGCTGTGCTCTCATTCAGATCTGCTACCCCAGGCAAGATGGTAATATTGCATGCTATATCAGTGTAGGTCATTGTTGGTTAAATATAAAGTGTGCATATATGGGATGGCCTAAATGGAGGTTATTTTAAATGGTAAACTCAGTATATTTCAAACAAGGATGTTAAAGAAATTTGTATTAAAAATGAGGTTCTAGCCCATATACCTTTGTAAGTTGACCTTCCTTGGTTTCCCAGTGAATAGTATGCTTCTGAATTTATCTTACAGATGGCTAAAATTGAGGCCACTTTTACTTCTGTTGAAAACTATTAATATTTAAACTGTCATTGATAAAATAGCCAAGGCATTTAGGTCAGCAATTAAAAACTGCTTGGGTCAGTTATATGCAAAAGCACTTAATTTCCAATCTGTTCCTTTCTTTTCTAAGAATTTTGCTTCAATAAGTATGTAAACTAACTTAAAGGTGCAGTTGCAAGTGATTTTTCCAATCTGTCGGGAGTCTGATACTTTATACTTGCTTGTAAATTCTATCAAAATGAGTTAGGTAAAAAAAATCCTTCTTTCAACAACAGATTTCTTATTGCCTACAAGGAATAAACCAAATTGCTAACCCTGAGGTTTTTTTCTCTGCACAATAAAAGCTATAAAAAGCCACAGTAATGTATTTTCCCTAGGATTTTGCTGTATAAACATGATTGCACAATGCCAAGCCAACAATTACTCTAGTGTATGGTGTATGGCTGAAAAGTGCTGATGTGCTATGTTTTTATTGCAGTTAAATGAGATGATGATAAACCCCGTAGAAGGGCAGTTCTGGCAGGTGGATCACATCCGACCAGTCTACAGTGGAGGAGGGCAGTGCTCTCTGGAAAACCTTCAGACTCTGTGTACAGTTTGTCATAAGGAGGTAAGTCCAGGTTTACACATATCTTTACCTCTCTTCCCCAGGAAGTCAAAATATCATTTAGAATACATTTTTGCAGACTTATGAGGAAGAATCTGTATTCAAGGTGACTGATCTGGTCTACTGTTTCACTCCATTCGTCACCTAATACAGTAAGCTTCACCTGCTGGCCTTTAGAGTTGTCACTCATTCTCAGTAACAGATAGAAGCAAGCAGTTGTAAAGGGAGCTTTGAAATCAATCTTCTGGTTCAGAACCTTCATCGGAAAGGTGAAGAAACTGAATCCCAGATAGACGGGGTAATGACCCAGTGAGAGACACAGGGCCAGAGTTCCAGTCACCACTTCCCTAGTCCAGTGCTCTGGACACTGCCATGCTCTCTCCCTCTCTCTGAGGGAAGCACATCCCTTTTCATGTATTTTAGGAACGAGGTATTGTTCCTGACTCTTGTGATGATTTCTGCTACTCTTCTCAGTAGTTCTTTCTAATCGAGATACAGGTGGGCTCTCAGTAGAATCAGATTACCCACAACAAGCCTGAGCAAGTGCTAACATGTGACCATAGGTTCAGCTTCAGTTGTGTACTAAGAGATAACAAACAAGTAGATCCCTACAGGCCCTCCAATATGCCACAGATGCAACAGGCTGTGCAAGAAGTAGGACAAAGAGAGGAGGAAAGGAAAGGAGCTGGCACCATATGTGGCTGGGCTCATTGATCCTGAATGGCGGATTCCATAGAGATCTCAGACTTGTTTAGAGCCACCCTGTTAGCATTCACAGTGATGTCTAAGACTCTGCTAGTACGTGAAGAGAGCTGGTCGTTCTAAGAAACAGTAAGGTTATCTGTTTGTACTTCTCTGAACTCAGAGTAGCTGTATTAGCTTGGGATATTGGAAGGAATTATCGGGCTTTTTTAAACATCTATAGTTTTCTGCACTAGATAGCATTCCTTGGACCTAAGCTCTCATAGATTTGACCAAGAACAATACTCAGGTGTCATTGTCACCTATGGGAAAATGCATGTGCCTCACAGATCTAACAGTATTGGAAAAACCAAGACTCTTAAGTTAGAAATGATAAGAATTTGATCTCTCCTCATATCTGAGACCAAGGAAAAACAGGAATCTTGTCAATTTCATCATTATTTAAGTTTATTAAGGATTAATATGCACATAGTATATTTTATCCACTATAGTATAAATCATGTTGTGGTTCTTAAAGGCAGTTAAAGACTGTAAAGTTGAAGGAGGGGGAAGGAAGTGGTATGGTTTATCCATTAGCACAGATTTCAGAGACAGGTTCAGTTTAAAACACAATAGCTTACACTACCATAACAGATTGGGGTTTATACTTCCCATAATATTTCATGTACATTAATTGTTTGCTACCTTTAACAAATCTTTGAGATCATCCAAGTTTCAAATTTTTAGCTGAGGGAAGAAAATGCCACAGAAATTCAATCAATCGAATGAGTATTTATTAAGCATTTGTGTTCCAGGCCTGGTGCTAAGTGCTAGGAATACAGGTATCAAGAATAAAACAATCTCTCCTCAAAAGGAACTTACTTTCTAATGGAGAATACAAGTAAATAAAAATATATACAGCATAAATGTAGAGATGCCTAATACAAATATGTACAAAGTGATGAAGTACAAGGTAGTTTGGTAGAGAGGGCACTAGCAGTGTGGAGGATCTAGAAAGATTTCCTGAAGAAAACTGTACTTGAGTAGAATATCAGAAAGAAGAGGGGACTGTGTGAGCAGAGTCAACGAGGAAGTGCACTCCAGAAATGGTGGATGACCAAATGGTGGACACAGAGAGGGAGGGAGCATCATAGTGAGAAATAGAGAAGTCTTTTTTGGCTGCGATGTCCAGTGAGCCTGAAAAGATAGGGTGGGGTCAGGTTGTGAAGGGCTTTAAAAGCTAAACAGAGGAATTTATATTTTATTTGAAAGGAAGCCTCTGGAGTTGGTTGAATAAGAGGATCACATAGTCAGCTTTTCTTTTGGCAATAATGTGTAGAATGAGGGTGGCTAGGGAATGTTATTGCTAATGCTCCCTCCCTAGTTAGTCCTTAATAAACTTAAGTGATGATGAAAATGACAAGATTCCTGTTTTTCCTTTTCCTCTCTAAGTCTGCCTTCTACCTATCTGGTGCTTTTAAGCTGCCTTTCCTGGCTCTTTCTCCAGATCGTGACTCCTTCCCCAAGGTTCTGTTCTCATCCCTCTTTTCTCCATTCATGCTTTTTCTCAGTTACCCCATCAGATCTCATGATTTTAACAATCATCTTTATACAAGTGACTCTCAGCTCTATATATTTTTCTCCAATTTCCCCCAAGCTTTAGTCCCACATCATTAACTATCTATTAAACTTTTCAAACTGTATATCCCAGAAATATTTCAAACCAAATATGGTTAAAACTGAACTTGTAACCACCCCCACCCCTCCCCCATCCCCATTCATCCTATTTCTGTTGAAGGCACCAACATTCTTTCAGTCTCCCAGGTTTGTAACCTGGGAATCATCCTAGACTCCTCACTGCCTCTCACCTTACAGAACCAACCAGTGGCCAAATTCTATCTTTACTTGTTACCTTTTGATTCTCACATCCAACCCTGCTTTCTGCTCACACAGACACCAGCTTGGTGCAGGTCTTCATTGTGTCTCATCTAGACTATTGCAACAGCCTTCTAATTGACTGTTCTGCCTCAAGTCTCTCATCATTACAGTTCATTCTACATGTTATTATTAATTTTTTTGGGAGGGGGGAAGGCAAGGTAATTTGGACTAAGTGACTTGCCCAAGGTCACACAGTCAGTTAAGTGTCAAGTGTCTGAGGCCATATTTGCACCCAGGTCCTCCTGACTCTAGGGGCCGGTGCTCTATTCCCTGACTGAATATATTTCCCTCTATCCTGTTCCACCTCCCACTTCTATTCTCTACTTTGATTCTGTCCCTTTTCAAAAGTGGGTGCTTCCAACTTCTATCCCCCTGCCCAGCCTGCCCTCCCTTCTATCATCCCCCCTCTCATCTCTTACCCCCTCCTCTCCTATAGGGTGAGAAACCCTATTTAGTGTGTATGTCCTTCCCTCCCTAAGCCAAAATCAGTGAGAATAAGGTTGACTTATTCCCTTTTGTCTTCCTGTTCTTCCCCTCCATTGCACCCATTTTCCCTTGCTTCTTCTATATGAGATAGTTTGCCCCATTCTGTCTCTCCCCATCTCCTCTCATTATATTCCTCTCTTACCTCTTAATTTCACCTTTCAAGTATCATACCTTCCTATTAAATTGGTCCTGTGCCCTCTGTCTGTGTATACCTGTACACATATATACACAACATTCACATATGTATTCATTAGTCCATATTCCCTCCTATATAGACATATACACACATTTCTATTCCCTTCAAGTATTCTCATACTGAGAAAAGTTTCATAAGTTACCATTATTGTTTTTCAATGTAGAAATGAAAATAGTTCAACTTTCACAAGTTCCTTATGATTTCTTTTCCCTGTTTACCTTCTCATGCTTCTCTTTCTTCTTGTATCTGAATGTCAGATTTTGTATTCAACTCTGGTTTTTTCCTCAAGAATGCTTGAAAGTCCTCTATTCCATTGAATGACCATATTTTTCCCTGAAACATGATACTCAGTTTTGCTGGGTAGGTGATTCTTGGTTTTAATCCCAGCTCCTTTGACCTTCGAATATCATGTTCCAAGCTTTTTGATCCCTCAGTGTAGATGCTGCCAGATCCTGTGTTATCCTGATTGTGTTTCCACAGTACTCAAATTGTTTCTTCCTGGCTGCTTGTAAATATGTTCTCCTTGATCTGGGAATTCTGGAACCTGGATATAATATTCCTAGGAGTTTTCTTTTTGGGATCTTTTTTCCAGAGGTGATGGGCGGGTTCTTTCAACCTCTATTTTGCCCTCTTGTTCTAAAACATCAGGGCAGTTTTCCTTGAGAATTTCTTGAAGGATAATTTCTAGGTTCTTTTTTTTTATTATGGCTTTCAGGTAGTCCAATAATTTTTAAATTATCTCCCCTGGATCTGTTTTCCAGGTCAGTAGTTTTTCCAGTGAGATATTTCACATTGCCTTCTGTTTTTTCATTTGTTTGGATTTGTTTAATAGTATCTTGATTTCTCATAAAGTCACTAGCTTCAATTTGCTCCAGTCTAATTCTGAAAGAATGATTCTCTTCATTGAGCTTTTGAGATTCTTTAAGGCCCTCTATGGCCTGTAACCAGCTCATATTTTTCTTGGAAGCTTTTGGTGCAGGAGTTCTGACTTCACTGTCTTCCTCCTGTTCCATGCTTTGATCCTTTTTGTCCCCAAAATAGGAGTATAAAGTTGGACTGCTCTACTTGCTTTGCTTCCTTTGCTTGTTCATGTTGCCACTCAATTACTTGACTTTTGAACTTTTTGCCGCACTAGGACTCTGCTACCAGACAGGGGAGCTTTGTCCCAATCGTTGGGATTTTTGTAGCTGCTGGAGCTGTTAGTTGTGTGCCCTCTCTGAGCCTCCACATGCTCTGGCAAACTGGTCACATGCCCCAGGACCTCCACCCTAGACCACAATCCAGATCCAAGCAGGTTAAGGCAAGAGCAATTACCCCTCAGACTGGTTGCTTGGTCCCCCTTCAGTCTGCAAGCCAGGAGCTGAAGCTTCCTCATGGTGGTGGCTGCACAGCCACAGAAACTCAGAAGCTTCTCCCTCCAGGGAGTAAAGGCTGGACCATATTCCTGAACTACTAGATCCCAAAGTCCACACTGCACTGACCTCTCACTTTGTCCTTCACATCTATGTGTTGATAATTCTGGAAACCACCACAACTGCTGGTGATCTGTAGTCCCTCCAACCAGCTGCTGGTTGTGGCCGCCCTGAGGCTAAAAAAAAAAAAAAAAAAAAACCTCGGGCTCGCTCAGGGCTGGGGTAGGCTCCCACAGTGCTGTGCTGGCCCCTTCTTGCCGGTTTGCTTGACCATCTTCAGCAGGAGGTTAGTTTTCTCTGTCATTTTGTGGGTTCTGTAGTTCCAAAGTTTGTCTAGAGTCATTTTTTACATGAATTGGAGGAGGTGGAAGCCAGAGCCTCACAAAAGTTCTCTTTCTACTCTGCCATCTTGACACCCTCTAAGAGTTTTACTGAGAAAGAGAAGAGAGGCATAGGGCAAGAGTTTATGGGGATGGTAGGGTCTAGTGAAAGGATTTTTGTTTTTAAGGCTGGAGAAGACTTGACTGTTCAAAAGCAGTAGGAAAGGAACCCATTTATAAGGAACTAAAGGTCAAAGGGGAGCATGGGGGAGAAGGTGATTGAAGTTGTATTCTTGTGGAGAAGACAAGAGGACATGGCACCAAGAGCACATTACTGTTAAGGAGTTGTTGACCTTGGCAAGGTCATATATCTAGTATTTGACTGGCCTGGGACAGGGGCTTTGTGGATATGTGTGCTATTGTTTTGAATAGAAAGGATTCCCTTCATGAGCTGTAGTCTCCTTTAAAGAAAGAGAGTTTTAGATGTTAAATCCAATGAACAAAATGAGGCAGGATGATGTAAAATATTGGACCGTTTCTTTCTAAGAGAGTCCTAAACAATCTCTCCAACCCTCAGAAATGTAGTTGGATATAACCCAAAGCATCCTGGACCTGAATTCAGAAAACCTGGGTTGAAGGATAGGCTGCATGAAAACATCTAGTGAATAATATACTTTGGTCAGAGGTTTTTATTTGTTTTGTTTGTTTTTAAACTGTCTTTTGGAGTAGAATACTGGTTGTACTGTACCTTTATCTAACATTAGGACCACAATCTTTTGTCTGTAGTTACTGTGGATTTAAACCAGCTGTGTGGATTGCTAGTCTGAGTTTATATAGTATAACATCAACCATGAACCTGTCTGGCAAGAGAAAGTATTTGTGATTGTGGTCTTAAAGAACATGCTGCTTCTCCTTTCCATTATTGCCCCTTTGTTGAGTTTTCATGAGAAATTTTGAGTAATGAGTTGAACACAATTTAACAGAAAGAACTATTGTATTGGACTAAGAACCAGGAAACCTGGTTTCCTGTTCTAGTTATGCCACTAACTAGTTGTACATAAAATCATCAGATAAAAAAACCCTTATATATAAAAGCAATCCAGGGACGGCTAGGTGGCACAGTGAATAGAGCACCAGCCTTGGAGTCAGGAGGACCTGAGTTCAAATGTGGTGTCCCACACTTAACACTTACTAGCTGTGTGACCTTGGGCAAGTCACTTACCCAAATTGCCCTGCCCTTCCCCCTCCAAAAAAAAAAAAAGGCAATCCAGCAATCAACAAGCATGTATTAAGATGATGTAAGATACTAGATCATCTCACAGGGGTCCTTCCAAATTCTTCCTGTCTCCTTGGGCTTGATAATTTGTTGCTGCTACTGGTCACTTTATGTAGTAGGCCCAGAAAGAAGGGCAGCCACCACTGTGCCCTGAGTGTTAATTCAGGCTGTTCCTACAATGACAGTGATATATTACTGAATTATCTGGAGACAACCATGGCCTTCTTTTCTCCAGATGGAGGGAAACACTTGAAAACTGAGTTTTTTCACAAAAGTTGCCCACCACATATTCTCTTTCTCTCTCTCTCTCTCTCTCTCTCTCTCTCTCTCTCTCTCTCTCTCTCTCTCCCTCTCTCTCCCTCCCTCCCTCCCTTCCTCCTTCCCTCCTTCCCTCCCTCCCTCCTAGACCTCCAGTGGTTTTTGATCCTGTACAGGGTATACTCTGATATACATATATGTATCTCTTATGTTTGTTTGTTTTTTAACTTTTAGAAGACTGCTAAACAAGCCAAAGAAAGAAGCCAGGAGAAAAGGAAATCTTTAGCTTTAAAGCATGGATCTGACATCACAAGATTTTTCATAAAGAAGTAGAATGCAAACATATTTAGCTGGAACATAAGTGGATCAAATATAAAGGAATGGGAACTTGTGGAATTTTTTTTTTAATGTTCATATTTTCTCTTATAAAACTTGGAAAAGGTGAGTCAGGAATTTTCAAGATTTTCTCTGCTACCATGGCATGAACCTCCTCAGTGCTGCAGAAGGTTCACAACCATTGTGTCAAGGCACACTCACTAGGAGGACTGGACCTGATGGCAGAAGCGGCATTATCACAGAGTGCTAAATTCCCATGATCTTGGTTTCATTCAGAATGACATCCGTGTTTATTGAGTTTTTTTAACCTGCCTTTTTCCTGTTAGATCTTACTTACTACATCACACAGATTTTTTTTTTTTTAATCTACTTTGTTCCTTTTGAGCGGATGCTAGGATTTGTGTTGGATTTAGAGTGTTCTGGCTATCAAAGAGCTTGGAGTCAAAAATACTTCTTTGTTAATATCATGCTTATTTGAAAATCCTGGGTCAGTCTCTGAAATTAAGCTGAGTGTGCAGGAAGAAACCCATATTTCCAAAATATCTCCAGCTTGGTCTCTTACATTATGCATTTTGCAGTTTGGTTAGCTTGATTTATCAACAATAAGTACACATTTGGAAATAAGTTAATATATATACCATATTTATAGACAACATGGTGTTTCTAGGCAAAGCTATTAATAAAGTTATTTCAAAATTGACTTTACATTTAAAAAGGAACACAGTATTTAAAGACTTCATTTGATTGGTTTCTGAAATGCCTAAATGCAAAATTACCGTCATTGAAATACTCTTCAGCATCAGACAGGTAAGCTTTTCATCATGTCTAATTAGTTTAAAGTGAAATTAAACCAGATGCACAGCAAGAATCATCAGGACCATCTAAGAAGCCAGAGCTACCTAAACAACTTACAAGGATTCGGTGAGCAGTGGGGACCCACTGAAAAACTGAATATCTATTTGATTACATACCAGACTGGCCTAAAGATTTCTTGGTTTTTATTGTCATTCTTTGCACTCTGCAAAACAATGTTAGAAAGGTGGTACAGGATAATATTTCTTTATAAAATTTTGTCAAGCAATATATAACGCATTCTCTGGATTAATTTAGTGTTATTTTGTAAAGTAGTTGTGTTTCTTTGGGCCTCCTCTCCTCTTTTCTGTATGAGCTATTGGCAGACTTCTACCTCTGTACTTGGCTCACTTCAAGGTTAATGTAGGATTTGGCATAGTTGGTATTTCAGAAACACAAGAGACTATAATCAGAGCCCAGCATGCTTTGTTTCCTGCATCATAGCACGGTATCAAGTTAGAGTTTGGTAGCTATAGATCCCACCTGAGCAGTCTCTTGCTCTGTGGCTGCAAACTAAAACATTAATCATGAGGGAAAAGACATATGAATTTAGGAAGTGGAACAGATTGAGATGAAATGAGCCAAGAGCATCTCCCTTCATGCCAGGTTTCAAAAATGTTGACCATTCAAAAAGTTTTACAAGATTAAATGACATCAGCAAGCATCTACATGCAAGATACTTAGAAGCCCGTATTCTTCGTGTCATTTACAACTTATCTTGAATGATGGAGTCACATCTTTTTCCAGGATGATGTATTTAGCCCTTCTAAAGCATATTGAGGTTAAGGTTTTTGAGGCAGAAATCCCAGAGTTAAAATAGATTTGATATCAAAGTCTTCAGACTAAAGATCTCTGCAGGCGAGTTTTTAGAAATTGTTCTTTCTCAAGGGCACTTGCAAAACAGAGCACTATCAACTAAGGAGATAAAAATGGAGGTCCAAACCAGAGTACAAGGAGGGTTGCCAACCCAAACAATGCAGTTACCCAGCAACAACAGTCCAGAGTGAGTGCTCAGAGAAGTAGAGTTGCTACAATATAAGAAATTCATAGTGAATGGAAAATTGATGACTAAGAAAACTGGCTCCCCAAATCTGAAAACACATAGAACCATTATACAGTCTGAGTTATCCTCCCCAAAATAAAATAACATAGTGATTAAATGGGGAGTTTTCATGCTAGGGATGAATCAAAGATTTGCTATATCAAAACCAAGAGCTATAATTATGTTGTTAATTGGAGGCTTTCCTTTTATCTAGAACCTTGGTGGTAGAGCTCTTAAATATTTTCATTGCTTCAAAATGAGGTTTATGTCACAGGGTCTCAACCAGGTCCAGACAAGCAAAATGAATCCCAGGTATCAATGCATCTTTCCTTGCATTAACCCAGTTCATGTTATATTTAGTAACACAAATCTATAAACAGACTGCTACCAAATGAAGATTCCGTGGCAGACACATTCATTTGGAATTTAAAAAGAAAAAAGTCACTCAACAGTCATTGCAATTAAATGTTCATTTCTTAGGTGTTTCTGTTAGTAACATTCAGCTTTTGCCACTCCCCCTCCCCCACCAGTGTGGATGGCACAGAATTTTCTGCTTATTTCATGTTAATCAATTTAATTTCCTCACATCTTTGAGTGTCATATCTGCTTTCATACTATTGTCATTTTAAAAATAATTTCTTTAAAAATAAAAAACAAAATAAATGGCAAAGAAGTCAGTATTCTTAGACAATCCTAAATAAAATGTAAAACTCCTGTTTACTCGTAGTATATGTAGAATTCATGGATAACAGACATCTGAATCTATGGAAAAATCTCCTCTTGTTTTGCATCTCATTAACCTGTCTCTCACTCAGTATACTGTTCTTTTAGACTGGAAAATTTCAAATTACTAGTCACTGCACAAATCCATTTAAATATCCAACTACCAGAAAATACCTTATACCATATCAACTTTTTGAAGTTATTTTAAATTGTTGAGAATGTTTTTCCACATTACTTGTGTTCTTATTTACTCTGAACCAATTTTATCATCATGGCAAAACATCTTGGGTTCAGATTACCCTCCTATACTGCATTGCTCTTCTCACTCTCTGAAGTCACTGAATGTATCTGTGATGGGTTTTTTGGTTGTATATGGTGGCCATGTTGCTGTCACTTTAATACATTGTAAATTACATTCCGAAACTTTAAAGGTAACATATCATTCTGCATTTGCATTTCACAGTTTCTGTATATCTGGTTTCTCTGCAACCAAATTTCATCATAAGACTTTCAAAAACCTCAAATACCAGTATCCACATTTCAAAAAGAATAGGAATCAGTTTGAGCAGGCTCAATTAAGGCCCTTCTTAAGTTGGAAAAAAAATAAAGTCATCTGGTTTTTTTTATTATTCAGCTTACTGAATAATGCATAGAATCATGGTCTCTCAGAGCTAGAAGAAACCAGAGATGTCACCTAGCCCAACTTTCTACTTAGTATGGGAATCTCTTCCACAACATCCCCACTAAGTACTCTCTAGCTTCTGCTTGAACACCTCTAGTGACTATGTTATTTTGATCCAAGTTTTCCAAAATCCATCATATCTGATTTTAGACCCCATTATTTAGTACAGTAAGCAGCTAGGTGGTGCAGTGGATAGAGCCCCAGTCCTGGAGTCAGAAAGACTCATCTTCCTGAGTTCAAATCTGGCCTCAGACTCTTACTAACTGTGACCCCGGGTAAGTCACTTAACCCTGTTTGCCTCAGTTTCCTCATCTGTCAAGTGAGCTGGAGAAGGAAATGGCAAACTATTCCAGTATCTTTCCCAAGAAAATCCCATATGGAGACACGAAAGAGTCAGACAGATGCGACTGAAAGTGAATGGTGGCTTAGTACTGTACCTACCTCCCTCAGTGCCTGGAACATTCCTCCACCATGCTGATAACCTTCTCCGAGGGTATTCTAGGGGATTCCTCATGGTGCTGTCACTTGCTATGCTTCTGATTTTGCAGGTTTCAACACTATGCCCCACCCCCTTTTGGGTATTGTTTTTCCCCGTTAGAATGTAAACTCCTTGAGGACAGGGACTGCATTCTTTTTGCTTGTATTTATATCCCTGATGCATAGTGTAGTGGCTGGGACATAGTGCCTTGCTTTGCCTTATTGGAAGTTCCTAATGATGGTGTTCAGTTTTTCTTCTCTATTGTGTCTTGATGTATTTGATATGTATTAACTGACCCTTATTGGTCAGCCTTTGGTTATGAAATGAGCTCTTCTACAAGATAGCAGCAGCCCTGAAACAGATCAGTTAAATATACCGATAAAGTGTAATTTACATCTCTCTATCTCTAGGACAGACAACATACTGTGGCAGCAGGAGTGATCCAGCATGGGAAATCCATTCATGTTTCCATGTTCAGTATAGACTTGTAGGGAAGAATACCTTCTTACTCTACAACAATTACTAAGACATCTCTGACAGAGTTTTAGAGTCAGGGGTTTCTTTGGTATTAATGGATTTGGTGAGGATCAAAAGAGAAAAACGTTTCTGCTATGTTAAATTTAATCCAGCTGAGTAGAAAATATTCAGTGATTTGCAGTTGCAAAAAATAACTTTCCTGATAAGTGAAAATTGATGTCATTTTCTTAACCTTTTACTCTGGTTAAGTGCTGTTTGCATAGTGTTTATTGTCCTTAAAAATGAATATAGCAGCTTGCATTGTTTATTATTAGTAGTAATAACTGGCATCGAGCACTTTGACGTTTGCAGAGTGCTTTACGTATGTTTTGACATTTGATCCTGAGACAGATCATTTTTTGAACCAGTCCTGTGATTTGGATGGTATTGGGCAACCCCTTTGTGAAGAAACTGCTTCCCTCAATGCAGATTGGTGCCAGTGGGAGGAGGGGATTGGAGCAGGGGAGGAGAACCACAGGTACGATGGATGTTTCAGGGTGAGGTGGTACCAGGCACAGAGGCAGGTTGTTGAGTGAGACTGCAGCTGAAGCATTGACATACATTAGCTTCCAGGGCTGCACTAAAGGTGGGCTGTCTTAGAACTGTAAAGTCCAATGGGGATATTGAGAGTTTTGGTGATTTGCCAGGATGTGTCAAAGGCAGGACTTGAACCTGGGAATTCTGGACTCCATGGGCAACTTGCTTTCTTTTTAAACTGGACTTTCATTTATAATTTTTGTCTTTACATCACCTGTGTGGGGCATCTCCAAGTTATTCTGATCTATATCTGGCCACTGGACCCAGATGGCTCGGGAGGAGAAAGTGAGGCTGGTAACTTTGCATACCCTGCCTCACTTAAATCCAATTCACTTGCAAGCCATGGTCCTCTTCAAGAATGAAGGACAAACAACATCACCTGTATCTCCCCGTGTATTCCTCCCTTGCCCACGAAGAGGGGGAGAGGCACCTCTTTCTTTGGCACCATGATCAACCCTATCATATTCTCAGTATTTTTTACATTTATAGCGTAGTTGTAGGCATTGTGTATGTTGTTTTCCTGGTTCTGCTTTCTTTATTTTTGCCATATTTGGTGACCATCTCATCATTTGTTTCCCATTCTTTACTAATACAAAAAGTCTCTCTATAAATATTCTGTTGTATATGGGGCTTTGTTTTTATCCTTCATCTACTTGGGATAAGTGAGGCTGCCTTTCATCCACTCTTTCATACCAGGCAGGTAATTCGAAGTATTATTATGCCCCTTTTACAGAGAAAGTGAAGCTCAGGTAGGTCACCTTGCTAATGAATGACAGGTATAGGATTCCATTCTAGGGTTCCACTCTGGGTCCCGGAGCAAGGCAGGAGTGCAGTTTCAAAAACATTTAGAAATTGGCTAAAGTAATTTTAAACTGTCTTACTTTCCTAGAACATGTGGCTCTGAGACTTTGTTTGACTAAACTGTCAGGACAAAAACCTCAAAGGCAAATGGGATAGTTGGAAAGAGGCCGAAGCTGAAGAACCTTTCTCTTGGGCCAGGCCCAGCAGGGTTGTTACACTCTGCTGGTAAGGAGCCTGCTGCTTCCACTGAGAATAATGGGCCTGACAAGAACTTAGGCCCCATTTTTCAGCCACTGAAGAAGCCCCGTTACATTGTTGGGGATTCCTGGTGTGAAGGTAGATGCACAAAGAGAAGCTATTTTTGTCATAACTGATTGAGAAAGTCCCTGTACTCTTTTTATTGGAGTAGACAGCCCAAGCTGTCTATTCTGCTGTTAGAAATAGTAGAAAATGTACTCTGCATTCATTTTGTTTTACTTCATTCTTTTAACAAGGTTTTGAGGACCTACTATAGAAATAGCTGTTCAAAGAGGCTTCATAAAGACATTTTCTCCCTTAAGGATCTTAGAATTATCAATTGAGTGTTGTTGTGTCACATCATCTTGCATGACCTGTTGTTAATAAGCTTCTAACCTGTCTCCTGACCTCTAGCCTATCCTGTTTCCATTGCCTCCTTCACTTTACTGCCAAAGTAATTTTCTCCATCTATCTACTCCTTGCCCAGGCCAAGCACAATTGGACTTCTGAGTAGGTGACCTATTTTAATGAGGCCACTTCAGTTGATCATCTCGCCCAGAAATATTTTCCCTTAAGAGGGGACGCTGTCAGGATCCACAAAATTCCCATATTAGTCACTGCTGTAGGAGCCCTTGAAAATGAAGACTATGTTACTTGAATAAGGGTGCAATATTAGCTATTTAAACCTTAGTATGACTTAGTTTTCATTGTTTAAAAAAAAACCAACAAGTCTTTGGAGAAGAGGCCTAAGGGCAAGTTGTGGTAGGTCTGCCTGGGTGGGGAAAGAAGAGGTAGAAGAAACATATGGTCTATTAAATTTCTCACCTGCATTTCTTGGAAGGGCAGGCCTAGGTAGGATTCCCTAGGCAGAATTAGAACACTGGGTCCTCAGGGCACAAAAATACTTCAGTGAATGCAAGGTCACAGAGAATGGGACGGAGAGATGCTGGAAGCAACCCACTCACCGCATTTCATATTTGTCCTACTAATAATAAAGCCATGAGTCAGGTAGGGCAGAAGACTTTTTACCTTAGCAATGGAAAAATAAATAAAAGTTACATTTTCCCTCCTCCCCTGACAGAAATGTTCTCTGTCTTGGAAATTTATAAAGGAAGTTCAGTATATTCCACCCCCCCCCCATCATTTTTTTCTCTCGTCACATTTACACATACTCATTTGGCAGAAGTTGTTGCTAGGCAAGAAAATCCACGTCTCTAGTTAAGCAGCTGTCTTTCAGACTTGTTCCAGGCAAAAATTATGGAAAGTAGGAGCTCAGCCCTATTTCTTTTTGTTAATTGCTTCATTCAACATCACCCTTCTCTCTGCTCTAACTCTCCCCTGGCTTTTGAACATAATGCTTTCATTACCATGAGTCTAACAGGAGCTGCTAGACACCTGAACTGCTAAGAGGCGCACCCCTGTGGGGAAGCTAAAAGGAAAGTGTTTGTTACAGCAACATGGAGAAAAATAAAGCACAAACCATCAATTCAGCTTTTTTCAGCAAGCATAGTACATACTATTCATTGTATTCAACTGATTTGCAGTCTGTGATGCCCCATTTATCTGCAGGTAGCAGCCAGGCAAGCAATGAGATCACTCATCAAGGAGTAAATGGGAGATGGCCTACATCCTAACTTGCTATCATTTTAACTTTTTTTTTTTTCATTACAATCACCTTGCCTCCGGTAGTCTGTGTTGTGCTGGGAAGCGTGTAACGAGTAGGGGAGAGGAGGGATGTATTTAGAGCTTTCCTAAAGTCGACTGGACCACCTCAAGATGTTAGCACTCTCAAGGTGTCCAATAGAGGACCAAGCAAAGGCTGCTGCCTGATCATCTGTCAGATAGATTGGAGTGGGTATTCCTTTTGTACATGGGTTGGACTAACTGGCTGCCCAGAACCCTGCCACTCCAAAGTTCTGTAATTCTGTGATTTAAATTGTTCCCCCCCACAAAACACTATAAACATGGAAAATTGTATGATACCCTACCAAAAAGGTCTTAATTTTGTACGTTTATTTTTAGTGTGAGTCCTAAGATTCTATTTGTAATTTTTCTGTCAACTAATTAAAGAAAGGCTATAGAATTTTGCCAGTGTCTTTGAGCTGAAGACTCCAATGAAAATCCATTGCTAGTCTTTAGTATTCCATTAAAAGGAGAAGAAAAGGCATTATTACCTCCATGCTGGAATTAAGAAATTAGAACCCAGTACCCCAAGCTGACCACTACCCTATGACTGAGCCAGCTTGCAGTATTGCTTAGAATTTGAACTCTCTGCTGGGTTTTCTTATTAGAGTTGTTTTTCACAGCAGCACGATAAAAATAATCTAATGCAGTAAGAATGAATCATAAGTATTGCCTACCCTTGTGAGTGCAGCACATTCCATTAACTCATTGGGTCAGTTCCCTTCTTCCTTTAAGGTCAATAAAAACCATTGGAGTTCCATACTGAGGCTATTGAGATCATCTGAGTAGAATAATTCCTGTTCCTTTGCCCAAGACACTCCAGAGCATGTCATTCACTGGCTTCCCGAAGGGCCAGAAGAAAAAGGACTGCAAGTTTTTAGCAGTTTGGGGGTCATGCTGCAGTCTCTTGATTTAAGATAACTTATTGCATACCTGAAGTCTTGTTTTCCTTGCTGTTTAAATGCCCAATTTGATCCGTTTACTTGTACCTCCAAAGTTCCCTATAAATCTACCATCTTAAATCCTTCATGTCAAAGAAATGTTTTCCCTTTTCAAGAGTGTCTGCTCACTTCTACAAAGATTTGTAAGTTCTTTTTCTGTTGAGGTTCACTGATTAATTCCTTTACTCGGCTGGTCTGTGATAGCTTTTAAGGCAGCTTTACATAGAAATTTAAAACAAATCATCATGGTATAATGTTTAATAACATTGTGGCTCAAAGAAAAAGTTGAAATGGCTTGCCCAGGATCATAGAGCTAAGTGGATATGGAAGGCAGGATTTGAATTCAGGTTCTTTTCTGACTGCAAGTCTAGCACTAAGGTAAAGGAGATGGTGAGTTGAGGAGACTGAGGCCACTCTATACAAGCTCCCTCATTTCACATCTCTCCCCATCCCTGTTGCCTTCCTGCTAGTAGGCTCCCTAACCGAGGTAAAGCAAGGGAGGTTAGAGGCAATGAAATCTGTATAGGCTGGAGGAGAGTGATCCACCATCACCCCATACATCCAGTCATTCTCCAGGTCTTGTGGATTCTCAGCATCCCTGGGACAGCCAACCCTTTCTGCACTCATAAATACAAACTTCTTGCTTCCCCCACCAATTACTCTCTTTTTCTGGCACCACCATCCTTCCAGTTACCTTAGAGTCATTTTTTTTCCTTTGCCTTCTTCCTCTCCTCATCCCACACATCCAATCATTTGCCAACTCCTATAGATTCCCTTTCTTTTCTTTTCCACTTCCCCTGCAACCACCCTAATTAGGGCACGCATTGCCAGAACTAGTTCAGTGTTTGGGAGGCTCTGAAGGAAAGTGTGGGAGAGAAGAGGTATTAGGCTGCCTACCAAACTGCGAGTCTACAGAGCTGTTGTGCTGACCTCATTGTTGTGTGCCTGTGAAACCTGGACAGTCTACCAGAGCAATGCCAGGAAACTGAACCGCTTCCATTTGGGTTGTTTTAGGAAGATTCTGTAGATCACCTGGCAGGATAAGGTACCAGACACTGAGGTTTTCTCAAGCTGAACTACTAAACATTTGAACTCTACTGCAGTGTGGCTCTGATGTGCTGACTACATAACCTGAATGCCAAATGAACTTCTGGCTAAAAGACTCTTACAGAGAGCTCATACAAGGCAGGCACTCACATGGTGATCAGAAGAAGCAATACAAGGACACCTTCAAGGACTCTCTGAAGAACTTTGGAATCAGTTGGGAGACACTAACATAGGACTGCCCAGTGTGGCATGCTCACATCAAAGAAGGTGTCGTGCTCTATGAGCAAAGCAGAATTTCAGTAAACTCAAAAGAAATGTGAGGTGTGCACATTTAGAGACATTTCCACTCCCAATGTTCAGATGGACTATTTGTGACTGACCTGTGGTAGTTCTTTCCACACTCATGTTGGTCTGAGCAGCCACCATTGGACACACTGTCTCTTGACTCCAACATAACAATGTCATTTTGGTTCTCTTTGAGAATGAAAAACCACCACCACCAAGCCTATGGTGATATCCTAACCTATCTCCTTGTCTCCACTCTATCCTCTCTCCAATCCCTCTTTCATATCTCTACCTAGTAATTTTCTCCATGGACCATACCAATTATGCATTTCATTTACTCTAAAATTTTCCGAGTTAGGTGTCTTGATGTATCTATTTACCTAAGGTCATATACAAGGGTTCTCCCTTGTGGATTCAAGGCTCTTCAGGTTTGGCTGATGTCCCAAAGCCATAGAAGTCACCACATTCCTACCCTGCTGGCATTTCCATACAGAGATGAGGGGGACTATGTCTTCCCAAGACATGCGCTGTATTCTTACTATGAAAGGTTAAGTAAACCTTTTGTCAACTGTTAAGTAAGCTGCATATGTATAATTTCATTCTAATATCAGACCCACTACAGCAATCTTTTGCCAGAAGCTGGATGATCACTTGTCACAGATATTGCTGAGGGGATTTCTGCTTCTGAGGTCCCTTCCAACTCTGAGATTCTAAGAGTCTATCATTCTATGGCTACAGAAGAATGTAGAGGCTCAAAAATGCCTGTATGCTCCTAGATCTGTTGCCCAGTTGCATTGAATTATATAATCTATCCTTATTTCAACTAGATTATAAATCCTTCAAGCTCGGGGACAATACTGCTTTTAATTCTGGTGCAGGACAGGACATAGGCACCCCCTGTTGAATTAAACATTTTCCATGGTTCATTTAAGGTTAGCTGTAAGGATCTATCTAAGGAATCTTTCCCTGGATTCTGCCTAAAGGTAGCCATTAGGCTCATAGAGACAGTGCTATCTTTCAAGTTGTATGCAGGTTCCCAGAAGCTTTCCTGTCACCACATCTTTCCCAGAGAGCCAGTAAACAAATGGAATAAATGGAGCTTGGGGTACCAAGTATTTATTAAATACCTGCTGTGTGCCAGGAATCGTTCTAAGTGCTGGGGATACAAACAAAAGCAAATATTATGGTCCCTTCTCTCAAGGCATTCACATACTAATGGGGCCAAGTGCAAACAACCATGTACAAATAAACGACATGCGGAATGAGTTGGAGATAATCAGCAGAGGAAAGGCTCCAGCACTAAGAGGGACAGAGAAAGGTTTCTTATAGAAGGCAAAATTTTGTCTGGGATTTGAAGGAAACCAGGAAATAAGGAGAGAATCTATGTGAGATGGCCAGTGAAAATGCAATCAAGTTGAAAGAGACAAGGAGGCCAGTGTGTCACTGGACTCCAGAGTACCTGGGGGAAGTGAGGTATAAGAAAAATGGAAACGTAGGAAAGATCTACATTATGAAAGTCTCTGAATGCCAACCAGGATTCTGTATTTGATCATGGAAATGATAGGAACCACTAGGGCATATCAGATCACAGGTGGAAGCAGGGTTTGGGGGAGAATAAATGTGATGAGACCCGTGCTTTTGGGAGATCAGTTTGACAGCTGAGTGGAGCATGAACTAGAGTGGAAAGGGACTTCAGTCCCAAAGAGAGGGGCTGAAGGAGAAATGTGCATGTGACATTATTAAAGTAGAATCTGCAGGGTGGCTAGGTGGCACAGTGAATAGAGCACCAGCCCTGGAGTTAGGAGGACCTCAGTTCAAATCTGACCTCAGACACTTAGCGTTTACTAGCCATGTGACCTTGGGCGAGTCACTTAACCCCAACTGCCCTCCAAAAAGCAAAAAAAAAAAAAAAAAAAAGTAGAATCTGGAAACAAATTGGATATGGAGATCCAGGGAGAAAGAGAGGAGTTGAAGACCCCTAGGCTGTGAGTCTGGGTGATTAGAAGGATGGTGGGAGCCTGGATAGTGTTAGGGAAGTTAGGAAGAAGGGAGAATTTAGGATGAGAGGAGGAATGATGAGTTCAGTTTAGTGTCCCTGCCCTCAAAGTGTTTACATTCTGTTGCAGGACAGGGAGGAAAAGTGAGCACAAAATATATACAAGGTAATATTAGGGGAGGGGAAAGCCAGGTAACCAGTTGGGGCCTCAGGAAGGCTTTGTTTTGGAGATGGCAGTAGATGAACTGATCTTTTAAGGAAGCTAGGAATTTCGAAGTAGAAATGAGAGTGAATGAATGTCTTCATGTGGAGTCTCTCCCTATTAGAATGTAAACTTGTGATCAGGGACTGTCAGGCTTTTTTATTTCCATTTCCAATGCTCAGCTCAGCACTGTGCCTTGATACACAGTAAGTATTTAATAAGTGCTCAATAATAAATGATCAGTCGATAACTTTAGAATGGCTTCTTAGGCCTTAAGAAGAGGTTACTTTCCCCAGAATTGTCTTCTCCAAATTACTGGTTTCCTTTGAGACTTAGGTCAAGCACCACCTACTGCAGAAATCTTTTCTTGGCCCTCCAGTTTTGTTTGCAACCCCTATCCCCACCCAGGCTACTAGTGCCTTGCCTCCCAAGATTACATTGTATTTTATATATCTATGTAAGTACATGTCTCTTCCATTAGAATGTAAGATCCCTGAAGGCAAAAACCGTTCTGTTTTTATCTTTGTATTTTCAACACTTATTGTGGTGCCTGGTTCTTATCAACAAGTGCCTTGTTGATTGATATTGAGTATCTCAAAGCATTTTGTTATTGTTCAGTCATTTCAGTCCTAATTCTCTGTGACCCCATTTTTGGTTTCCTTGGCAAAAATACTGGAATAGTTTGTCATTTTCTTTTCCAGCTCATTTTACAGATAAGGAACTGAGGCAAACAAAGTGAAGTGACTTGCCCAGGGTCACACAGCTAGGAAGTATCTGAGGCCAGATTTTGAACTCGGGAAGATGAGTCTTCCTGACTTCAGGCCAGCATCCTATCCTGTGCCACCTAGCTGCACTTCTCAAAGTGTTAGGGGAAAAGAAAATTTAAAAAGAAAAGGTTTCTGCAGTAGGTGGTGTTTGACCAAAATCTTAAAAGAAACCAATAATTTGGGGAAGACAATTCTGGGGAAAGTAACCTCTTCTTAAGGCCTAAGAAGCCATTCTAAAGTGATCAAATGAATGAAACAGCATTTATTAAATGCTTACTGTGTTTCAAGCCCCAGACTTCTGACTCAGCTGCTAAGATTTTAAAACATTCTCTGAAAAGTCTATCCCCTTCATGCTCCTTATGAGAGAGGTCAGGAAGGAATTTATCCCATTCTCAGTCATCTAAATAACTTCCCTGGGTAGACAGGGAAGCTTTCTCCATAGATGTTCAGTATGAGCCAGAGAAGAGAAAACTTGGCCCTTTCCTTACTATCTTTTTTTCCCCTATGACATTATTATTTCGGTCCCAGAATAGTTCAGAACATTTGGGAAATTCACACTCTAAAAATATTTCTTTTCTTCATCCAGGCAAGATAATGCAAAAGAATGACAGTGTGTTACTAAGAATGTGGTTCCCTGGTTATGTAACCTGGACAAAAATAAAGAGTGTACTTGGCCAAAAATAGGGCCAAGAAAGACAAATGTGAATAATGACAAGTAATATTGACCACTTGTTATTTACTTAAACTTTTAGTTGGCTGAAGAACTTTATAAAAACAATCGGATCAGTGCCATATCGTTTATTACTCAGATCTAGTCAGCTTCTTATGTCACTTTTCTGGTAAAAGCTTATACTAAGAAAATGTAGTATTTTTCAGAGTGGGGTGACCAGGGACATCATGTCACAAGAATCTACTTCCTCTTTTTTTCTATTGGAAAACTTTTTATTGTAGGTAGAGCAGGAGAGCTGGTTGCTTTTTTAGACAATTCCAGCTTTGTCAGCAACATCCAAAGCATCAGAGTCTGGAATAGGCCTTCTCTCTGTCAGGCCAGATCAGTGTGTTGACCTTGGCTGTGTCGATGTCATAGAGCCTCTTTACCCACTTCTTGATCTGATTCTTATTAGTCTTGATGTCCAAAATGAAGCTGAGGGTGTTGTTGTCCTCAGTGTTAAGGGAAACTTCATGATGGCAATAGGGATCAAGCTTGTTTCTCCAAGGGGCACTTTTTCTAGGGTATTTGGGCCATCTTCAGAGTCTTAATTGTCTTAAGTCACCACAAGGTGAGGACCATTTATATCTTCTTTTTGTGGCTATGGAAACCCTTCAGCACCACTTTCTTGGCCTTCAAGGCCTTGAATTTCTTCAAGGCCTTCTGGCTTGGGGAGAACAACCTCTTCTTACTTTTGCCTATTTTTGGCACCATCCTGGGGGAAAGCACTTTCCCTCTTTTTTTTTTTTAATTTAACAGACTTTTTCTTGCAGCAAATATTATTATTAATTTTTTCAACTAAAAAAATTGATTTTTCTCTCATTCTTACCTCTCGTCTTCCTTTTAGTGGGGAAAACAAAAGACCTTGTAAAGATATGTATAGTCAAGTAAAATAAATTCCCAGATTGACCATGTCCAAAAATATGTCTCAGACTGCATCTTGAGTCAGGAAGTGGGTAACATGTTTCATCAGTTGTCTTCCAGAATCATAGATGATCATTGAATTGATCAACGTTCTCAGGTTTTTCAAAATTGGTTGCTTTTGTGGTATTATTATCATATAAATCATGTAAATTAGTTTCCATTGCTTTGCCACTACACGGAGTTGTGTGTATGAGTCTTTTTTTCTTTCTTTGATCCCTTTGGGGCATGGGTTGTAGCAGTGGTGTCACCAGGCTACTTCATATTCAAGGAGTTCAGGATTTATTAATAGTCCTGTGATTTGATGTTGCTTGAGGAATATATGCTATTGTCCCATTATGTGTCTAAATAAAACACATTCAAGTTAACCTGCTGGAGAATGGGCCCTGAAACACTGTTGGAATCATCATTATCAAAAACACCATGGATACCTTCTGTGTGTAGGGCATCATACTGGAATTGAACTGCTTTAGACAGTTGGAACACTGAGACTCAATAAATAGCCTTTGTCCTTAGGCGTCCCACATCTGCTACTCCAGGGTCTTACATCAGTGCTCTGTGTGGCTGGCGGCATGGTTCTCTAAATAAGTATGTAGTTTTGAGGTGTGCAGTCCCTTTTTACCTTGAGTATCATCTCTAGCTACCTACTATAAGTAATTTCATCTGGTAATATCAGGCAAAAAAAAGTTTAATGCAAAGGAAGAAGAAAGACATGGCAAGAGATTCACCATTGTTTTCTTTTTTTTTCCTCTTTCATAAAGTACTGCTTAAAGTATAGTCATCAGAAAGTAGCCCAAAGACTCAAGTTATGCTAGGTCACCTGACCTAAATCTGGGTAAGCAGGAGAGCAAGAAATGGGGAAAGGGGAACAAACTAATTTCATACTTTGACCAAATAAGTCTCCAGTTTTTTCATATGTGCTTTTCCAACTCCTTGGTTCTCAACCTAGCCTGGTTCTTAAATTGTCTTTTAAACAGTGTAAACAGCCTGTGTATAATATGATTATAGCTGTGTCTCCTGTATTTCTGCATGTGCATCAGAAGATTGGAATAAATGATTTGAAGACCCTTTCTAGTCCTAAATCCCGTATATTGGAGAGTGATGGACTTGGGAAACCTTGGTTCCCATCTGCAGCTTATCTGTGTGATGTAGGGCACATACTGAACCTTTCTGGGTCTGTTTCCACTTCAGTCAAAGTGAGGAAGTTTGGATCAGATGACTTCTAAGACTCCTTCCAGCTCTAAATGTATGATCTTAGGTTAATGGAGAATCTACTATGAGAAGGGCAAGATTTTAGAAGTTTCTTAAGGATAGTACCCCCAATTTGAAATGTGTATTAGGTACCTACAGTGCCTAGTCCAGCAATATTTGTTGTTAAATTCATGGAAGTGTTTTCATATATAATTAAGGTGTTATTCAAATTTAGTATAGTAGTATGGGGGGATACACTTTAATTTTCCTACTGCACATCACAAAATTTTCAAAAATAAATGTTACCCTAAGAACTCTAGCTAATTAACATATAACCTCACATATAGTAAGCTCTTAATAAATGCTTGTTGACTGATTAATTAATACTATCCTGGTCAATGTGTGAATGTTTTGCTTGCCTCTTCTTGTATAAGGGAGGGATTTGGGGGGGTGGCAGAGATATTAGAAGAAGGATATGTGGAATGTGTGTATGACAGTGATGCAAAAAAAAAAGGGAAAAGTAATTTGATGAAATAGTTTTAAAATTTCCAGAGAAACAAGAGGAAGTTAAGGAGAGGGCACAGACATGCAGGGCAGTGTGCTACTGCCAACTTAAACTGAATACTTTTTAAAGACCTAATCTGTGTGCAGTAGAGCAGAGGTATTAAATGTGGTGGTTTGTGAATGTGGCCACACACACACACACACAATTTGTGACCCACAGGGATTCTTATGTATGGCTTAGTGGCTATCCATTTCTCTGTGAGTTTGACACACAGAGTTTCACAGTACTTCTTCCCCCTGTTCTTCTTTGTAAATGGAAATACTCATGTTTGTTGATGTCTTTGTCATTTTTCTAAAGAGCAAACATCCCACATACTACCCACGATTCTAGGGGAACAAAAGTAGCCTTTGCTGTTTTTGTTTTTGTTTTTTTTTTAATTGAGATCAAAAAATATGTTAGCTGCTAGACGACTGCTTCTTGTTCTCCTATTGGGTCCATCAATGAAAAAAGTCTCTAGCCTTGGCTTTTCCTTGTTTATTATGTAGAATCCTTGAGTCAGAAGCAATTTCAGATACCAGCATCTTTCCCAAGATGGTGCAATTCTTAACATGTAATTACCATATCCTTATGACTCTTACCAAGGAAGGAGTTTCTTTACTCTCCCTGAGTAATCTCTCAAGGGCTTACTTGAGTACTAAATTCCCTATTTCCTATGATTGGACAAGAAGGAAAGGATTATTACTCCTTGGCTGACCTTCGAGAGAATTTGAGTTTACACACTGGGGCAGCAATGAGATGGTACTCCAGGAGAGGCACTAGCAAAGCTGCTCTGATGATGTTCCCTCCTCCCCCAGACTCCCACTGCAGAGACCTCGATTCCAGATTTTGTCCTTTCTCGCTCCCCCCAAATCACTTCTATGGAAGTGATTAACTGGAGACAGAATCACATGGAGATGTGGACCCTGAACTGGCCAGTCTTCACAAAGGAATACTTAAAAAGCTTTTGTCCTCCCCTATCCTTAACCAAATGAAATAATCCAGTGTGGGGCTTAGAGCGTTTTATTTAAAAAATTGGTTTTGCCTTCTCAATAGCCTTCTCCTCCAACCCATTTGTGGCTCTTCCCTTACAGTTACATTGCCTTGCGACTCCTGTGTGCTCATCCTTGACAGCCAGTTGGCATTAAAAAAGCAGATATTTATTACCCTTAGGCTTGATCATTACTTGTTCACAGCAAGAACTTTACCAGCAATTTGGCATGACTTCTATGTGATCTCAATAAACACAGCTGTACTCACTGATGAGGAGGGGGGTGGGGGAGGAAAGAAAAGCTGTGGAAAGCCAGGTTAATGCAGAGGATAGGATTGATCTTGAGAAAAACATTTCACAAATCTTAAGATTCTCATTAAACGTGAGTTATACTATCTTAGAGGCTGCCAAATAGCATGATGGATGAGGTGCTAGACCTGGAGTCAAGAAGACCTGAGTTCAAATCTAGCCTTTGACATTTGCTAACTGTGTGACCCTGGGTAAATCACTTGATTTGTCTCAGTTTCCATATGTATAAGCTAGAGATAATGCTTATTTCTCTGTTGTGAGGATAAAATGAAATATTTGTAAAGCACTTTGCAAACCTATATAAATACTTATTATTTATTATTATCTTAAATCCATTGTGCACCTTTGTGAAAAGTCCAAAAACTATAGCTCTGGAGAGAACGGGAGAAGAGGTGGGATTCCACTTCTCCTAACATAATTTGCACACAGAAGGACATTGGATAATAGATTTACCACTGAAAGAAACCCTAGAAACAATTATTATAGCATCTTCATTTTAAAGATGGGGATGCTCAGACCCAGAGAGGTAAAGTGGCCTGCCCAGGTACGGTTCAGTCTGGAGGGCTCTGACCCCCACATCTGGCACTCTTACACCTGGTTAGGTTGCCTGAAGTTTATTTAAGAGACCATCTAGTCCAACCACATCATTTTATTCTCTTGTAGATTTCATTTCTGGGGAACTAGTCATTAAAAACCAATCACAGCTCAGGTGAGTGCTAGCAAGTTAGGAACAAGAGACCAAAAAAAAACCTGCTCTTAATAACCTGTCATCAGCGTAGCAGCGGTACACCTCTGACTTCTCTGCTATCATACTTTCCCCTTACTCCCATGGCCAAGTGCTCAGGGACCACCTGTCTAATGCTTGATAGCTTGCTAAAGGAGTTACCCATTTGAATGCTTTCTGAGTAGTAGTTTTTTTCTTCCTGATAAATAACATCTTTTTAATTAGGTGCTTATAAGTAGGGCTAAAATCACTTGGCTAACCTATGGGAGTTTTCCTTTAAAATCATCTTATTCTGGGATATGGCTAAATAAAATCTACAGGCTTAAAAAATGATCTCCAGGTCAAGCTACTGAGCAAAAACCTTTTTTTCTGAATTGACAGAGGTGACAGTTTTGCAAAGATAATGTTCAAGAACTAAGAAAGGGGAAGAATGTTCTTGATATCTAAGCTGGCATTTGGGTATCCATTCCAATCCATTTAAATGAGTACTCATTACATAGTGTGGGAAGGGCATTGTGCTAGCTGCTGGGGATATAAGGATAAAATGAAAAAGGAACAGCCGGTTTGGGCAAATTTCGTAAAATTGTTCCCTGCTGGCAGCTCTCCTCCCACCCCCACTTTTGCTGATGCTGGCCCTGGCCTTGGTTGGTGGCCTGTTCTGTTGCTTGGTCTCTCTCAGAGTGAGCATTGTTGTAAGGGTGACCCTACACCAGCCTTCTTCAGTTTGCTCTTTACACTAAGAAGCCACTGCCAGAAAACCTTCCTGGGGATGGTGAGACTTTGTTTTAGAGGTGCTTGGCCCATGAGTACCTGGTAAAGCCACGATAAGTTGCCTTAATAAAGAGCTGGATTTTTGGCAAGGGAGCAATGCTAATATAAAGGAGCTTTATTTTAGCATTACAGGGTTCAGCCAAACTCACATTCCTCAAGTTGACACCAAGTCAGGAGCTGGAGAAATTATTTCCAAAAGCTAATCTAAGAGACTCTGAAATCTTCCAGTTCAAAGTTGTCCAAAGAATTAAAAAAAAAAAATCAGACATTTCAGATCCGTTCCTAACTTTTTGTCAGAAAGACTCAACTTAAGAATAGCACTCTGAGAGCATCTGTAGGGGAGGATTGTGATGCATATGGCTACTTGCTGACTATGAACAGAATGCAAAGAGGCTCTAGATTTGGCTTGGGCTCAACGTTTTTTTCCACAGGTTGGCTCTTTAGACTACCCTTTCTTCTTTACATACCTAACAATGCTGTGGATGGGCATTAGGAATACTATCAGTAGCATCAGTATAAGATATTTTCCCTCCAAGTGTTCAATTTGCTTCCATTTTCTTTTTCCTCCCATCCTTAGTAATTCCCACTGGGAACATATGTATATATGAATCATGGAAATAAATACCGAGAGCTTTAAAAGAAAATCTAAACTCAAATGATTTTTGTGTTTAACCGAGCAGAAATTTACAGGAACAGCTTTAGTTACCATTCTCCATAGCCAGTGACTTTTCAACGTGTTTTGCAACAGTTTTTGGTAGGTCAAAATAACTTTCTGGGTGAGGCCTACTGAACATTTGCAAATATAATGAAATTGAGGCAGAACAGGATTAAATTAAATTCCTATCAAAAGGGGGAAAAATTAAGCCTGTCTAGGGCATACTCCCAAATTCTGTTAAACATCTTTATCTCTAAGTCCAGTTTCCATTTTGTACATTTTTGCTTTCTCCCTTAAGGTCCTAATCAGAAGAAGCACAGTTAGTTTACTTTTCAAGTCTCACTGGTATTTATTGTGGCTTTTAATTTTAGTTCAATGGCTCAGACTTGACCCTACTTGGTAACTGACTTTCAGGCCTTACCAAATAATTGTCTGTTGAGGTTCAATTTGAGAAAATTTGTCAAATAGCTACAACATGCAGTATACTGGAGTAGATACTGATACAAAGTTGAAATAGTCCTTACCTTCAATCAGCTTATCTAAATAAAAAAAAAAAATCTAATAGTGGGTATAAAAGAGAAAGAGTATACAGGTTCTAAGGACAGTTAGGACAGTACAGTTCAGATAGTGATAAGAGATTTGAGGAGATCATTTAAAACTATGAGAGGGCAGGAGGAGGTATGGGGGGAAAAGTTTGCTAAAGAGATGGCACTTTTGGGGGCTCAAAACATGGTCTACCTCTGTGACTTCGGACAAATCACTTAAAACTCCCAGGGCCTCCGTTTTCATCAGTAAAATGAAGCCACTGGTCTAGAATAGCACTTCTTAAACTGTGGGTCTCAACTTCATGAAAAGTTTGGCAGCAATAAAAGGTTTCTGAATGTGCAATGACCAAAAATTAAAAATCAAAAGCATAATGAATCTGAGGTGTTTCTGGTAGCTCTTACTGTGTTCACTGCAGCCTTGGTTCTGAACACAAACCATGCACACTTTGTCACGTGTGCCTAAACTCAAAAAAGGGTGAAAGGGGATCTCAAGTGGAAAAAGTTCAAGAAGCCCTGGTCTAGATGACTTCTGAGGTACTTTCCAACTATGTCTATGAACTTATCAATGATTTCAAAAGGCAGAATTTGAGTTGGGAGGGAAGGAGAACAGGGAGGCCAATTTCCAAAGGCACTGAGGCTAGAAAGAAATAGGTAAGATCAGAGAATGACTTATAAGAAAAAATACCAGTTGAGGGGCTTTAAAGAACTAGTAATCACTTTGTCTATACCCTATCTTGAAGCAATATAGCACTTTACCCATCCCAAACTGATACATTGTTTCTGATTCTAAAAAACTTCAAAGGAAGGTAATTTCACAACTTTCCATAGTCAGTTATTTCATTATCGGTCTTCACCATTCAACACGATTTTCTTATGTTCATTAAGTTACTCTTTCTTTTGGCACTTCAGAGGAAATGATTAGTCAAATGCCACTAAAAAAAAATAAAAAATTCTTCAATTTCATCATGTTCAGTCAGTTTTCAGTTCATCTACATCTTCTCTGAACCTTTTTTCCCCTACGCTTCTCAAGTTATCTAGTTGAAAACCCTACATAATGCTCCAGTATGGCAAAAGAAAACAAAGACTGCTGTGAGGGAAAGCACTGGACTAGTAACCAGAAGATGAGGGTTTAAAGACAAGCTCTACCATTTAATAACTGAGAAAACTTAAGCATGACCCTTAATACTTGAGCCTTGATTATAGAGGTTTACTAGCACACAGGACTACTATGAGAAAAGGGCTTGGTAACTGTGAGAGTGCTACACAAAGAGGAGTTATCATATAAATATGAGGTAGCGTTGGGATATTACCAGTAGTACTTGGAAGACGAAGGATCTTCCTACATAATTCTGTCCTCGGCACTGGAGTATGTAGAAGATGGAGAGCTGGCATTCCTTATAATCAATTGTGTCAAAATGAAATTTTTGTGCATTTTAAATAGGTTAAAAAAAAAGTTAAGAACACCGGCTCTCCAAAACCTCCATGAAATATTGCGAAATGAAGTGGGAAGAACAGGGGAGATCACAGTGTGTGATTAAAACAATGTTTTAATAATGATAAACCATGAAAGTCTTGGTCACTCTGATCAATACAGTGATGCAGGACAATTCCAAAGGACTCTTGAAAAAATGCTATCTGCCTCCAGAGAGATAACTGAAGAACTCAGTAAAAATTAAAGTATGATTTTCCCTGTTTCTTTTTCTTACTTTTTGGGGAAATATGGCTAATATAGGAATGTATTTTATATGATTTCACATGTATAAAAGATATCACTTTGCTTGCCTTCTCAGTGGGTGCAGGCAGGGCTTGGAGAAAAGGAGAGAATTTGGAACTCGGTATTTAAAAAAGAAAAATATTTAAAATAAATAAGTTTTTTTAAGAAAGGAAAAAAGAATATCAGCCTTCCATGGAGCCTGCAGCTCATATTATTACCTTATGAAAGGAAAACTGACCAAGCTCAGGAAAATAGTCTACAATTTGGATTTATTTTATAGGACCCTTTACTGAAATAAAAACTCAATGAGTGATATACTAAAAGTACTGAAGAGCCTTCATACAGTGAATAAAAATAAGGACCAAAAGTAAATTTAGCCTTTGTATAAGGTCAGTGCTCTATTCTATCTGACTTGGTTTAAAATGAAAAAACAAAAATACTCTCATATCAGACCTGCACAACTTGGCAGTAGGTAGGGGTCAAAATTAAAATAGGCTAAACTTCTTTAGGCCACAGATAGGTTAGACTAGGAACAGAATGATGACAGTTGGTTGCTGTGGGTCACATGACAAGGAGGAGAGTATGCAGTGGCAACCCTACATTTTTCACCAGCCACCTGAAAATTTTTGGTGTGCTACAAGGGGCCTGAGAGCTATATGCCTGTGCAGGCCTGCTCTATATTTTACTCAATTCTATTAATTTAAGCTGCTATTGTCAAAGGTTCATATTTTTGATAGGTTATATTATGAATTTGGAAGGAGTTTGGAATTTTAGGGCCACAAACAGATTTAAGGTAAATGCAACATTCTGACATACAAGAAAGCTGTCCACAGCATCCCATACATTTTTCACTTTACTTCAATGCATCCCCCCAAAAATACTGCCTTAAAATAATTTTATTCATGACATAAACACATACATTCAAATTTGACTGACTGCATGATCTTTTCCATATACCAGGTTACATTCACAGCATGTGTTCCATCCTTGTTCTACCAAACATACTGCAAAGGCAGCAACAGGAAAACAAGGGCACACTGTACAGCGTGGGGCAGTAAGGACACATCTACAAGTAGGTACTTTACACAGAGTTTTGGCCTGGATCACATTTTAGTACATATCAAAAAATTGAAGGATATATTTAAAGCTATTTTCAATGAAGTTTAATATATAGTTACCAGAAAGAATCCATTTAGGGCAAATTTCTATGGAAAAATAGATCAACTACATGAAATACTGGGGTTTTTAAAAAAAAACCCAAACCCCAACAAAACAACACATCAAGAGTTAACTTATATAATCAATATTCCCATTGAGTGATTGTATGAACAAGAAATTAAGCAGTTTTAAAATATCCATGAAGATTCTGTGGAATGAAGACACAACCAAGATATCCAGAAGTCTGAGTAAATTCCCTATTTTTTTTTACTTGATAGTAATAAATACAATTATCTAGTGTTTACATTTATGGTGAGTGTGGGGTAATGCCTTGTTCTTACAAGAACAGTCATGAAAAGGAACAGAATGTGTACTAAATCCTTTCCAGACTGAGCTCCTGTACAGTGAGTATATGGCTACCTCAGTTCTTTAAATAAGCTAGATCAGGGCTGTCTCTTTGGGCAGAAATCTCTCAATCAATTTAAGCATTTAAAATGCTTGGCTGCCTCTTTCATCTCCTCTGTTCCCACCAGGATACATCATAACCACAGCTTGATGCAGGTGAATCTTTCAGATGCTGGTTTAATTCTCTGAAAGGTGATTCTTGATCATTCAACAGAACAGTGTCCTCTCCATGCTGTCTGTTACTTGCTGACACAATCTCCCTCCCTCTCAAAGAAGAGTTTAGAATTACCTCTGAAGACACTGATAACTCTTTAAAAAAAAAAAATCAGAAGAATGAGGTGTCAGCTGAAAAGGCCCCTGCAAGTCTGAAGTCCTCCTTGGTGAGAACACTGTACATGCGCTGGGGCAGAGCTTTGGAGTAGGGCGCAGGCCGGGGAACAGTGGTACGCAAAATAAGTTCCCGGCCTGCAGGGGCTGGGAAGTCTGACCCTGAGTTCTGCCTCCGTTCTTCAGAAGAGCTTGTCCTTTTCAGTTCCTCCTCCACTGGAGCCATGCTTGCAGCCTTAAATAGAATCAGATGTGAAATTCAGAAGGGAATCAAAGGCTGAACTTGGAATTTTTTTAAAGGGCAGATGATTAAACATGATAGTAGACACTGAAATGTTTCACATTACTCACTGATGCATTTAGCTATGCTATGGTTACTGACTAGCACAACACAGAAGCTTGAAATATGACAACAGCCTAAGAATATAAATAAATTGGAGGAAAATGGAGATTCTGTAAAGAGATGGGCAGGTTCAGCTCTCCAAAGGAGGGAGAGTTATGAAACTGCCTTTCCCTCGGGTTTTTATGGCTAGCTATCCTAACAGCACTTGTCTCATGAACTGCTGAAGTCTGTTACCTCAGACTCCTCAATGATATGAGTGGAGAAGAGAATTCCCTAAGAAGACTACTGAACATAGAAATGTAACCCTGTCGCTTCAAAGCTCAGAAATCTTCTTTCGGAGGTCCAAACTCATCAGGGAGATTTTGGTTTCTCTGTAGGGACCTCTCACATGGTTCGTAAGTAAGTGAAGTTGTTGCCACATGATGGCAACCACTGAAGTAGAGCCCTATAAAAGTTCTGAGCGCCAAAGGGGTGTGCTTCTTGCATGGACTTTGCACTTAGATATACCCTTCTAGTGTGAAATCAGTCTCCTGTACTTTTAAATAATCTACTATGTTGAGAAAAACATTTTTTGAAAAAGAAGAGACAGAAATCAAAATATGATGGGACACCCAGAAGCAAATATTTGAGACTTCTAAAGAAGTGGCTGACTGTATGACATTGGGCAAGTGTCCCAGTGTCCCTAAAACTCGACAGACTCTCAGTTACAGAACAGCTGCAGTCTGTACTGGCAGGGGGGTTTCCTCACACCAATGATACCACAGGGCCGGACCCAGAGAAAAAGAGAAATGATTAGTTCTAATGACCTATGTGAAGTTAGAGGGATGGAAAGGAAGAGTATGAGGGACAAAGGCTATGTGTTACCTCATCAGAAGATTCAGTCAGCTTGAGAAAGGGTGAGAAAAGAAACAGTGATGAAAGAGAAACAAGCAAGATGGCTCATAAGGGAATAAACGAGAGATTTCACGACTGTTTCAGAGGCAGCATGCACTGTATTCAGGAATGTGTTCCTGTCAAAAGAATATTGGGACAAACGAGTACCCCACACACATACAGCTTATACAACGGGTGTCAAACAGAACAGAAACATTCTATTTCATGTTTACTCCCTGCATCTGACAGCCCAACTGGGGTAGGGAAAGCTAGGAATGAATGTTGGCTACTCAGGAATTGAGACAATAAAATCTAGTTTTTACACTGGATGAACAGAGGTGAGAAATTAAGTATTTGTGACTCAGGAAATACACATCTCTTGAATTTTAAAAGCTACTTTAACTTAATGTTAAAGAACTTTAGCAAGACTCAAGAAAAATGAAGTTGTTTGGATTCATTTCAGAATATATGAACACATATCAGAATTATTCTCCTTGATATGAAACAATGTGATGAACTTCATTTACATTTTACCATTTTTAGGAAAAGGGTAAAATATACATGAACACTGCTGTATAGATAAGAGAAATTAGTGAAGCTGTGTGTAAGCCCTTCCTGAAACATGGTCACTTAACTGCTATTTTTAAAAACACAGATTTTTAACAGTCTAAGTTGAACTTTAAAGTAACATAAGTTATTTATCAATTATTAGAAGAAAAATAGTTGTAGGAATAAGCTTGAGCACTGTTTTGTCTAAGTTTTTCCCCTCTAAACCTGAAAATGTACTAACCAGATACTTAGGATTCTGACTCATAATTCCCTGAGCATTCACTACAAACTAGAAATTTCTCTTAACATGATGCAATTGCATAACGGTTTCCACAAAGAAATATAATCTATAGGATTTTTCAAATGCCTAAGAATGCAAATGATATTCTTCAAAGCAGCAAGAAGATATATTGCAAAATACTAAGGGGGAAAAACCTGGCAATAACCACGGGAAAAACTGTCCTTCTGGCCAGTGTGCTAGGAAAAGTCTAGTTAAGGGTAAAAATGAAGTGCTTGGCTGTGTGCCAATAAATAAATAATAAATCAAACAGAAGCTTCTATTGTCTTCTAGGACACTGGTTTATAAGGACATGTGAAATCCTCAATTTTTACTCTGAGATTTTGAAATTTGGGGAATTCACCCCTAATCAATCACATTTTTTCAATATTTGCTAATCTACTCATTCTAAATAACAAGTTATAAATGATCTTAACATGTAAAATTAAAACATAGCATTAAATAGCTGATAAGGAACTTAAAAATTATTTTTCCATAATGTAAAGACATTAAGTCATCTTCTAATTTGACTCTCAGAAAAGTCAAAATTGGGTCATTTGCTACCAATGGTCATCCCTACAAAGGTGACATGCACATAGCACATTTTTTTGGTCTGTGCTTTTTCTAAGTATCACGAAGACTCAAAAGACTGGCCCTGAAATTAGTGTTGCCCCGGGATAATGGCAGCTGTTTAAAATATAAAAATATCTTTCCTGTCAATCACTCAGCAAAGGGAGGAAAGAGAGAGAGAGAGAGAGAAAACCTGTGTCAAGTATTATTATCATCATCAATTCACTATTAACATAGTCAAAGCTCAGTAGTTCTAACAGTATCGAGGGTTCTGCCTAATGCTTAATGCTACAGTTTTGAAATTTAGTTTCCTTTAGGTTACTTAGTTTGGGGGATGAGGAGACTGATCTGTGATTTCATTGGTGTAGAGAACCCCCAGTGAGCAAATTCCCTCTACCAATGCAGACTGGCAACTCTCTTGTATCTTGCAGTCTTGCAGAGTTGCCTGGGGATATAAGAAGTAAAGTGACTTGCCCTAGGTCCCATACAAAATGTGGGTCAAAGGCTACACCTGGACCCAAGTCTTCTAGACCTGAGGACAGCTCTCTATTCCCTGCACTGCCCAAGTGGCTTCCCTCTGACCACCATATTGGAAGGCTGTTTTGTTATTAAATAGAATAAATATTATACATGGTAATCAAGTTATGAATACCACCAATTTATATGTAGCCCATTACCATTCTTAAAAGTTCCTTCCTTTCCAAGAAGCAGATGATTAAGTTTAATATTCAAGTTTATTATTTAAGTCATTTGCTAAAATTTTTGTTGATGGCTTTATTAGGGTCTGTATATTCTGGTCTGGAAGAAGCACACACCTGGACTGCATTATCTAGTAACTAAGGGACTAAATGTTAGTTTCTTCCAGTAATGCTTAGTCCCATGCCCTTTTTATCTATGATGATCCACCAAGTGCTAAACATTTATTTTTGCAAAGTAGGTCAATACAGTAGGCAATTGGATTAAATTTTTATAGACGCTAATGGTCCAGAGCAAACATTCAGGTGAGGACTTTTCAGCATCCTTCTCATGCCCTGCACACAGAGACACACACAGACTCACAAGGCTACAGAAATCTCTCTGTACTCATTCATAGCTGATGCACAGATTCAGAAAAAGATAAGTTGCTGGATAACCGGCATCATTCAGAAGACAGAAATGTTTTTCCATAAATGATTTAGATGTTTGAAAAGGCCTACAGAACAGTAAATAAACAATCTTGCATACCCTCTGAGCATTCACAAATAGCTTATGAATGATACTCCCAGCATGTCCTCTTCCTGCACCAATGACTGACACTTCAGGCTGCTCCAAGAGGCAATTCACAAATCTGTATGAAACAAATCATAAAAGTATGGAAGGCAAATAGCACAGTTCACAGTTCTATCAATCCTCCTCAATTAATTTTCTTGACAGGAAGACCTCAAACAGATACTTACAAAATCCACCAAAAATAGAGTGGAAATCTTGTCACTAGTAGAGACTGACATTTTAAATTAAAATTGAAATCAATATATATATAATCTTACTGCTTTTTTGATAACTCATAAAACTTGAAAAAAAACTAGCTTTATTCAAGTTCAAGGAGAAATATTCAATATATTCTTTCGAAATAGTAGCTTGGAAAATTATACACTAAAGTGTGAGTTCAATTTTTAAGATGATAACTAAGTTTTATTTATCTAGAATAGAAAAGCTTCATCTCTCCAGTTCTCACTCTTTTCTCAGGAGAGGGTGATTTTGTGGGGTTTTTTTACATCTCTTGTTGGACAAAGTCTCAATTGTAAATTGTACCATTATGTGCATGTGTCACTGTACTCCCAAAAATATATCACAGATAATGTATGGTGGAACTAATGAAGAGTCAGAGGCACAGAACCACCAGACACACACCATCTGTTCACTAATTCACATACTGCTGCTTAGAGATGAATTACTTGATAACAGCCTACTCTTTTTACTGACAAGGAAGGTATCAAGGGCAAGGTGGTTTGCTGAATTTCATTCAGCAAAAGACTTAAGATAAACTCAAGCCAGGAACACATGTAAAGCTCTATCAAATGCTCAAAATCAAAGAATTTGAGTTTAAGGTGACCTTCAAACAGAATCCCCATAAAATCTCTGTACTCATAAGGTGTTCCTAGTTCTTGGCTATAATACTCTGCTAATATGGTAATATTTTCAAAGAATATTTCATAAATTTATAGAATAGTAAAGATGGAAAGGACCCTAAAGATTATCTAATCCAATTCCTTCGTTATAGTGAAGCTCAGAGACACAAGGTGATTGACCCAAAGATACAAAGCTTGTTAGCAGCAGAGCTAGAAACAGCAAAATGATATTTCTACTACATGACTCCATTCATGGGAGAGTTCACTGAAATGGGATTTGTTGCTTTCACCATTAGCACTCATATATAATACAGACAGGCCACGTGGGCCTTACCTTTCTAGATCTTCCTTTTCTTCCTCTTGTTCACATTTCTCAGTTCCAAACTTGGCTTTCAACGAACGTGCTCTGGCAATAGTAGCTTCCACATTAGTAATCTGATGGATGATTTCCTATACGTTGGAAAGAAGAAATGAATCCACAGGAACAAAAACAAGAAGCAAAATCTTCTTTAAAAATTACTATATTGTGGGCAGCTAAGTGGTACAGTGACACCAGCCCTGGAGTCAGGAGGACCTGAGTTCAAATCTGGCTTCAGACACTTATCACTTACTAGCTGTGGGACCTTGGGCAAGTCACTTAACTCCAATTGCCCTGCCTCCCCCCCTCCAAAAAAACAAAAAAAAAATTACTATATTGTGAACTGATCAAACAAAACAAAGGGAAATCAAACTGCATATACCCTTTGATCTAGCAATACCACTACTAGGTCAGTATCTCAAAGAGATTTTTTTTTTTGCTTTTTGGAGGAAAGGTAGGGCAATTGGGGTTAAGTGACTTGCCCAAGATCACATGGCTAGTTTTTTGTATTAATTGGCTGAGGCTGGATTTGAACTCAGGTCCTCTTGACTCTAGGGTCAGTGCTCTATTCACTGTGCCACCTAGCCACCCCTCTCAAAGAGATTTTTTAGAAAAGTGAGGCAGGGGGAAAGGACCTACTTGTACAAATATAGCAGCTCTTTTTTTGGTGGTAAAGAATTAGAAATTGAGGCAATGTCTATCAATTGGAGAATGGCTGAACAAATTGTGGTATATGAATGTAATGGAATACTACTATACTGTAAGAAATGACAAGCAGGATGATTTCAGAAAAACCTGCAAAGACTTACATGAACGGTTGCAAAGTAAGTGAGCAGAACCAAGAGAACACTACACAGTAACAGCAATACTGCAGGATGGCCAACTGTGAATGACTTGGCTATTCTCAGCAACACAGTGATCCAAGATAATCCCAAAGGACTCAATGATGAAATGCTATCCATATCCAGAAAAAAAGCTGAGAGAATCGGAATGCAGATCAAAGCATACTATTTTCTTTTAGGTGCTTTTTTTCTTTTTGTCTATTTCTTCTTTCACAACGTGACTAATACAAAAATAGGTTCTACATCATTGCACATATGTAACCTATATCAAATTGTTTACCCTCTTAGGGAAGGGGAGGGGAGTAAGAGAAAAAATTTGGAACTCAAAAATTTTAAAAAATAAATGTTAAAATTTGTCTTCACATGTAATTGGAAAAAAAATACTACTAAAATTACTACAAACCAAGGAAGGCACCTGGCAAGAACATATGACTACATGGGGAACTTACCTCCAATTTCTTGTCTTCTGGATTGGGGAATCGTAAAACTTTACTGGAATGGGATATTATTTGCTTTATGATTTTCTTAACTGAAGAAATGTTTTCCAGAGTTTCTGTTTTAAAAACACCACACCCTTTATTAAATAAGTTAAAATATTAATCTTAATTGGAAAAATGCATGACTAACCAATCAAATGAATGACTTACCTTCCTCCTTTACTTTGAGTACAGCTGCATGGATCACACAAGGTAAGAGATGCCTTGCAAGATCGGCAGGTTTCTGGACTGCCAAGTAGTGCAGCACCTGTAGAGAATGTGCAAAGTGAGTAACACTGACTATTGCTATGGCTGGAGCTGCAGAGTACTTCACCTAGCTTCTCCCTATTTGTGTTCATGGTGTGCAAAACAATAAATTCCTTAGTAAAGGAAATCAAACTCATCTCACAAATGCCTAAGACATTCTTCCTATAACAAAAATTAATTACAAATAAAAAAAAAATTAATTACAAATATAAAAATATGAATATTCCAAAAAATTTTCCAACCTAGAAATGTAGCATGTATACAGTCCCTATGGGAAGAAAAAGTCAAAACAAACAAAAAAACCCTACCATTCTTTTTTTTTACTAAATTGGCATAAATTGTGAGATGATGAGTAGCTAACTCCAACATGAAAATAAAACCATAAAGATAAATGAAAAGCCACACCTTGGTTTAAAGGCATGCATTTCTTTTGTCAAATGTATTCCTTATCAGTCAGTTTGTAATTAATTTTAATGTTTGCATTCCAAAGGTAAAAATAAAAATAAATTTAAAAACCCACTTCATATCCCTAAAAAGGCTTCTCTGTTGGGGTGGGGGGTGGAAGTTGGTTGGAATTTGACACATTGCTTCTCAAGCATGCTCAAGTTCTCATGGCAGTATAATAAGCTGAGATTCAAATACTGCAAAAATTTTCTTAATATTCTGGAAAAATAGATCCTATCATCAATTACCTTTTCTGCCTCCCGAGTGTCATCAAATAGTCTCCTCTGCCGTCGAGCAGGAACTGGCTTAGCTGTTTCCCAGGCCTCCACCCACATATTGCTAGGAATCTTCATTCGGGCACTCAACTCTCCTTTGAGGATCACATTGCCTTTTTCATCAACCACTTCTTCTTCAACATAATCCCGAGGTGAATACCACCTCACAAAATCCTCCAGGAAGCAACCAGGATTGGCTGCCTAAAATGAACCCCAACGATGCAAAAAAAAAATTATTTTTAATCCACACAATCAAAATTTAAAACCAAAACAGCTACTGATATTAACTCTATGCTTTCACCAAGAGCCCAATTTTATTGTTTTTTACCTATAATAAGTCAGGTGCTAAAACACTAATTTTTTATTCCAGTATTACCAAAAAAAAGAAAAAAAGGGAAACATTTCCATTTGACAAGTTCAGAAATCATAACTTGATATAAAATGAAAATAACTATAAGAATCTGTTATGTAAACTTAGTTTAAAATTACAATCTACCACTGAATAATTAGAAAAAATATTAAATACACTTAAGGTAAATAAACTTTAAAATATGGATCACAGAATAACAATAAAAAGTAGGCATTTCTCTCTGCTTTTTTCCTTCTTAATAAGTCAATATTGGTAATACAATAAATGTTGACTACCCTCAAAATTATTTTACTTTGCTATCAAGGCCTGACACTTTATGTACCTAATTACCATTCACATAAATCATTCTGGGACTGCAACTCAAACTGTAATTTCTCAAGATTAAGGAAATCAAACTGACTAATAAAAACCTTTATCTATTGGATAAAGAATTAGTAATCATATGTACTAAGAAACTTTAAAGTAAATCTAGTTTTCAGTCTGCAGATGAAGGGAGGACAACATGCTATTTATATAATAAGATAATACTACTTCAACTATATATGCTGCAAACCTGCTGACAGCAAAATGTTGATGTGAAAGCACGGAAGCATTTTTTGCTAAAATTTGCATCAATATATTAATTTGAGGACTAAAGCTGCAAATGTCACCTTTTTTTGTTATTTCCCCCACCTCACCATTCTGTTTTATTCTTCCTGTTTGGAAGTGCCACAACGAAATGCCAACAATAGCAAATAGCTTTGCACTCAAAGCATAAAAGAGAAGTTCCAAGGTGAAAACCAAAAGTAAAACAGTCACTCACAAGGTAAAAGTGGTTTGCTCTTAGAAGAATCCAAAACGGCTGCATTTTCCCTTGTTCATCTACATTTGACTATTAAGTCCTCTGTTTAGTTTTCCCTTCAGCTTAGAAACCCTCCTATGAGGATATGGAAGCCATGGGAGCCTATTATTCAGGTACCCAGCAAAAGGGGCTCCTAGAGGATGTGGTGAGATCCACAGCAATTGATTAGGATGATGAATGACATGGAGTTATCCAGGATTTACTTCCAATAGGCATCTGTGTGATATAGTATACAGAGCACTAGATTTGGAGAATCCTGGGCTATTTTCTGTCTAGATGGCCTCAGACAAGGTCTTTTATCTTCCTTTCTTCATCTGTGAAATGGCTTGGGTTTGTTAAGGTCCTTTCCAACCATAACATTATCTGTCCTAAGGTCTTAACTCAGCACATCATACCACTGTTTCATTCCTTAAATATACTGTACATGGGAATATTTTTTTTAAATTCAGATATATAATTTGAAATTACTTTATCATTTTTATGTATTTAATTTGAACAGAGCGACATGTATGTTTGGAAGCAGTGTACTTTTCTGCACAAACAAAAGGAGGAAATTGCCAGATTCACATATGAAAGTGTTTCCATTTTTAACTTTCAAGTAATTATTTGAAGTATGATATAGCTCTTTTTGTTAAGTCTGGTGAAACAGATTTGAGTGAGTCCTTTGAGGAGCGGGTAGAACTACAAATAAAATCAAAGTCCCTAAGGAAAATAAAATAACTATTCGAGCTTTCCAGCTACTTTGGAGGGGCTGATTTTTAGAACTTCATCCTAGAAATGCTGAAAATAGTCCACAGAACGCTACCCATGGGGCGTACCTTGAAAGACTCCATATCTGAGAGCAAACAGGCGCTCTGCATGCGGGCCCGGAGGTGAGCACCCTCTGCAGATGTCCCCAATTTAGCCAGGACCTCGGACTGCTCTTCTAGCAGATCTTCTGTCATAGGGGCTGGTTCCTGGGAAGTACAAAAGGGCAGAATTGCAAACAGCTTCCCTCTACAGAGCACGCCCTCTGGAAGAGGCCCATAAAAATAGAATAAAGACAAATACTTTACCTCTAACAAGACTCAATGTCTAACACAAGTAAAAGAGATGAAAGCTTCTGTAAGCTGTCTTCAAAAACAACAAACTCGGCACAAGGGCAGATGCGATTTTCACTCTCCAAATAAGACCATGCAGGCCCACTCTAAGGATACCTACATCTAAAAGGCAGAAAGCCGTGTCCAGAGGCGAGCGTTCTGCTGCCAGCTAAGATGGAAGAGCTAAAGCAAAACGCTGCTGTGCAGGACTAATCCAGATTAGACTACTGCAAATAAGTCCTAATATGATCAACTAAAAGACGAACAGCTTAAAAGAATTAAGTAAGTACATACTTCATCTGCATAAAAGCAAATGGCTCTTCCCCAGCCCAAAGCCACCAAACGAGTAGGATCTGATGCCAGAAGACAAGTCTCTGATTCAGCTCAGTTTCAAGAACATTATAATTAATGCTCCAATGAGAAGATTTTTGTTTGTTTTTAAGGGGAGAGAAAAACCAAGTGCTTCCTAAGCCCTTCCTAAGGACAAAACAGCAGCAAAGGCAAATTTGATGGGAAAAAGAACAATGCCACAGTCATTAAGAAGGTGACCTGGCAATAGAAGTTTCTAAGTAACTGTTCAAAGGCATTTAGAAAGATTCACTTGAGAGTCAATTGACTTTAGAGTCCATTCAAGTTATGGAAATGAAAGATGCAAGATGCACAGATCTAAAGAATTACCACAACCTATTTTCTTTGTCCTTTAGGCATAAGAATATTGAAATTTCTGTTGAAGGACAATCAATAAACACTTATTAAGGGCTAAGTCCAGGCACTGTGCTAAGTAATGAAGATACAAAGACAAAATTCCTTCCTTCAAAGAGCTTAAGCACACATATGAGTATATACAAAATAACATATACAAAATGATAACAAAGGTTGTTTTGAGAGGAAGAATGCTACCAGCTAAGGGGGATTAGGAAAAACTTTATGAAAAAAGTGCTTGCAGAGCAGGGGAATTAGGGAGGGGGAAGGGAACTTGGGTGTCTGAAACCAGGTATTAGGAAAGATGAAGGTGCATTCATGGCATGAAATATGGTCAGTGCAAAGTCATATAACTGGGAGATATAGTATCATATGGTACAGCAAAGAAACCAATGGGGCTCAAATACTCAATGTAAAAATTACAGTGTAAGAAGACTGGAAAGGTACGAATAATGTAATGGGCATAAGCCATAGCTCACAAATTTTTGTCTGGGGACAAAAATTTAAGAATTAAAAAATTACATCAACACTTCTTTCTTCAATCAAGTCAAATAAAGTTTGTGCTTGACTTGCTGTCACCCACAAATGTGCCACTTCCCACTAAATTCCATGTTCGTTAAATCTGAAAATACCTTATCCGCTCTTGGTCAGCTGTCATTCCACTCATTCTTCTGCCGGCATCCTCAAATCATGTTCTTTGACCTCACCACAACTTCCAATTCCTCCACCCCTTAGTTATTTCCCTCACCATCTACTTTCTTCCGCCATTTCTCATCTTGACTCCTTGGTGAACCAGTTCAATATATTCTTCTCTTGAGTTCCTTGACCCCTTACCTTATTGATGACCTTGCCCTGTCAAGCTCTTGCCTTGGATTACTCCTACAATCCTTTGACTTTACTTCAGTCACATGCTGCTGAATTAAGCTGAATGGGTCAACTACAAATTTATGTTACATAATTCTAACTGGGTCTTCACTACAGGAAGGCAATTCTTTATTACCAACCTAACTGATTCACCATCCCACTTATCACCATGGCTTTTCCAGACTTCTTCATCTCTCCTCAAACCTTTCATGGCTCTTCCTCCTTCCAGTCTCTCAGCTGAGAAACATATTTCTCTGAAAAAAAAAAATAAGGCCATTTGCAGAAAGCCTTTTCTTATCTCCCCTTCCTCATCTCACATCACTTAGATGCAGATGCAGTCTGTATCTATCTTTTCCTTCATTGCCATTACACACGAAGACACAAACCCTCCACATGCCAGAGTAATCCCCTTTTATCTCATCTTTTTACAGCTGACTGCTCCTTCTGGTATCTCTCCTCTCTCATTAATCTTCAATCTCTCCCTGCAGGCTAGTTTACCTCCCTCTTCATAACAAACCTGCCTATGTCCCCCCACCTTCTCAAAAAAATCCTCACTTGATCCATCTGTCCCTTCCATCTATTGTCCCATACCTCTCCTCCCTTTTGCGGCTAAACTCCTTGAAGGGTCTACAATCATCACCTTTTCTTTCTTTTCTCCTCATACTCTTCTTAATTCCCTACAGTCTGGCTTCTGACATCATTCTCCTCTTTCCAAAGTACTGATCTCTTAACATACAAACATACAAATCCTCATTATTTTTCTCCCTTCCCTTCAAACTTTTCTCAATCTTCCTTCCTCCTTGACCTCTTGGCAGCCTCTGACACTACTGATCACCCTCTTTTCCTTGATCCTTTCTTCTTTCTAAGTTTTCAGCACACTACTACTCTAGCCTGGCTCTATCTGTCAGACTCCTCAGCTTCCTTTAATGGAGTTTTATTCCATTCAGTCACTCATTCCTGCTAAATCATGGGTATCCTCAAAGCTCTGTTCAGGACACTCTTCTCCATCTGTACTATTTCACTTGATGATCTCATCAGCTCCCATTGATTCAATTATAATTTCTACATTGATTCTCAGATCTATCTATCTAACCCAAACCTCTCTCCCTACTTTCAGACTCACATCTCCAACTGCCCACTAGACATCCTGAACCAGATGTACCACAAACATCTTACATTCAACATGTCCAAAATTGAACTCATTATTTTTCTCCCTTCCCTTCAAACTTTCCCCTCTTCCTAATTTTCCTATTACTATGGAAGGAACCACCAAATCTTCCCAGTCATCCAGACTTCACAACCAAGGTGTCATCACTCACACATCCAACCTATTGCCAAGTCCTGTCAATTCTACCTTGGTAACATCTCTCAAATACACCCCCTTCGTACACCCCCTTCTCTCCTCTGACACAGACACTTCTCTGGTACAGGCCCTCATGACCTCATGTCTGGACTCCTACAACAACCTGTGTCTTGTTGCCTCAAATCTCTCTCCATTCCAGGCCATAATCCTCAACTGTCAAGATGATCTTCCTAAAATGCAGGTCACCTTCCTGTTCAATAAATTCTAGTAGCTTCCTAGGATCAAATAAGAAAAATCCTCTATTTTCAAATGAGTTAACATATGTAAAGCACTTTGCAAACCTTAATGTTGATTAATGCTAGTTACTGTTATTATTATTATTATTTGGCATTCAAAGGCCTTCATAACCTAACTCCCTCCTCCCTTTCCAGTCTTCTTACACCTTACTCCAGACCCCATCCCCACTGACTCTGTGTCTCCCTGACTGTTCCTTACACAAGACACTCCCTCTCTTGACTGACTCTGTACATTTTCAATGACTGTCCCCTAAACAGGAATTCTTTACCTCTTCATCTCTTGATTCTTGGCTTCTCCTCTTTCTTCAAGCCCCAGCTCAAACCTCACCTTCTACAAGAAAGCTATTCCTGATTCCCCGTTAGTGTCTTCCTTTGTAATGATCTCCAATTTGTCCTGTACATATATAGCCTGTACATAATTTCTGTTACTGCTGTTTACCCATTAGACTATTAACTCCTTGAGAACAGGAACTGTTTTTTGCCTTCCTCTATACTGCCAGTGCTTAGCACGGTGCCTGGCATGTTGCTAAGTGCTTAACAGATGCTTATTGACTTTGCTAAATCTCTTGTCTCTACATTCCCTGACCCTACATTGGCACCTAAACAACCTATATTGCACGCATATGTTAGCATTCTCACATCAAAGAATTTCACACAGGGCCTTAGCTGAAAATCAGGACTAAACATAAGACTTGACACTCAGGGGGGTGGCTAGATGGCAGTGAGTAGAGTGCCGGCCCTGGAGTCAGAAGGATCTGAGTTCGGATCCGGCCTCAGACACTTAACACACACAAACAAAAAACCTAGCCATGTAACCTTGGGCAAGTTACTTAACCCCAATTGCCCTCCAAAAAGCAAAAAAAAAAAAAAAAAGACTTGACACTCAGGTATGTGATATGATGACACAAAGACAAAACACGAGTAGGACCCAAGAAGGCTGTAAAACCTGTCCTGTTTCTCTGATTCAGGTTAAAAGCAGTCTCACTCAACCTTTCAACCTGATCACTCAAGGGTTTCAGGGTCACAGTCTTGGGGTAGTCACATGCCTGGGTGTCCCACCTCTTTGTGAAGAGGGGTCACTTTCCATTTCTTCTGTCCTGACGGAGATGACAAGGTACGTGGTACAGATAAAACCTCTCCATTTTAGCTGTGTGACCTTGGGCAAGTCACTTAATCCCAATTGCCCTACCTTCCCCCCTGCAAAAAGCAAAAACAAAAACAAAGACAAAAAAACCTCTCCATTTGCTGAACTACTCTTCTCAGTGAAAAATTTTGCCAACCTTGGTCAGGAAGGTGCAAAAGAGAAGGGGCTACAAATGGCAGCCACTTTGCAAAACCTGCTTGAACAGCTCAGACTTACTAACAAGGGAAGCCCCTTATCTGAAGAATTTACCAAAAGACTTGACATTCCATTCTGGCTCTGTGGCAAAAATCTTAAATTCTATCCAGATAGATACCTGCCCTAAACTATATAAAAAAAAAAAAGTGTGTTTGTGGGGGTTGTGAATCTCATGGGAAATAAGATTAGTATAGTTTAGATAAGAAAGAAAGTTTAGATAAGAAGAAGTATAGTTTAAGGGGCATTACCAGTCATATTATATTATAAAGCAATAGTCATCAAAACTTTAGTACCAATTAAAAAAAAAAGTTGATCAATGGAATAGACTAGATAAGAAAGAAAAAGAAGCAACAAAACAGTAGCAAATGTTTCATAAACATAAAAATATCTATTATTAGGGGAAGGACTCCCTTTTTGACAAGGACTAACAGAAAAAAATGGAAAGAAATCTGGGAGAAACTAGTATTAGGCCGACACTGTTTACCACATTCCACAATAAAATCAAAATGGATACATAACCTAAATTAGCTCTAAAAGGACTCACCACAAAGAAATCAGTATAGGATAAGATCAAGTACCTTGCATACTTATATCTGGGGCAAGATCGACAGTAAATGCTTAGCCAAATAAGAAATAGAGGATTTTTTTAAACATGGGGAGAGATTTCAAAACAGAATTTTTGATTACATAAAATAATAAAGCTTTTGTACAAAGAAGATCAATGAAGACATAAGAGAAACAGTAGAGTGTGGAAAAATATTTACATTGATGATTACCAGTAAAAATCTGATATCAAACTACACAAAGAACTAATGCAAATACTTAACTAAAACCAAGAACCATTCTCCAATATTCAAGTAATCAATATGAACAGTTTTCAAAAGAAGGCTTAGAAAGGATAAATGACCAAATGAAAATATATTCCAAATCACTAATGAAAACACATTTATAACAACTTTGAAGGTTCAACTCATTCTATATGTAACTTGACAAAGATGAAAGATAATGGGAATAGTCAATGTTAGAAGGGGCTATGGAAGGAGAGAAATCTTTATGTACTATTGGTAGAGTTGTAAAGTGGTCCAATCATTCTGGATTTCAAATTTGGAATTATGTAAGAAAAAGACTCAACTGTCATAATAACACTCGACCTTATGATTCTACTAGCAAGAGGTTCAATATATACAAAATATTCATAGTAGCACTTTGTAGTAGCAGTAAACTATGAAAAAATGTGGGTGCCCACTTACTGGGGAATGGCTAAAAAAAATCATTTGAATGCAATGGAGTATTATTTTTTACTGAGAAATGACAAATATGAGGAATTCAGAGAAGCTTGTGAAGTATGTATGAAATGATATAGAGCAAAATAAGCAGAATCAAATAATATGCAAAATGACTTAAGCAATGTAAATAAGATCACCAAAAGGAAGTAAAATTTGAGTAATAGGAAAAAAACAATGATGGTCCTTGAGAAAAGATAACAAAACCTACCTCCTCCCTCACTGCACAGAGGTGAAAAATACTAGTATGAAACTTCATATACTCTGTCAGAAAGGATTTCTGTACTGATGTAGGTGCTTTTAAATCTGTTCTAAAGGAAGGTTCAAATGGTAACAGATGGAAGGTAATTTAGTAGAGGAAGGCACTAGCATTTGGGGGAAAAGGTTTTCTGTAGAAGGCAGGATTTGAGCTGAGTCTTGAAGGAAGCCTGAGGCAGCAGAGAAGGTGCATTCCAGGCGTGGGGGAGAGCCAGTGCAACATGTGAGAAGGAACAGTAAGTAAGCTAGTATAACTGGATTTTAAAAAAATGCATGGAGGAGAGTAAAGTAGAAGACTTGAAACAAAGAAAGGGATCAGACTGTAAAGGGTTTTAAATGCCAAAACAAAACAGGATTTTATATTCAATCCTGGTGGTAAAAGGGAGCTGGAGGTGAAGGAACTGGGGAAGGTGGACACAGTGGAGAGGAGAGGAGGTAATGTGACATGGCCAGACCTAAGCTTTAGAAAAATCACTTTGGCAGCTGAATGGAGGATGGATTGGAACAAGAAGAAACGTGAGGTGGGGAGATCAGGTAGAAGGCTGCTGTAAATAAAGCAGGTAAGAGAGGTGAGTCAGAACTTGTATGGTACCTATATGAATGGAGAGAAAGGGCCCTATACAGGAGACAATGTGACAGTAGTTAGCATAATATTTGATAATGGTTTGAGTATGCAAGATAAGTGAGAAAGAAGTTTAGATATTTGAAGGCATGGCTGACTGGTAGGGTATGGGGCTTTAACAGTAAAGGCCAAATTAGAAAAAGGGAAGGGCTTGAGAGGTAAGAAAATGAGTTCTCTTTTTGGATATACTGAGTCTGAAATGTCCAAAAGTGATGTATAGTGATGCATGGTTTATAGCTCAGGAAATCATCAAAATATTTATGGTGGTACTTTTGTAATAGCAAAGAACTATAAACACATATGTGGACTGCTGTCTGGCTCAGAGTTAATCTTAAGTCTTTCAAGATATTTTCTAATTCTGATTAAGTTAAAGAGGACATTTAGTTAAAATTCATACTTTTTTATATTACAACTACAATCTCAAGGCCTTCATTATCCAGTCAACGGCTTAGTTCTTTACATTTCCATATCTGTACTCCAAGCTCTAACCATCTCACCCTCCATGCTAGTTTTTTCTGTCTCAAACTACAGAAAGAAACAAGAATCATTTCTGTTGCAAGTTCATGTCATTTCTCTTTCAAAAATTCTAAAATAATTACATTCCAAATTAGGTTGAAATTTAATTATGAATCTGAAGGCCTCTCAACAATTTCTAGAATTTCTTTTCCCTCCTCATCACCTTTTGCCTGATACCTTAATCTTTAGCAATATTCTAGGAATTTCTCTCTTGTTCCAAATCTGGGTTGGTCCTTTAAGACATGTTTTAAATTTATTTTCCTTTTTTGAGTTTCCACATATTACTCAAAAAGAATTCTTAGCATTTTATTTTTACATTGTCAGGTGTCTTAAGTGCTTGGATATAGACTTTTCCAAAGTACCTACCTAATACAGTCATGGCTTCCTACTATTTTAGTGAAATAGATAACCAGGCAAAAAATAAAGTAAAAAATCACTGATACATTGCCTACCTGTGTTACTGGAATGTAGAGAGGTTCACCTGTGTGCAATAATGTAAGTTTTCCATGTTGATGTAGGCGTCCTTCTGGCTTTAAACTTGACAATTCTTTGGCCCCTCCTTTTTTTCCACTCTCTTGTCCATTTCCCTTCAGTTCTTCTGTATCACTTAAGCATTCAAAATATTCTTCTTCACTATCACTCCAGGAATCCCAAGATTTTCCTACCTCTCCCTTTTCCCTATCTGTATCTTTTAGATGATCTTGCCCAGAGATGTCTCCTGCTTTCCCAGAATCCCCTGCAGAAGCACTAGAAGCATAATCAGAAAGAGTGGACTTTTTTCCTTCATCACGGGCTCTCTTCCTTTCAATACAACAATTTAACATCTAGGGAGAATGGAAATAACATTATATTTTGTTTATAAAATATATGCCTGTATAGCTCTCAGCTTCCAAATCATTTTCTCTCTACCCCTTCCATATATTCTGAAAACAATGTCAAGGTTGACAGGGAGCATGAGGCAATAAGCAATACAATGACATTTTTTAATCAGAACATGTTCTTTAATAAAGTCACTAATTAACACACTGGCTAGAAGATATTTACCTGAAGTTTTTGATGCAGCAAACAACATCTGAGGTCTGGGACTCCATTAGCTAATCTAAGGAAAGACAGCAAAGATAAAAGAATCTATTTATAAATTTACTAAAACTATTACTGAGTTTTGCATTTTTCATGGTACCATAAATTTTTAGTCATATTTAGGAAAAAAAACAAACAAGAAACATCTTAGGTGACAAGAGGACTACATGAGATTGTTGTTGTTTGTCCTTTGTTTCTGAAGAGGAGGACCATGACATGAAGGTGATGCCATATCACGCAAGTGAATTGGATTTAAGTGAGGAAGGACTGTGCAAAGTCACCAGCCTTACTCTCTCTTCCAGAGCCATCTGGGTCTAGTGGCAAGATATAGATCAGGACCACTGGAGATGGCCCAGGAAACGGTGACAAACCTTTGCTTTTTTAAGTTAAGGTCTTTCCATGAGGCAAGGGCCATTCAGTAATTAAGAAATGAGGCAAAAAGACCTTTTTTGCCTAGTCAAAAACAAGACAACAATCCGGGAGGGGAAAACCCTCAGTGTTTCTGGCCAAAACAGAAACAACTGCTATTTATATTCACTATGAGTCAATCAGGGACCAAAGGAGGACTTGGCCTACTTTGATGGCCAATCAGTGAGAGCCAGAGTGATCTGGATTTAAGGCGTGGTCCTTAAGGGAAAAAAAAGGTTTCAGTGATCAAAATTTACATTCCAGTGGGCAGGGCACCAGCAGGTAAGGGAAGGGAACTAGATCCTAAGACTACCAGCCCTTACTCTAATAGGTTAGGGTTTACCTTTCCTTGTTAAATCTCAAGACTAAGAGCAGTGAAGAACCCAGAGTAATAATAATGAATAATAACAATAATAATAATGAACCCAGAGTAAGACAGAGTCCAGTACAGAGAGGCATTTGTGCAAGCAATCACATGTGAATTACATATTCAACTTTGTTCCATTCTTACCCTTCTCCAATCCTTCCTCCATGAAAATGTCAAAATAATCTTCCCCAAGCATGGCCTGCTCTAAAACTTACAGTGGGTTCCCCACTCTCTCCTTAAAACAGATCCTATCTAATCCACTAATCCAAGCCAATAAACATTTATTGAGTACCTGCTATGTGCCAGGATGGGGATATAAATGGGGATATAATGCTGGGGATATAAATAATAAAAAAAAAGTAGTCCCTGTCTTCAAGGAGCTCACAATCAAATGGAACAAGCATTTAGATAAAATATAAATTCATTAGACTGACATTTAAGGCCCTCAAAAATCTAGATACAACTTATCTCTACAATTTTTTCATATTAAGTTTCCTAATAAACTCTTCTAGTCCAGTCAAATAAGACTATAGTTGTTCCCTTAACTCCAAATTCCATTTTCTACTTCCATATCTCCCCTCAGATGGTTCTCTTACATCTTGGACTGTACCCTACCTCTGCCCTACCTCTCAGAATCCTTGACTTCCCTCAAGACTCAGCTCAGTAACTGCCTTCCCCCCTATTTAAGTAAGGGCCCTCTCTTTCCTCAAATCATCACAGATTTTAATTTTTTTTGTACATTTTATACCCCACTGCATAAAATAAAAGTTTCCTTTAGGTTCACAGCTTTTTGTTTTATTTTTCTATCATTAGTGCCCAACAAATAATAGGTAATCCATACACATCCCAAATCTGTAAACCAGTTGTTTTCCTCACACAAGATAACTAATGTTGGGATTTTTCAATGAAAGTTCAAATCAAAAATGCTAAAATGTGAAATCTACAAAAATGCTTTAAATAAAAATTAGCCTTACTTCTTGTTTATGTAAGAGACTATCATTTAATTCAACAAACATTTACTAAACACCAAATATATATGCAGTCAGAAAAACAAAAAGTTCCTATTTTCAAAGAACTTATGCTCTTGGTAGGATGTGACATGTAAAGAGAAGTACATATGATTATTTCAGGAGGGAGAGAACACAAACACCATGGAGTTGCGGGGTGGGTCAGGAATGGCCTTCCCAGAAAAAATGGTACTTAAGATGAAACTTGAGGGAAGCTAAAGATTCTAAGAGTCACAAGTAAGGAAGGCTGGCATTCCAGGCATGGGAAACAGCATGTGTAAAGGCACAGAAATGGGAGATGAAATGTCAAGTTCAGGGAACAAATGCTGGACTAATTTGGTTGAGGTGTGTGAAGGAGAATGATATAAAATAAGTTTGTAAAGATGCGAGCCATACTGTCTGTGGAGGACTTCAAATGTCAGGCAGAAGAGTTTATATTTTATCTTTGAGGCAATAAGGACCACTGAAAATTTATAAGGAGAAAAGTGACATTATCTGACCTGTGTGTTAAGGAATATTAAGACATACAGTGTGATGACTGGAGAAGAGATACTGGAAACATGGAAACCAATGAGGAGGCCATTACAGTAAGTAGTCTAGGCAAAGGTGATGAAAATGTGAAATCAGATGATGGTCATGGGTTGCAAAAAGAAGAAAGAAGTAAGAGATTTCATGGAAGTAGAATCAAATAGAAATTAGGTCAGGATGGGGAGGATGGTAGGGAAGAAGAAGTGAGGGGAAAAGAAGAGTAAATAACGACATTAAGGTTGGCCCTCAACAGAAACAGGCATGTCTAAGGGAAGGATTGTGTTTTGGGGAAGATAATCAGTTGTTCTAGACAATGTTAAATTCAAATGTTAGTCAATGTCACATCCAGGTACAGCTATCATGCAGGTAATTGACAATGCAGGACTGAACTTCAGCAAAAAAAAAAAAATCAGGGTTAGATTTATACATTTTGGAACAGATGTATTTACCCTGGAATCAGAAAGTTGTTTTCCCATCTGAAGCGCATTTCAAGGACAAATTCTTGCCAGAGATGTGCCACGCCTTTTACTCCTCCATGGTAGAAATTGATCATACAAAGACATAAAGCCAGTTTGTATGTCAAACTGTCAGAAGGTGCAGATTTGAACTGATTGTAAAGATTCTAAACGTAAAAATGAAAACAAAAAATTTCTTAAAAGCATATACAAAGTATACTACCCATGAACTAAAGACTCATAGATTAAAACTTTGACCAAACTAGCATTTACAAGATAGCTAACAAACAATAACCTAGTTTATATTATGAGATATAGATATAAACGTTAGCATGTAAAGACACATACTGATATATCCCTGAGAGAGGTAAGGCATAGCTATTAAGAAATGAATATTTCATCTCTTATTTCATTAAGAAGTTTTCTATTTACTTTTTAGCACATAAGAATAAAGATAATTATGGAGAAATATTTACTTTCAGGGGCGGCTAGGTGGCGCAGTGAGTAAGAGCGCCGGCCTCGGAGTTGGGATGACCCGAGATTGAATCCGGTCTCAGAAAATGAGCACCCACACATAAATAATGACTGGCCATGTAACCTTGAGCAAGTTACTTAACCCCAATTGCTTTAAAAAAACAAAGTAATATTTACTTTCAAAAACTCTAAAGGAAGAAAAAAATTGAGCCTTGAACAGTATTAGATGTTTTTTTTGGGCTGCTGGTAGGATTCTTTCCACCTATAAGATGTGTCCATGCCAATTCTATGTAATAAAGGACTCATTTCAACTAAAGCATGAGCATTTTCTCATGGAATTGTATAATAACAAGAAGACAATTTTAAAATAAAAAAATTCTTTAGGAATTTTGGAGAGGGGTTCTCCTGGGATTTTCACTGGATCATAAGAACACAGATTTAGAACTAGAAGGGGCCCTAGAGGCCATTGACTCCCCTCCTCTTCCACCTTTTCATTTTACAGATAAGGAAACAGGCACACAGAATTTAATGGCTTGTCCTAGAATTACACAGCCAGCATATCTAGAAATTTAAGTTGCAAAAATGCTTTATTGCACTTTTAATAATATGCCCCCAAATTAACTTACATATTCTTCATTATCTGATGAAGGATTGCTATTGCCTGTTGAAGTAAATCCATCTAATGGTTTATCAGAAGCAGCATCAGGGAAAAGGAACTTAAAGGGAAGAAGAAAACAAGTTGCTTTTAGATTCAATTTTTGGTATTTCATTTTCCATTTCTTCAAGTTTTTACCCACATAAGCTAATTTTTACTGTTTGACTTTTCCTAAATTAAAAGTTAAAATGTTAGAGGTTCCAGTTATGTTAGAAAACTGGTTTTCTACTACTCTTACAGAAATGTATTTTTGCTCTGACAGTATAACCCACCTTTATATAGTGATTTAAGGTTTGCATAGCACTTTTGAAATAATATCTCATTTGATCTTCACAACAACCTTAACAAGAAGGTTCTATTATCATTCTCACTTTACAGATAAGGAAACTGAGGCAGGCAGAGGTTAAGTGATGTAGTTAAGCATTAGAGGACAAATCTGAACTCAGGTTTTCCTGATTCCAGGTCCAGTACTCTATCCACTGTGCATCCCAGCTGCCCTAAATATATAAAAGATATCTATAATTTCATTGGCATATGGAACATCTGAAAATCAAATGTTTTTTCAGGAGTAAGGATGTCCCCTTAGCTCTGTATGTTAGCTGAACAGGAAGTGGACCTAAAATCTTTCCACTTAAATTTCTACTTTGTAAGAGAACATTATTTTAAAAGAACATTATGTGACTTGCTGAACTGACTAGATCCTTACAAGGCCAATACTCAGAAACAAAGCACTAAGAAACAAAGTTAAGCATTGACCAGGTGCACACGATGGATGGGCTGGACTCTGGATGTTCAAAGAAGAGAACTAAACTACATGATGCTGTGAAAGTTCCATTCTCCCCTTTCATAAAAAAAGGGCTGAGGAGCCACTAGGAGCAATAACAAGGAATGATTCACCCTAAAAGCCAAATAAGCTCTTAGCTCCTACTTGTCTATTGCTTGAGCTTAAGTGCTTTTGATGGTTTTCTTAGAAGATAATCCTCAGGTGTAAAAAGCAAGTTTTACATAGTACTATAATAAAAACAGCTATATAAGTACCACAAAGCACTATATTAGTACTACACAAGAAGTTACTAGAATTTATATGCTAGCACAATAATAATAATGAAAAAAGAATGTCACATACTTACCAAGAGAATAGCATTGAGAACATCATTATTCAATGGTGACTCTTCTACACCCCTGTGCTTTCGAATCTTCTTCTTCGCACTGTGTACCATATTTGTAACTGATAACTTGTGGATTGGAACTGGTGCTGGTTCTGTTAGTTTTGACAACGCATGAGTTATATCGACAGTTTCTATAAAACGAAAACAACAACAAATTAGCAGGATAGGCTGAAACAATAAAGTGTGTGGTTATAAAAAGTACTTTAAAGTCATTCTTCAAAAGTTAGAAAACTCTAAATCCACTGTTTAAGCTTTCTATGTAAGTATGCGGGACAAAGGTCTCACAAAATTTTCCTTAATTTGGGCTATAAGGAATCCCAATGAATCCTAAATACATAATACTGTCATTTTTAAGGTATCCTAAACTTTCATGTGAAGACATCATTAAGTATTCTTATAGTCCCTCAAACCAAGCTTTTTGACTTTAGGCCATAAATTTAGGACAGAAAAAGCTGAGCCACAGAATATTAAAAGTTTGAGGAATTTTGGAGGTCTAGTTCAACCCCTACCTGAAGCAAGAATCCTCTTTAAAATACTCTTGATCTCAGGTCATCCTAATTACTTAAACATTGCTAGGTGTGGAGAATTCAAAACATTCTGAGGTAACACATTCTAATTTGGGAGAGCTGTTTCTCTTTTTCCCCCAGAACCCTTGTGGTTTTTAGTCTGGGGATGGAGGGCAGGGGGATGGGAAGGAAAGGGGATTGGGAGGTAGGCATCTTCTTCCTTCCTGGGTATATCCTGGTCTTGTCAGCTTGGAGCAGAACAGTCACCTCATTTCTGGGCAACTCCAAGGGTTCAGCTCCCCAGCCTTCAAGTGTTTTCACAATAGCTTCATTGGCTTCTATCTGGATCTGAACCTCTGCCTATGCTGCCTCACCTGATGCCCCTGCCAGGTCTGAGTGAGCCTTTTCCAGGCTGGATCTGGCAGCTGCCAGGTCCAACATATCCAGAGCTTCTTCTGCCAGCAGCTGCCCTGAGGAATCGGCATGCACTATGACAAAACCACTGCTCACAAAATACTCGATGGTGGTACCATCCTCAGCATGCAGTCATCAAACCAGGTTTTAGCACCTGCAGGGTAGGGACATGGGCAGCGAGGATCCCAAAAGCCCCACTCGGGAATGGAACATCCACCTGTTTCACACTGACCTTGTTGAAATACACCTGTGTTGGGGAGGTGAAGTTGAAAGGCATTTGGCTGGGGACAGCACTGGCAGCCAGGGTGACCTCAGTATAAGCACGGGCCAGGACACAGGCTTGGTGCAGCAGGGCAGTGGGCAGCATTGTGGCAGCAGACAAGGGAAGAGTTCTATGTCTTAGGAATGTCCTTACATTAAATTTCAATCTGTCTCCCTAGAACTTCCCTAAATAATCCTAGTTCTGTCCTCTAGGGCCACACAGAACAAGTCTAGTTCTTCTTCCACAATATAACCTTCAAATATTTGCAGACCAGTTTTTTTCTTCTTTAGGTCCAATTCTTTCAACTACTCACTATATGACATAATTGCAATTTTTGATTCCTGATTACCCTCTTTTGGGTAATTTTGGGTCCATTTTGTTAATGTCTTGCCAAAAATATAGTGCCTAGAACAGAACACAAGAATTCTGACCTCCCTCAGTTCATGACAATATACTATGATTAGGTACCCAAAATAGCATTAGCTTTTTTGGCTGCCATGTCACACCAGTGACATGTATCAAGTTTTCAGTCCAATATTTTCACATGAACCATCTAATCATGTCCCCTATATCCTGAATTTGTATTGTGGATTTTGTGAACCTAAGCACAGGATTTTACATTTATTCCTGTAATTTTTCTCTTATTAAATCATTGCTCTAGCTAGTCAAGAATTTCTGGATCCCAATTCTGTCATTCAGTGCATTAACTAGCCTTCCCTTACTTTAGCGCATGTTTTATGTTTGTCATCTATGTCTTCATCCTTTGATAAAACTCTTGAAAAGAACAGAGTGACACTGCACTAGACACATTTCCAATTCAAATCTATGCACGTTTATTAAGCACTTACAATGTATATGGCATTGTGTAAGGAGCTGGGAGAAAGAAAGACAAAACCAACAATCCTTGACTTCAAAGAAGACAGCAACATGAAAACAAATTAGAGACTGGGAGCCATTTGCATAGAGATGACACAGGAGCCACAGGAGCTGGGGAGATCATCAAGGAAGGAAGTATATGAAGCAAAGAGGCCCACTCAGCGTCTTAAGGGACATTCATGTGTAGGAGGCAGGAGACAGATGATGAACCAGCAGAGGCGACTGAGAGGAAATGGCCAGATAAAAACGACTACCGAGGCTGAGCAATATTGTAGAAGCCAAGTGAGGAGGTGGTGGCTGACAGTTTCAAAAACTCTGGAGGTCAAGGAGGAACAGGGAAGGTTTTGCAGCTCAAAGATTATTACTAATCTTGAAGAGCAAGTTTCAATAACATGATAGGCTCAAGTTTATATACTCTAACTTGTTCAGCCATTTCCCAGTTAGTAAGGAGAATGTCTGATACTGAAATTGATTCATTATTCAACTCTTTGGATTTGAACTAGTTCTGAATCACCCAATTATTATACTATTCAATCTCTATCTCCCAACTTGTTCATGTAACTGCTATGGAAGATATTAAAAAAGGCTTTGCTCGAATTTAGGTATATTACATGTTGGTGACATTTCCTTCATCTTCTAGTATAATAATCCTGTCAAAACTGGTTGCTTTCATTCCACTGAATGTTACTTTTCCAAATATATTAAAAAATAAATGAGATGAGGGGAGGCTAGGTGGTGCAGTGAATAGAGCACCAGCCCTGGAGTCAAGAGGACCTGAGTTCAAATGAGACCCCGACACTTAACTAGTTGTGCAACCTCGGGCAAGTCATTTAACCTCAATTGCCCTGCCGTTCCCCCTCCAAAAAAAAAAAAATGAGATAAAGAGCTAAGGCATCAAAATTTCTTAAAGAAAAAAATAGAAGACAGAGCACTAGCCCTGGAGTCAGGAGGACCCTAGTTCAAATCTGGCCTCAAACACTCAACACAAAACTAGCTGTGTGACCTTGGGCAAGTCACTTAACCCCAACTGCCCTCTAAAAAGTGGAAAAAAAATTAAAGAAAAAGAAAAAACAGAAGCTTGAATTTAACTAATTTAAAATTAGGTACCTCTCCCTTCTTCTTCAAATGTGGATCTTCCAAGAATTTCATCTGTTGATTCCTTTCGACGGCAAATTTTAAAGAATTCAGTAACAAAATCTCCTAAGAAGAAAAATTTGATTCATTTTAGAAAATTAATCAGAAGTAAACTCTATCAATTACAGTGCTCAAAAATGCCCAAATGTACATTGGGAAACAAAGGTAACAGATAATACCTTTTTCCCTCTCTGTAGCCACTCTGGATCCCACCTCCAAGCCCCAATCAAAGCAAAGGAACTTTCCCAACACACTGAGTGCTCCTGCTCCATCCAAACTGGATACAGACTTAGATGACTTCATCACCACACTGCTCCCATATCCAGCAACTGGAAACAACAACCTTTAATAAATCTCATTTTGGACATAAGGCTTAGGTGGGTTTTCTCTTTTTTCTTTCACTAACAAGGATGCTGATCTACTATATAATTATTCATTTAGAAAAACCTGTATTACCAAATGAAGGAATTGAAATGAGTAGGAAAAATTGGTGTGTATACACACATATGTATACACACATACACATACACACACCCCTCACATTTTTATTTTTAAGAAATATTTATTTTTAGTTTTCAACATTTGCTTTTATAGGATTTTGAATTTTAAATGTTTTCCCTCTCTTTCTCCCTCCCTTACATTGCATGTGCAATCTGATATATGCCATATGTGAACCATCATATTAAATGTATTTCCACAATAGTCATGTTGTAAAAAAGAATTAGAACCAAGGGAGAAAACCATAAGAAAGTAAAAAACAGGGGCGGAGCCAAGATGGCGGAGTAGAAACAGCTCATCCAAGCCACTCTGCCCCCAGATTCCCCCCAAACTATGTAAAAGGGGACTCTGAACAACTTCTGGAGCCCCAGCACCCACAGAACAACACAGAGAAGCTAACCTCCCACTGAGGACAGCCCAGCAGCCCTGTAGGAAGGACCAGCGCAGAGGTCTGGGAGCCGGCAGCCCAGCACGCAGAGCGCGGGAGCCAAGCCCAGGTCCCTGTGAGCCGAGGTTTTAGCCCCAGGGCGGCAGGGCCAGCAGCCGGCTGGAGAAACCCCAGAACACCAGCAGCTGTGGCGATTCCAGAATTATCAACACAGACACGCCTAGGACAAAGTAAGAGGTTAGTGTCCTATGGACTTTGGGCCCAGTATTTGGGGAATGCGTCGGCTCCCTCCCCTGGGGGCGAGAAGCCACTGAGGACAAACGCCATTTTGTAGTTTTCAGAGGCAGCTCCAGCTCCCGGCCTGGAACTGTAAGGAGATCCAGCGACCAGTCTTTGGGGGTAAGCGCTCTTGCTTTAACCTCCCTGGATCTGGATTGTGATCTAGGGTGGAAGTCACGGGTGGGTTTACAGCTTGCCAGAAACGGAAGTTGCCCCCCCACACGTTCGGGATGAAAATTCCTCTATCTGGCCTTAAAGCCATAATGTGGCAACAACCCCAAAAGTCAAGTAATTAAGTGGCAACATGCCAAGGCAAAGGAAACAGAAAAATGCAACCCTAGACTCCTATTTTGGGGGCATAGAGCGGGAAAAGGACTGTAAGGTCAGAAGTCCTGCTCCAAAAGCCCCAGGGGAAAACATGAGCGGGTTGCAGGCCATAGAGGACCTTAAGAAGGACTTAAAAATCAAATAAGAGAAGTGGAGGAAAAATTGGAAAGAGAAATGAGAAGGATGCAGGAAAAGTATGAAATGAGGGTCCACAGCCTGACTGAGGAAAACAACACCTTAAAAAATAGACTAACTCAAATGGCAAAGGAGGCCCAAAAGGGCAATGAGGAGAAGAATGCCTTAAAAAGTCGAATTTGCCAGATGGAAAAAGAATCTCAAAAGTTCACTGAGGAGATTCATTCCTTCAGAGTTAGACTGGAGCAAATGGAAGCTAAAGACTTTATGAGAAATCAAGATGCTGTTAAGCAGATCCAAACAAATGAAAGATTAGAAGGCAATGTGAAATATCTCATGGGAAAAACCACTGACCTGGAAAATAGATCCAGGAGAGACAATTTAAAAATTATTGGACTACCTGAAAGCCATGATCAAAGAAAGAACCTAGAAATCACCCTTCAAGAAATTCTCAAGGAAAATTGCCCTGATGTTTTAGATCCAGAGGGCAAAATAGAGGTTGAAAGAATCCACAGATCACCTCCTGAAAAAGATCCAAAAAGAAAACTCCCAGGAATATTATAGCCAGGTTCCAGAATCCCCAGATCAAGGAGAAAATACTACAAGCAGCCAGGAAGAAACAATTTCAATATTGTGGAAACACAATCAGAATAGCCCAGGACCTGGCAGCTTCTACACTGAGGGATCGAAGGGCATGGAATATGATATTCCAGAGGGCAAAAGAACTGGGAATGAACCCAAGGGTCACCTACCCAGCAAAACTGAGTATTTTGTTTCAGGGGAAAATATGGTCATTCAGTGGAATAGAGGACTTTCAAGCATTCTTGAGGAAAAAACCAGAGTTGAATAGAAAATTTGATATCCAGACACAAGAAGGAAGAGATGCCTGAGAAGGTAATCAGGGAAAAGAAATCAAAAGGAACTTATCAAAGTTGAACTATTTACATTCCGATATGGAAAAGCAATAACTGTGACTGATGATATCTTTCTCACTATGAAAATAATGGAAGAAGGGTGTGTGGTCATATGAATACATATGTGAATGTGTGTGTATATGGTTACAGCTATATATGGATAGAGGGCATAGGTTGAATTTGTTGGGAAGGGAGAATACTCAAGGGATGAAATTATGAGGTGAGAGAGGAAAGTGGCAAGAGGAGATGGGGAGAGACAGGGTAGGGTAAACTATCTCATGTAGAAGAAGCAAGGGGAAGTGGTTGCAAGGGAGGGGGAGAATAGGAAGGCTAAAAAGGCAAAACCACATTCTCATTGAATTTGGTTCAGGGAGAGAATGACATACATACTAAATGGGATATCTCAACCTGCAGCAGGATAGGGGGAAGGGGGATGAGAGGAGGGATGATGGATGGGAGGGCATCCTTGGGGTGAGGGGAGGTTGGAAGTACCCACTATAGAAGAGGGACAGGATCATGTAGGGAATGGACCAGGTGGGGGGTGGGATGAGTGGGAGGGAATTATAAGCAGCCTTGTACAATATATCTACTATGATAATGTTTTGCATAGCTAGACATGTACAACATATACTGAATTACTTATCTCCCCAGAGGGAATGGGTGACAAGGGAGGAAGGAAATGGATCTGAAATTCGAGGTCTTAACATTAAATGTTTCAAATATATAAAAATACTATTATTAATACTCTTTTGCTTGTAATTGGGAGATAAGATGTGCAGGCATTGGGACACAAAGATTCACCTTCTTCTAATGGAAAAGTTGAAGGGGGTATGGGAGAAGGTATGGGAGAGAGCAGAATGGAGGAAGCGATATCTTGTGGGACTGCTATTCTGGGAGGTTGGGTAGGGGAATAACAGGGGGAAAATGATTGTAACTCAAGATCTGGCGGAAATGAATGATGTAAAACAGAAGTTAATAAAGCATTTGTTTAAAAAAAAAAAGAAAGTAAAAAACAACAAAAAGGAAAAAATGCATACTTTGCTCTGCATTCAGACTCCATAGATTTTTCTCTGGATATGGATGGCATTTTCCATCACGAGTCTTGGAAATTGTCTTGGATCCTCACATTGCTGAGAACTAAGTCATCATACACTGTGACTGTTACTGAGTACAATGTTGTCCCAGTTCTGCTCTCCTCACTCAGCATTAGTTCATATAAGTTTTTCCAGGATTTTCTGAAGCCTACCTGATAATCATTTCTCACGGAACAACAGTATTTCATTACATTCATATACCACATCTTGTTCAGCCATTCCCCAATTGATGGGCATCCCCTCAACTTCTAATTCTAATTGGCCACCACAAAAAGAGCTGTAAATATTTTTGTACATGTGGGTCCTTTTCCTATTTTTATGATCTCCAGATCTAGAAGTAGTATTACTGATTCAAAGAGCATGCATAGTTTTATAGCCCTTTGGGGATAGTTCCAAATTGTTTTCCAGGATGGTTGGATCAAGTTTACAACTCCACCAACAATGCATTAGTGTTTCAATTTTCCCACATCTTCTCCAATATTTGTTATTTTCCTGTTGTCATGTTAGTCAATCTGATAGGTGTGATGTGGTGCCTCAGGTTAACTTGTATTTCTCTAATCAATACTGATCATATAACTATAGATAGCTTTAATTTCTTCATCTGAAAATTGCCTGTTTATTATCCCATGATCATTTATCAACTGGGGAATGACTTGTATTCTTATAAATCTGATTCAGTTTTCTATATATTTTGGAAATGAGGCCTTTATCAGAGACACTGGCTATAAAAATTGTTTCCCAGCTTTCTGCTTCCTTTCTAATCTTGGCTGCATTGGCTTTGTGCAAAAACTTTTCAATTTATTGTAATTAAAATTATCCATTTTGCATTTAACAATGTTCTCTATCTTGTTTGGTCATAAATTGTACCCTTCTCCATATATCTGAGAGGTAAACTATTCCTTGCTCTCCTAATTTATTTATATGTTCACGTCTAAATCATATACCCATTTTGACTTTATTTTGGTATACAGTATAAGATGTTGGTCTATACCTAGTTTCTGCCATACTATTTTTTCAGTTTTCCCAGAAGTTTTTGTCAAATAGTGAGTTCTTATACCATAAGGTAGAGTCTTTGGGTTTATCAAAAAGTGGATTACTATAGTCATTGACTACAGTGTCTTGTGTACCTAATCAACTCTACTGATCCATCACTCTATTTCTTAGCTATTAACAAAATAGTTTTGATGACTGCAGCTTTATGATACAATTTTAGATCTGGTATGGCTAGGACATCTTCCCTTCCATTTCTTTTAATTAATTCTCTTGATATTCCAGATCTTTTGTTTTTTAGATGAATTCTGTTATTTTTTTTAGTTCTATAAAGTAATTTTTGGTCGTTTGATTGGTATGACATTAAATAAGTAAATTAATTTAGGTAGAATTGTCATTTTTATTAAGTTAGCTCACCCTACCCATGAGCAACTACTGTTTTTTCCAATTATTTAGATCTGACTTATTTGTGTGAAAAGTGTTTTGAAATTGTGTTCATGTAGCTCCTGGGTTTGTCTTGGCAGGTAGACTCCAAAATATTTTATATTGTCTACTGTTACTTTAATGGAATTTCTTTATATCTTGCTGTTGGGTTTTTTTAGTAACATATAGAAATGGGTGGACCAATTCACAGCTCTGCCAACTGTATTAGTATATTTATTTTCTCCATTCACTCCAACATTTATTACTTTCCTCTTTTGTCACCTTTGCCAGTCTGATATATGTTAGGTAAAAATGACAAAGTTGCTTTTATTTTCAATCTTTAGTTATTAGTAATCTGCAGCATTTTGTTGTTAATGGCTTGGATTTCTTCTTTTAAAAACTGTTCATATCCTTTGATCATTTATTTATTTGGGAATGGTTCGGGAAGTGTTCTTAACCTGGGATCTATTAACTTGTTTTTATCTAATATTTTGATAACTATATTTCAATATAATTGGTTTTCTTTATAATCCTTTAGGGCCTCTTATAGGAGGTGGTACTTGAGAAGAACTCTCAAGAGAGACAGAGGTTTCAAGTGGCAAATATGAAATGATTTTGATTCCACGGGGTTAGATAAGGGCATTGTTTATAAAAATTTGTTTTGTTTTGGTGGAAAATATGAACATAAAGAACAACATAGTCTTTATCTATCACAAATGCCTTACTTTATAGTCAGAATGCAGATCAAGAAAATTTCAGGGATACCAAAAGTAACATTTTTTTTAAAAGCTGCTCAACGTTTATTAGTTTCAGTTGAGTACAAAGTAAACAGGTTACTGAGGCTGCCGAAAAGCACATAGGTGATTCACATAGTAAAAAAACAAACAATAGCAGTGTGATTTCTTTTACTTGTTTTTTGGTGTTTTACTTTTGTTTTCCTTAAAACACACACACACACACACACACACACACACACACACACACACACACACACACACCCCCACAACTACTTCTATACTTATACAGCCAATCTATTCTAAAGGAATAGGTGGGAGAGGCAAGGGAGGGGAGGGGAAAATGGGCTCTGATGCCTAGCACACTTCAGAAGCGGGGGGGGGGGGGAGCAGCAAGGAGGGTGCTGCTGCTCATGCAGAAGGCCCAGTGCTAGTCTTGTTGGGCTCGCTGACATGCCACTTCCTCATGGCCTCCTGAGCCAGGTCACAGGTGGTCGTGCCATGAGCAATCTGGAAAGTTCCTGAGTGCTCTGGGGATTCCAATACAGTTGTCATGAATGGATGACTCGACTTGCCGAAGAAGAAGCTTGCCCACCAGTGGCTTGGGTCTGATTTAGGAAGACCAGGATGGTGGGGGATCACTTCCCCAGAATACTCAGCACTTCCACAGGAGCTGTTGCTGGAGGTGGAACCCAGATGCCTTCGGTAGTAGTCATGGGTTGCTACAAGTGAACTGCTGGACGGGATTGCTGCCACATTGCTTGTTCTTTTTATGATAACGTAAACCTTAGTGGTGGCTCCCGAGCAGCCCGTCAGGCAGTGGGCTGCAGTGGACAATCATCGGTGACCTGGCTTGGTGGAAGGGGGCACTAGGCCACAGAGCCCATTTGTGATGGAGATTATGGGAGGATACTCCACAGCAACGAAAATGCGAGAGTTCTTTGGGTTTCAAAAGTAACATTTCAATAAGGGGAAATTATTTGTTTATAACACACACACACACACACACACACACACACACACACACACACACACACACACACACATTAGTGAGCCACTTAACCTATCTTTTCCAACTGAAATCATGGTTTGAGACCCCAGAAGACAAACACTCTCACAGATTTAAAGGTATATTACGGTATATACCTACAAAAGTTGATCAATAGACAAAATGAGCTCAAAAGCATTTTTTAACATGGCATAGTAAGAACGGTAGCTACAAAATATTATATTCATGAACCTTGCCATGCACTTTCCCACAAATACACACCTTACACATGGGAAGAGTGGACCTAAACTTAAGACTAAAATGGTAGCGAGACACATATGTAGGGAACACATCTGGCCAAGGCAACTCTTATTTCTGGTACTACAGATGCCTTCTTTTCTCATGGAGTTCTCATGTTGTTCCCTCTTGGACACAGGATCTCTGCAGGCAGGTCACTCAACTAGGCAGACTAAGATGAGTCTATCCCTGAGTTTGTTTCTCTTCACAATTCTTTTTTTTTTGTTTCTTTTGTAGTTTAGTTTTATTTCATAATCATAAACTTAACTCTGTTGTCTAGTGGACAAGCAGACTTGTGGAAGGAAAAAGGAAATGAAATCCAAAGAGAACTGCAGCAAGTGAGAGCACAAGAATTATAGGTTCAGCAGAGGAAGAGGTGGTAGGGAGCAGTGTAAGAATAGATGGGGTTCAGAGGCGCACTCTCCAGCTACAGAGGAATGGTTTGATGGTTAAGACAAAAAACAAAACAAAACAAAACTTATGAGACTTGCCCACAGTCAGCGATAGGAATCTTCTTTCTGATCTTGCTGTCCTCAGAACCAAAACGCTCTACGGCTGTCACAATGTTCATGCCTTCTTTCACTTGGCCAAAGACAACATGCTTGCCATCCAACCAATTAGTCTTAGCACTACAGATGAAAAACTGGGAGCCATTTGTGTTGGGTCCAGCATTTGCTTTGGACAAGATGCCAGGACCAGTATGCTTCAGGATGAAGTTCTTATCAGTAAACTTCTCCCCATAGATGGGACTTGCCACCAGTGCTATTATGGCGTGTGAAGTCACCACCCTGGCACATGAACCCAAGAATGATTCTGTGGAAGAAAGATCCCTTATAACCAAATTCCTTCTCTCCGGTGCTCAGAGCATGGAAGTTTTTTGCTGTCGAGCAAAGAGCTTGAAAGTAGTCTGGCCCAAGAGCTCATTATTGATGGCTATGGCCAAGTACACATTGGAGTTGGCTATGGTTACAGATGGTTGGGCTGAGCATGACAGCAGAGGAAGATGTGGCAGGGAGCAGTGTCCAGTGGAAGGAATGAAGATGATGACTCCTGGTGGTGGCATCTGCAAAGCCTTCACAATTCTTTACAACTCTCAACTGCCAGGGCTACTTTTCTTTTGAATCCTTGGTCAGTTCTCTTCTCTACTGGAAGATGTCTCCATCTTTGAAGCTGATTCTTGAACTGAATGCTACTACTCTATATCCATTTCTATCTGGAAAATGTGTCTGATCCCTTCCTTGAACTATTTTACTCTCCATATTGCTCCCTGATAGGGATGTGGCATCTCCTGCTGAGTGAACAGTTCTGTTGGATACCATGGCAGATGAAAGAATTCCTCTCCTTCCTGGAAGAGATGATAAATGATTCCCTTTCAGAAGCTCAAATCTCCCTCAGCTGCTGTCTCCTGCCTGGAAGGGCAGCAGAGTTAGTTTTTTGAGGACAATGAGGATGTAACCAATCTTTAGCCAGCAAATGGCAGTTACCCATTCCAGTTCAATCAAACTTTTTCAGATGTAAAGACATGTCTTTATACTTAGTTGAACAGTTCATTATCTGTCACTTACTCTCCTTGATTACATCCTTGATTGGGGAGAAATGGGAAATCAGACACAGACACACACACAATATTAACTGCCCCTCACCAAATCTGGTTTGTATATTAAATTCAGCCTATAATTGTGTTTACTATCAACCTTGGCAGATTGCTGCGAGATTACATATATACTTTCCTAAAGTACCAAAGAAAAGAAGCAGCTCTTTTAAAGCCAATCAATTCTTTTTTTCCCCTTTTTTGGAGGGCAATTGGGGTTAAGTGACTTGCCCAAGGTCACACGGCTAGTTTTTGTGTTGAGTGTCTGAGGCCGGATTTGAACTCAGGTCCTCCTGACTCCAGGGCCGGTGCTCTACGCACTGCGCCACCTAGCGCCCATAAAGCCTATCAATTCTTTATATCTCACATCAATGAAGTTGAAGAAAATGGTATGAGTTGAGTGGGATTCCCACAAATGTTCCTTTCCCATAAATTTGTCCTTTGTCTCACAGATTCTACTTGCAGAGAGCAGGACTGCTGTGACAGAGGGAGTTCTGGAACAACTGAGGTTGCTCTAGAAATGTACTGAGTGGGGAGGAGAATGGCAGTAAAAACACAGAAAAGGTAAGTGACATTAACTCATTATCTAGTAGCTTCCTCTTAAGCCCCAGAAAGTCTGAAGTTAGAGATCCAGCTACCACCATTCTCTCTTTTTTTTTTTTGGGAGGGCAATTGGGGTTAAGTAACTTGCCCAACGTCACACGGCTAGGTTTTTTTGCTTGTGTGTGCATTAAGTGTCTGAGGCCAGATCTGAACTCAGGTCCTTCTGACTCCAGGGCCGACACTCTACTCACTGCGCCACCTAGCCGCCCCCTGCCATTCTCTAAAATGGAATAAATACATTAGTATTTACTTTTGATGTATGCCTATGTGCATATTTTTCCTTTTTAAGAGGGCTCAATTTAGAAGGTTTGCTTATATTTAGAGTCAATTTATATCTGTACCAATATAATATATACAGGTGTGACCTAGTTTAAACAGATTTTAGTACTCAAAAATCCACACATAAGTTTGTGGGTATAATTTGCATTTCAAAAGATTTATCACAGGATTCCTTCTAGTAATTTTGAATGATTTAATGTACAGAAATTTTACCTACACCCTAACTATCTGGTAACATAGATTATGTAAAGTGAGATACTCAATGTATTTTTTAAAAGTATCCTTTAGAGTTCCTAGTATATTTAGCAGTGAATAAAAATTCAAATTTCAATTAATAACTATATAAACAAGTATGAGGACCTAGAAGAGAGGAATATAATTATAAAATCAGATAGCATATCAGAAGTAATCATATGGAAGAAAAATCAGCTTCAGATTCCTTCAAGGATAACCTCAAATGGTTATTAACTCATTCAATGTAATTAAACAAGAATTAGAAGGGATAGAAAAATCATAATGCCAAAAAAAGAGCTTTATAAAATATTAATAAAGTCTTAAAATAACAGGAAGAAATTGAAGAAAAATGTTAAAATGTTTTAAAAGATTAGAAAAAAGCAAAAGAAAATCTCAAAAAATACAATGAAGTAATCAATAAAAGACTCAATAGTAACTCAAAAATATTAATTATGCAAATTACTGGAAAATACATAGATTCAAATGACAAGTCCTAGAGAAAAAATTAAAATGTAATAATATCAAGATTGCTGACATAGCAGTAAATTTAAGGGAAGAAAATACAAGAGCATCATATTCTAGAAAATAAAAGAAAATTTTCCAGAACTGGTAAAAACAAATGGCATTAAAAAAAAACACGAAAAATTAGGGGAGCATGGAATATTTTAACTGCCAGATATGTGGACAAGGAAAGAGTTTATAACCAGACAAGAAACAAAGAGCATTATAGGATATAAAATGGATAATTTTGGTTACACTAAATTAAAAGGCTTTTACATAAACAAAAACAATGCAGCCAAGATTAGAGGGAAAGCAGGAAGTTGGGGGAAAAATTTACAGCAAGTTTCTCTGATAAAGACCTCATTTTTCAAACATATAGAAAATGGAGCCAAATTTCCAAGAATATGTGTCATTCTCCAATTGATAAGTGGTCAAAGGTTATGAACAGGTATTTTCAGAAGAAATCAAAGTTAATTACAGTCATATAAAAAAATGCTCTAAATCACATTGCAAATTAAATGCAAATTAAAACAAATCTGGGGTACTGCTTCTCACCTATCAGATAGGCTATGACAGAAAAATGATAAATGTTGGAGGGGATATGGAAAATATGTACATTAATACACTACTGGTGGAGTTGTGAATTGGTCTAACCATCCTGGAGAGCAAGCTGGAACTATGTCCAAAAAGCTCTAAAACTATGCATACCCTTTGACTCAGCAATACCAATAGAAGGTCTGTATCCCAAAGAGATCAGTGAAAAGGAAAAAGGACCAATTTGTACAAAAAGAAAAATACACATATATATCTTTCTGTGGTGGCAAAGAACTGGAAATTGAAATGATGCTTATCAATTAGAGAATGGCTGAACAAGCTGCAGTATATGATTGTAATGGAATACTATTGTGCTATAAGAAATGAACAGGATGCTTTCAAAAAAACCTGGAAAGACTTACATGAACTAATTCAGAGTGAAGTGAGCAGAACCAGGAGATCATACACAGTAACAGCAATATTGTACTATGATCAATTGTGAATGATTTAGTTATTCTCAGCAATACAATGATCCAAGATAATTCCAAAGGATTTATGATAAAAAATGCTACCCACCTCCAGAAAAAGAACTGATGGAATCTGAATGCAGATCAAAGCATGCCCCCTTTTTAAAAACTTTTTTTTAATTTTGGAGGGAGGAAGGGTTGCTCTTTGTTTTCTTTTGCAACATGGCTAATTACAGAAACATGTTTTGGATGGCTGCAGATGTGTAATCTACATCTAACTAGCTGACATCTTTGGGAGGGGGTAGGAGAGGGAGAGAATTTGAAACTCAAAAAATTTAAAAACAAAAGTTTAAAACTGTTTTTACATTTAATTTGAAAAATTTTTTAAAATAATAAAAACTGTTCTGGGGATACAAATACAAAACTAACTTCAAGGAATCTGAACATTATTAGGTGAAACAATATATCTATCCACAAGGATTCATAAGATATATCTAAAATCATATGCAAAATGAACACAAGAAGAAAGAAAGGTGGTCAGGATCATGCTGGTGTCTCAATAGAGCTTTAAAGAAAACACGGCATCCAAAGAGGCAGATAGATAAGAGGTGAAAGTGCATTATAGCCATGGAGGATGGGCCATGCAGAAGCACAGATACAGGAGATGACACATCATGTGTGAGGATAAGCAAGAAGCCCAATTTGGCTTGACCATAGAGGGAAATAAGTAAAATGATCCTGGGAAGCTAAGCTTGGGTGAGGTTGTGAAGGATTTTAAAAGAGAAGTTTATATTTAAACAGGACATTTTTAAACAGCTTATATTTAAACTGCAGCTAGGTGGCATAAAACTATATCTAAGTGTCACAGTGGATAGAGTGCCATGCCTGGAGTAAGGACAACTCAAGTTCAAATCTGGGCTCAGACATTTATTAGCTGTGTGACACTGGGCAAGTCATTTAATCCTGTTTGCCTCAGTTTCCTCATCTGTAAAATGAACTGGTGTCTGTGCCAAGAATATCCCATATAGGGTCACAAAGAGTTGGGCACAATTGAAATGAGCGAACAGCAACAACAACAACAAAATATTTAAACAAGAGGAGCTTTTATTTGATCCTATAGGCAAGCAGAAGCCACTGGAATATACAGAGCAGACAGATGACAGTGAGACTTGAATATAAACAATAAAGGAAAACTGATAGAAAGAGAAATACCCTTTACTAAAGTACAACAACAAAATGCCTCAAACATTTTGGAATTAGCCTATCAAATCATACAGGAGAAATCAAGGAAGAAGGATATAGGATATAGGAAATCAAAGATATATAGAAAATCAAGGATACAGTCTTAGTTTATGATTAGGTTGAAAAATGTAATGAAAATACTAATTTTTGCCAAGTTAACTTAGAGATTTAATATCATTACATTAAAATATACCAATGAATTATTTTAAAGAATTAGACAGTCATAAGATTCACATAGAAAAACGGATATACCGTGCTATTACTAAAAATCTTGAGACAAAACCAATTCAAAGGAACTAGAATCATCAGATGTCAAAATGTACTATACGGGAATAATCACAATGATTATATAGATTTGGAAAAAAGAGTAGGATAGCATAATGGATGGATCCAACCCCAGAGCTAGGTAGATATACGATCTCTTTAATGCATATTGGTTGTATGATGTTGGGCAAATCTCTTTAGCTCTCAGTGACCCCAAGAAACTCTCTAAAATTTGCAGAATGAAAAAAATAAAAATTAAATTAAAAGTTGCAGAATAAAAAAAAAAAACTTGCAGAATGGTCATAGATCTACATTGATACAGAGAATTTCTCCAGGAATTCCCTCATCAACCAATCATATCTGCTAGACAAAATGATAGAAAAAGAATAGAGATAAGGCAAGGCAATCTGAATTTAAAAGATGAATCATAACAAAAAAATGGGATCTACCAGTCACAGCTTTGGGGAAAAAGGACGTTTTTATCAATTAAACAAGAAATTATTGGACACAAAAATCAATGGGCTTGATTAAACAAAGATAAAAATATTTTTGTCCAGAAAGAGGCAGTATCTCTAAAGTTAAAAGAAATGATTAGGAATAAATAATTGCACTAAATATCTAGGACAAATGTTTTACATCCAGAATCTATATAAAGTGACACACACACACACACACGCACACTCACATTTTTGTTCTCTAAAACTAATCCTATATTTCTCATAGGAACAATGGGAAAAGGAAAAGAATAGATAAGTATTAAAGAGGAAATACAAATAATCACATAAAAAATAATCAAATTCTCAAATATTCAAAGAAACACAAATCAAGACTATCTTAAGATGTCACTTTATAACCACCAGAACTGCAAAAATAGCGACAAATTATAAAATGCAATGCTGGTGAGGTTACAGGTAAATAGACATTCTGTTATGATGCTTGTAGGACTATGACATTTTGGAGAGTAACATGGCTATATATAATCAGAGTGAATCACATCCTTTTGCCCCAGCAATTCCACTATTATGACTGTATCCCAAAATATAAAAAAACAAAACAAAACAAAAAGGAAGGATTATCTGTATAAAAATACAGGAAGATATATAAAAAGTTGCACAGTTTCTATATTTGTAGCAAAAACTTGGAGATTACCTTTATGTCTAATGACATATTTGTACAATAATGTAATGGAATATTATAGGACTATAAAAAGGATAAGTAAGAAGCAAATGAGGAAAAGTGGGAAAAATACATAATAGAAAGAGAGCTCAACTGGGCCAGAACCCTCTACACATTGACAACAAACATACATAAAAAGGCAAAAAGGAAAGAAAACCAAAGCAGCGGAACTTTAGGCACAAAAGCATTTTCTGCTTGTTTGCTGTTTTTTAATTCATTTGGTTCTCCTCTGTTAAATGCTAAGAGCATGTGTAAGGTTTTATTCTTTATCTTGTGTTTATTTAACTTTTTTTCAAGTACTTGTTAAGATCACTGTTACTTTAAAAAAACAACAACAGAATGACTAGAATTTGACTAGTTCACAAAGGGAATCCAAAATTATTCCAAAGTTGTAGGTTTAGAAGATGGGAGAAGACTGAAGGGAAATATTCAAGAAAAAAAGCAGTACTTCTTACCTAGCAAACATTGGGGATTGTCTGCTTTTCGAACCCTCACAGACCAATGAGGAGCTTGAATAGGATCCAGATCCCTAAAAACACACAAATATACTAATTGTGATAATTTTAAAAGTTCTAAAAATATATCCAAATTCAGTTTGGTGACATATTAAGTAAAAAATGAGCATGCCAATAATCTTCTTAACCTCATTAGTAATCTAATGCATAAAACATGTCATTTGCCTTTTGGGGGGGCGGGAGGGAGGAAGGCAGGGCAATTGGGGTTAAGTGACTTGCCCAAGGTCACACAGCTAGTAAGTGTTAAATGTCTGAGGCCGGATTTGAACTCAGGTCCTCCTGACTCCAGGGCCCATGCTCTATTCCCCGCACCACCTAGCTGCCCCCAAATATATGTCATTTGGCTAAGAAAAAGAAAAAAAATGGCACACAAACATGCTTAGTTAAAAGGCTAAAAAACTGTATAAAAAGTATAGTGGAATCATGGTACAGGTGATAAGTGTTGGACTTAAAGTTATAAAGATCTCAATTCAAATCTCATTTTTAACATTAGCTGACAGGTAAATCGCTTAGTTTTTCTGAACTTCAAGCAACTCTCTGAGACTCATTGTTTTAGATGGTTAGAATCTACATTGACCTAAAATGTCCAAACTGAAAAAATCACAGGTATTTGATGTCATGGTGTAAGAAAAAAGTAACCCATTGTAGTCAGAATAGCCAGTGAACAATTATATATTTGGAGAATTCACATTATATCACATTTTAAGGTTTACAAAAAGTATTTTTATCCCAAAACCCTTCTGAGATGAATTGTATTATTACACAGCAAAGGAAGCTCAGATTCCTTGAGATAAAATGAGTTCTTATAGTCCCATGGCTAGTAAGCAGCTGAGCAAAGATATAAATCTAGGTCTTCAGAACTGAAATATAAAAATAACTGTTCTTTGTACTACCATTATGTCTCCTATGATAACTAACTTATCTTCTTTAGGGTTGACCAAAAAAGTGAAGTAAGACAATCAGGTCTGCCAATAACATCTTGGATGTCATAGTTTTATATTACTATCTACTATCTATCAAAAGGGGAATATAAAAATTTGCAGAAGAAGAAAAGTATTCATTCTACTTCTCTATGCCTTGCAAAAGGCACCAGAATTACTGAAACAAATTGTCTTGATCTTTGAGCCTACTGTCCCATAATTTTCAACTAGTTTTTATGTCACCAGACTAGATGTTACATGTGTTATCATAGAACTCCATCTATGTCCCTTGATGCTATTTCAAAACACTCTAAGAATTACTGTCACTCTATAATATTTTGTAAAATTTAGATTTTACTTCTAGGTAATTACTCTCCCTGTCCCCCCAAAAAAAATTCAATTTGCATGAATAACTGTTTGTATTTAACAGCTGTTATGGCAAGACATGCCTAGTGTGGAACTCTTCTCAGGTAATGAGAGTCACTCTCTGGACTAACTTGTTCACCCCGATCTCTTCAAATGCTGGCAGTCTGACTTTCTAAAGAAGAACCACTAACATGTAGTTAGACTGAAACTCTCTTAAGGTCCTAGGGATAACCCTGTTATAAGGGAATATAATACTCTACTCACCTCTATACCTCTTCAACCCCCCAACTATGAAGTTCTATTTATACAAAACTACCCACTTACAATGATGAAACCATTGAATCTTAAACACAAATCTTTACTTAAAAATAAGGCGAAATCCATCATAATCAATACATAACAGTAAAGATACAATAATCAACATATCACAGTCAACAAATACCTTCCCATAAATCTTCCAAAATTTCCATTTCCAAATAATTTTCCTTATTTGCTAGGTTTACCCTCTAGTTACTTTTTTAAAACATTGTTTGGACAGTAGTCAGTATTCAGCCTGCCCATTTCTTCATTCCTGTTTTTTCACTTTGACAGGCTCATTTGCTTTTTAGATTATACATTTCTTGTATTTTAGCTTTTATACTATAGTTACCACTGATAATACTCTGCAGCCTTATGCTCACCACATGCTTCTATATCACCTATGATTTTGATTCTTCAGAGATCATCATTATTCATGATTTATAGCCATACAGTATCAGAAGGAAAAGGTTTATTTTTTATTATTTTTTTTAAAGAGGTTTTGTGTCAGAGAGCAATTTGGCACTGCTAAAAGCATTTTGTGGTTTCTCAAATGCAATCAAGCCTGTTCCCCTGCTCCTGTTCTATTCTGGGCCCAGTGTATTATTCATTTTCAGTACCCATTCAAGATATTTGTACCTATGGACTAGTTTAATGGGCTGGCTATCCAACTGCCTCTCATACACTATATATTGTGTATTCTTCATCTACTTGGCTTTTCCTCTATGGACTATTGAATTGATCTTTTATGGATAACTATATATCTCACAGCAAAATATAATCCATAAAGAGAAGCATCTGAGAATCCTTCTTTCCATTTGGACTCTGCATAGGGCAGCTTCCATAACAGTGGAAAACACTTTTTGCAATCATGTCTTGCTTTTTATGTTTTACAGGATAATGACAATCACAGGATCATTGAACACTGTTATGTGGTGGCTACACTGACTTGACCAATTTTAAAATAAAGATACTGTAGAAAAAATGAAATGGTAAACATATATGGCTTAACTTTAGTACTAAAGCATTTAACCTTACTTCATTAATATGAACACACTTACGAGTAAACATCATTATCCACAATGATTCCTTCAGTAAGGTGGGGCCAAGTAGTTGCTAAATGAAGCTCACTAAAATAACAAAAGAAGTCAACAGAGGTCATATTAACATTTTAGATTTGTCACAGTAAGCTACTGAAAATGATTACAGCCATTAAATTTGTTCTTTTCAGGTTCAAACTTTGATCTAAATTCCTATATTTTCTATCTAACTCTTTATTATCTCAGTGGACCTCTTCCTAGTCTCTGGATGGATATCTGCAACATCTTGAGAAAAGAGGTAGAGGAAGCTCAGAAAAGCACCTAACCTACAACATCCTTCCTCTCTCATTCATTTATAAGGGATCAAAAGTTTGCTTCTCATAAAGTATCTATTTCCTTTTCCCTGTTGTATTTCCCCGTTTTCCCCCTTATTTTGTCACTGTTATTTCTCAATATAGTCACAGTTACTTTCAAAAAGAAAGTAACTTTTCAGAAATAATTCCTTTCACTATTATTAAAATAATATTGGTCACTCTGTATAGTACCAAAGAATATATAACTAAGTGACTCTGCTAGGCCCTCCTTTTCTAAGATCATATTCAAACGTATAAAGCATTTGAGAGAACTTCAAATCTGTTTACATGCCTGTATGGCTAGTATAAAACATAATCACTGAATAATTACAGAGATTTCTTACATTTTAAGTAATAACTTCCCAATAACCACAGAAAATCTATTATAACCAAAATCTTAGATCACTATTTCCAGGACTTTATTCATTCCAGTAGGTGGCAGTGTTATTCAGAGAGACTCTAAAGACATTAATTAAATATTTTGATTTGGGGCTATAACTGAAATGGTAAAGATAAATTATTACCTTATTGGATCTTCACAGGCACCAAATGGTAACTTCCCAAATTCTAAGCCTCCAACTTCTCCTCCAACAATGGCATCTATATCTGATTTTAACAACAACAAAAAATATTGCCCATAATATGGGGATTTAGTAAATATGGAGAGAGAGGAAACCTAGGTAATCTAAATTAAGTCTTTAGAGGATAAAATTTCTATTTCTACAATATCATAAGATTATTTAGGCGTACGTGACAACCTAAAATTACACCCAGGCCTACAAGTGTATTAGACTTAAGCACTATAAGAAAATCTAACCTGTTTGAGATTTGCTAAAAAGAACAAATCCAACAGTTTGAGAATGAGAACAAAGAGGAAAAAGAGAAAGGCTTGGATATGGGGGAGTCAGATGGAGAAATTGTCAATAAGAAGGACCTGCCCTGGGCAGACTCACAGGATTGGGTGAGGGAAGGAAGACAGGAGATAGAAAGTTCAAAGTCTTGGCCCAATAGCAAGAGTGGATGAGTATTAGATTCCTAAGCTAATCAAGGCTTCAAAGAGAATGGACCCCAAAAATGCAAACACTACTTATCTAATCATTTATCATATGCCTACTATGAGGCAACATGCTTAAGGGGAAAGACTACTAATCCAGCTTCAAAGTCTATTACTTATGTAATCCTGGGAAAACAGCACTTAAACTCTGAATCTCTTTCTTCATTTGAAAAATAGGGATATTGTACTTCCACAGAGGTTACTCAAAAACACACAAAAAGACTCAAAGAGAAAGGCTGGTGCTGTGAGAGAAGTCTTCTAGAGGAGAGAAGGAAATCAAAGAACTTTTCTTTCCCTCTTTGTGCTTAAGTTTCCTTATCTGTAAATTAGCCAAAGTCTGCATAATTAGCCTGTCAGATAAGTGTTAGCAGATCTGAGTTCAAGTCCCTGCACTGCCCTGGAAAAATTGTATGACTTAGTGTGAGTTATAAAGGGATAGTGGGAAAGCATATACAATCTGTAATCAGAGTGTCAGGTTCAAATTTGAGTACTTCTATTTACTAGCTATGTGACTTCAGGCAAATCATAAAATTTCTTTATGTCTTAATTTCTTGGGATCGCTGAAGTTTCTTCCAATTCTAAATCCTATGAGCCTACTTACTATGTTGTCAATATTTCTTTTGAAGCATAAGTGAATTTTTTGCACATTAAACTTTTTAATCTTCTTCAACCTTTACAAAGCAGAGTATTTAATTACATAGTACTTTCTAAGTAAACTACCACCATGAAGTAGAGGTAAGTTTAGGAAGGAAGGAAACAAGCATTTATTAAGTGTCTAAACAGTATATGGCTCGGAGCAGCTAGGAGGCACAGTGAGTAAGAGCACCAGAGGACCCAGACCCAATTGCTTAAAAAAAAAAAGTACATGGCTAGGTGGTGCTAAGTGTTTTACAACGTTATTTCATTTGATCCTGACAACAACCGTAGGTAGTAGGTGCTATTGTTATCCATACTTTACAGATAAGAGTTTAAGTGACTTGCATAAGGTCATATAGCCAGTAAATGTCTAAGGCTGGTTAGAACTCAGGTCTTCCCAACTCCAGGCCTACCTACTCTATCCACTGTGTCACCTACCTGCTTCTAAAAAGGACTTTATACATCTTATTTCACTTTAGAATGTTTTATGAAGAATCAGACCACAATCAACATTCATCAATTTTTTTCAATAGCTGCAAAAATCCACACACCTTTTTCATTAAAAGTCAACATTTTCTGATTGAGAGTATACACTATGATACAACTGAAGCCCAAAGAAAGCTTTTTCCATTGTAAAGGTAACTGCCAGTTCTACAATTTTGTTCAAAGTCTAAGGTTTGGGAAAGATTGATAGAGAGTAATCAGTGAGTTAACCTAAAGACATGTAACAAATATTCCAAACATTAAAAGATTCCAAACCTTTTAAATATTTTCATCAGGAGAATTCAGATCTTTTTTAATAACAGAAGTTATTGGATAATTTGTAATTACATGAAATGCAATGTAAACTTCCAAAATTAAAGCTTATTGTTCATTTTTGAGATATTTTGATTTGTTAAAAATCATTTTTGGTAATCATCCACCATTTAACAACCAAAATTAAGAAGTCCTCTAATTCAATTAATTACTTGGTTCATTAGATTTTATTAAAAGGCAATTTATTCAAATTTCTTTAGTTTTAAAGAATAATTATATTAATAACTGGCACAATAATTAACAAGTATCACATAAAAATAACAAGTATCACATAATGTAGATTTTTGAAGAGATACAAAAATATAAAAGGCAGTAAACTAAAAACTATTGTTAGAATATAACTTTAGAAAAGTTTTCACTGATTTAAAATTATTTTCTAAAGAAAATGTGTTTTGCATTTGTTTGGTCTGCTATTTTGATGGGAATTATCCAATTTAATTGGGCTCTCACTGAAGCGAGTCAATTATTTTATTCTTCCCTCATTCATTTCTATCATAATCCCCACAAAAACGTTTACAAACCTTTCTTCTCTCCTTAATCCTCCCACAACCTCTATCCCCTTATTTTCTCCTTTAGCAGAGTATCCTATCTCTTACTTTACTACAAAATCTGAAGTCATTCAACGTGAGCTCTTTATTCTTTTAAAAACTTTATTGTTTTATTTTTACATTACATTTATTTACAGATTACTCCCACTTCTTGAGGTCTCTTGAAACAAAGTACAACAGCTAAGTAAACTAGTGACCTTATCTTAAATTTCCCATATATAGCACCCTCTTTCTACCTCTTAACTTAAAAAAAAAAAATAACACAAATCTATTTTCTCTCCTTTATAAAGAAAGTTTAAAAATCCATAAAGAAAAGAAAATCAAAACAAAGTCCTAGTAGCAAATACAGTCAAGCAAAACAAATTCAATGATACACTAATTTTAATGTCTCATTCTGTACCCTAAATATGACCTGTTTCTGTAATACATAGCACATTTCATCATCAATCCAATGGAATTACGGATAGTTGCAGTATTGATAGTTCTTATAACTTCTAGAATTGTTATTAATATGCAAATTATTCTCCTGATTTAGCTTGTTCTTCATGAATTTATAAATCCTCAAAATTTTTCATTTTTATAATATCAAGTCTTCTGCTTACTTCACACTGCATTAGTTTATATGTCTTTCCATATCTTTTTGAAATGATCTCTTCCCTCTTTTTTATACAGGATCAGAGTACTCCATCACATTCATAAACCACAATGTATTTAGCCGTTCCTCAATTAATAGGCACCCCCAGTTTCCAGTTTGTTTGGGTTTTTTTTGCCACCACAAAAATAGAATAGCCATAAATATTTTTGTGTGTCAAGGACTTTTTCCTCTTTCTTTGATATATGGCCTAGTAATCGTAGGTAGGACAATGAGCACAACCTCAATTTAATAAATTTTTGTGTATAATTCCAAATTGTTTTCCAGAATGGTTGCAACCATTCACAGCTCTGTTACAGTACAACAATGTGTCTGTCATCTTCCTTTTTTGTCATCCATGGCACTCTGCTGGGTATGAGCCAGAATCTCAGAATTGCTTTAATTTGTATTTTTCCATTTAGTAATGGTTGGGAGCATTTTTAAATATGGCTACAAAGAGTCTGCCTTTAGGAACTGCCTGTTCTTGTCCTTAGATGATTTATTAATTGGACAATAGCTCTTTTTCTTATAAATTTTAATCCATTTCTTGTAAATCTTTGAAATGAAGCCTTTATCAGAGAAGTTCACTGAATTTGTTTTTTCCCAGTAGTTTCATTTTCAATCTAAACTTTATTAGATTTGTTTGCACAAACCCTTTTTAATTTCATGCAATCAAAATTCTCCACTTTATCTTCTGTGATCCTCTCTATTCTTTGTTTGGTTATAAGCTTTTCTCTTATCCATATATCTGACAACTTTTTCCTTGTTTCTCTAATTTCTTTATGATTTAATCTTTTATAAGATCATGTATCCATTTGGAGCTTACCTTATGTGTGGGATGACTTGCAGTGAAGTTTCCCCATTCTGAATATCATGTATACATTCTTATTACTTCTTGTATTTTGTAACTAAGTTCAGTATTGTTTCCCCATATATATATGTAAGTCATTATGTAAATTAGAAGTATTTTTAGTTTGGGGAAAGCAATGGTAGTTGAGAGGTAGCAAAGGGTTAAGTTTCTATGGAACTGCAAGAATTGTTGAAACAAGACTACTGATAAAAAGTACAAGAGAGTAGCTTTGGGACAAGGTGAGGCAGTAGCCTTGGAAAGAAGTCTGAGTTCCCAGTTCCCAGAGAACTCCTAGATAATACTAAAATGAAATAATGTAGATAAAAGGAGCTGGCAGCAGCAGGTGGATTTGACCAATCAGAAAGAAGACAGTGGCCTTGGGACACTTAGGCCCAGATAAGAACACATCTAGGTTGAACTGAAGGGGGTTCAGTATTCTGAGGTTGTTACTGTGCTTGCATAGTGGACCACATGTATATGTATATTATCTAATAAAATTAGAGCCTCATTAGGTAATAATTAGGTTAATGTTTGGGAAGGGCGAGTAACCCTTGCTTATTTAACCTAGCTTTAGCTTATGTACAGCAGCCTACTCTCTCTGGGCATAGTTCCAGCGACTGGACCACCTGCTTCTCTTGAGATTCTAATAAATCTTTCTACCTTCACTTTGAGAGGTCTCCTAGTGGTCAATTTGGGTTAGGGTCTCCGTATCCCACACACCTTAGTATGAGATCTTATAGTATGAGGTACTGTATGACTGTACTTGAGGCAAGGTTAAATCTAATTTCTCCCAGTGTTGTCCAATTTTCCCAGCAGTTTTTTTTTTTTTCAAATAGTGAGTCTTTATATCAAATAACTGGGGTCTTTGTGTTTAGCTATTACTAGACTAAATACATTTGTTTCCATATGTCATGCACCTAATTTGTTCCACTGAACAGTTTCTCTCTTTTTCTAACCAATATCACATTGTTTTAATAATTATTGCTTTGTAAATACAATTTGAGATATAGCACACATGAGTCCCCTTCATTCCCATTTCTTTCATTTCTCTTGGATTCTTTCTTTCTTCCATATTAATCTCACTATTATTTTTCTAGTTCTTTGGTAGACTGGTAGATTGGTTTGACTCTAGATAATTAAATTAATTTAGGCAAATATTGCCATTTTTATTATATATATAAATATATATTATATTATATATAATATATTATATATAAATATATAAATATTGCCATATTTATTATATTGATTTCTCCTAGTTTCCAATTATTTAGATCTGTCTTTATTTTCATAAATAGTTATTTGTAGTTGTATTTACAGAGCTCTTAGTATATCTTAAAATTAGATCCCAAGTTTACACATTCTATAGTAATTTTAAATGGAATTCTTCTTTCTATCTCTTATTAGGTTTTACTGGTATTTTTAAAGAAATGCTAATGTTTTGTGTGAATTTTGGTGAGTATGTTCAAGGGTTTTCATTTTGAGGAAAGCCCATTCAACCTTCATGTTCTTCCTAGTTGTGCTTCTGACTATACAGACTTCAAAACTGTATCACTGGTACAGATATCTTCCTCCCACCTCACATTTCAGCTTAGTTTTGTGTACTGTCTTTCTCGAATTAGAAAGTAACCTCTTTAAAGGCATAGGCTGTTCTTCTTTTTTGCCTTTATTTCTATTCCCAGTGCTTATCAGTACATAGTACATAATGTTGCTTGCTTTCTCTCTCTTGAATCTTTAGCCTCTAAATACCGGTTCCTTACCTACTGCCTTCAAATATTCCATCCTCAAAAAGACATTCACCAGACCAAAAGCCAGCATTATCTGTAATGGGGTCAACCTGCAAACCTTTCCAATAAGATCAAAGGTAAAGTAAAGATGGTTTACTTGGAGAACCCTAAAGAGCCAACTAAAAAACTTACTGAAAAACAAAAAACAAAAACAAAACAACAACTCACAACTTCAACAAATTGTAACATAAAATTTGCTCACACAAATCATTAGCAATTATGTATATTGCCAACATAACTCAGCAGGAAGAAACAGAAAGAGAAATTCCAGAATGCTACTATAAAAATGCTGCTTTTCCTTCTTTCCCCTTTTTGATTTTATCATCTCCTCAAACTTTACAATTCACAAAATCTTCTACCCATCTGTTATTAGTTTATGAGTATGGTTTCTCTTATGTCTGATTTTATACTATTTTAATCATTTACTACATGCCAGTTTATAGCAGGAAGGTGATTTCTATATAAAATTAGCTTCCAAAGACAGATTACAAATATATGGTAAATATGTAATCCCCATTTAAAAACAAAGTTTTTTTTTAAGGAAAAAAAGGATGAAAGTGATAAACTCAGTGAAATCAGATATATAAACGATTACAAAGATGTATAATTTAAAATGAAAAACACTTAAAAAATTTTGTCAGAATGAATATATTATCTTTTATATTAATATCTTCACTAAAATAACTGAAACATTATCAAATAAAATGTTATATTTTCTTACCTGGTGGCTGTTGAGGCCAAAAATACTGTAGCCAGTCTTGAAGTACATAAGTAAACCGAATAGCTATGCTAACTGGAGGCAATGGTGTTAAAGGACATCCCTGGAAAATTAATGCAAAAATAGGTACTATGTAAATACTAAGTAACATCATATAAATAATAATTATGAAATAAATTACTTATCCTTATAAATTGATTTCTTATGCTTATATGTAATATTTTACATTTATTCCTATTAAATTTTCATTGTATTATATTTAGTTCAATGTTTTAGCCTGTTGAGATTTCTATCATGGCTCTATTCCCAGTGTTAGTGGTACCTCCAAGCTTTTCTGTCATCTTCAAATCTGATAAAGCTCCCATTCATGTCTTTATTCATGGCACTGAAGAAAATGTTCAATACCATGAGGGATAAAGCACAGATCAGGGGCATAGGGAGGACTCAACTAGAAAACTTCTTTCAAAGTGACAAGAAATAAATAATGACTCCTCTCTGAGCACAGCCATTCAAAAGGTTCCAATCATCTAACTGTACCATCATCTAGCTTATATTGCTATCAGTTTGCTAAAATCTGGATAAACTATTTAAAGTGACACCCTGTTCTGCTAGTTTAGTTACTGTTAAAAATGGTGAAACACAGTCTGGCATGACCTGTTGTTAATGAAGTAATTCTGACTGTAGAATTCATTATTTTCCCCCTTTTTGGGGGCAGGGGAGAAGAAGAAATTTACCTTCTTCAGTCCAGCACTGGAGGACCTATTCTCTACAATCTTTTCAAATGTCACTAACAGTATTAACAAAACAAAGGACCCAATAAATAATAATCCTTTTCCTGGTTAAATTTCTCAGTCTAGCTTCCCTGATGGTTTTGTTAAGTCACCAGGGGGTGACTAATCAAGATCCAATCACTAGAATATTTAAAAGAAAAATATTACAATATCTAGTAATGATAACAAAATAATCTCTACTAGTAGTAAAGGATACTTTCCCCTCACAGGAAACAGTTAATTTCATTCATCAAAAAAATCTGAATTTTCAAACAGGAACAAATAAAAACATATCATAAAAATATCATTTTAAGGTCAAAAGCTGTGTAGTGAACAGAGCTGGACCTCAAGCTGAGAAGACTCAGGTTCAAGTCCTAGCTCTAGTACCTACTGGTTGTATAATCCTGGGAAAATCATTTAAACTACGTTTTAGGTCAGCATCTAAAACTATAAGTTGTAAAGGTGCTGATCTGCATTGGTAGAGGGAGTTTCTTCAACTGGGATTTCTCTCTAGTAATGAAAAAGATCACAGGTTCAATCCCAATCCCTAACCTTTTAGGTTTAAAAGGTTTTCTCCTCATAATAACACTATGAGGTAAGTAGTAATAGTTCAATCTTTATAAGAAAGAAAGAAAAACTAAGAATCAGAGAGGTTAAAGTAACCTGCCCAAGGTCACAAGGCTAGTAAAAGTCATAGCTGGGATGTGAACCCAGATCTTTCTGATTCTAAGTCCACTATATCAAGGTGGCCTCTCATACCACATGTTAGCTCCTTATCTAGTATTATAGATTGCTGTTAAATATATAAAATACCCAGAAAAGGGGAAAAAAGACAAGCAGAGCTGAAAGCAAAGAGCAGAAAGCTGAGAGATAGATCCCTAAGCATAACACATTCCTATGTTTTAGATAAGACCAGAGCCAAGGGAAGATTAGAGGTTCAGCAGAGATTATTACTTCAGTATCACAATAAGAAGTGAACTGCTAAGAGGGGACACAAGTATAAGACTTCTTTTGTGCCAACCAAACCAGCAGTGGGGCTATCATTATAAACTTTGTCCACATCAAAAATTTTCAGCTATTGAGTAGTTAATAAGAAAATAGCAACTACACACATTAATTTTATAGTCAATCTTATTTAACTGGGGGGTATGGAGGATGGAAGGAAATTGCATATGCAAAAAGACCAGAAATTGGATTTGTCTTAAAAATCATACATAAAAAGTAGATATTTAGTTCTGTTAAATATAATGTAGTCTTGTGAGATTTTTAGTAGCAAAGAGATAATCTATCACTTCTTACCTTCATAGTCAATTTGATGCCAAATGAATCAAAGACTCATTTTAAAATTCAGTGTGCATCACTATAATGTGAAACCATTATAAAGTTCCAGAACAAGTAAGCTGGTATTATTCAACTATTTAAATTTTTTAAAAAGCCAAATCAAAGCAAGTCTGCTATCTCATAACCCCACATTGAAATTAAATAACAAAAGTCACCAGCCCAGAAAACAGAACCAAAGTGTCTCTTAAAACAAATTCCTAAGAGTTCAAATTCTATCAAGTGTAGTTGCAATTCTATTTTTATGAAATGCATGTATATTAGAGCCTAAAGAGGATAAGACACTAAACCTCTGTTCTGATAACTCATCAGGAATATTAATAATAACAAATTATAACAATGGGAATAATTAAAGGGAAACATGCTTATTTTTGTAAAATATCATAAATATGGAAAAAGTGAATCAGATTTTCCACCATCCTGACTCTCCCTTACCCTAGAAAATGAAATTCTCTTTATCTTTAACTATAAATAAGTGAGATTAGATGAACTTTAAGGTCCTGGGGAAGTACCTCAAATCATCTTGGTTGAAAGAGTCATGTCCATAGGGAGTAGGAAGAGTATGTCACATTGAACATCTCTCCTTCTAGTCTAGAAATTCTTAGAAAATGTTGGATTAAATACAATTGTTTCTGGCAGACATGTGTCTAAAATGTAGAGTACACTAATTTTTTTTTCCAGGGCACAATTGGGGTTAAGTGACATGCCCAAGGTCACATAGCTAGTAAGTGTTAAGTGTCTGAGGTCACATTTGAACTCAGGTCCTCCTGACTCCAGAGCTGGTGCTTTATTCACTGTGCCACCTAGCTGCCCCAGGAGTACACTAATTTTTAAAAATTATTATTTATGTTTAGTGTTATTTTTTTGAGTTCTGAATTCTCTTCCTCCTTTTAGTCCCTTCCCCAACCACTGAGAAGGCAAGTAATATATCCAATATATCCAAAGAAAACATGGAAAACATATTTCCATATTAACCATGTTGCAAAAAAAAAAAAAAAGCAACAAAAATAAAGCAAGTGAAAAAAATTATACTTCAATCTGCATTCAGAGTTTATTCATTCTCTGGAGGTGGATAGCGTTTTTCAAGAGATCTTTGGAACTGTCTTGGATCATCATAGTGATCAGAGTTGCTAAGTCTTTTACAGTTGATCACTTTTAAAATATTGCTGCTACTGAGTTCTGAATCTTCTCACTTCACTTTGCATCACTTCATATCGATTTTTTCATGTTTATTTCCTGAAATCAACCCCTCATCATTTGTCACTTCTTATAGCACAATAATATTCCATCACAATCATATGCCACTTATATAGACATTCCCCAAATGATGGGCACCCCCTCAATTTCCAGTTCTTTGCCACTATAAAAAGACCTGCTATAAATATTTTTGTACATATAGGTTCTTTTCCTTTTCTTTTAAACCCTTTGAGATTCAAACCTACAAGTGGTATTCTTGAGTCAGAGTATGAGTAGTTTTATAAATCTTGGAGTATAGTTCCAAATTATTCTTCAGGATGGTTGAGTCATTTCACAATTCCACCAACAGTGTATTAGTGTTCCTATTTTTCCACATCCCCTCCAGTACGTGTAATTTTCATTTTCTATGTTAGCCAATCTGATAGGTATGAGGCAGTACCACAGAGTTGTTATAATTTGCATTTCTCTACTCAATAGTGATTTAAAGCATTTTCCCATATGACTATAGCTTTGATATCTTCTTCTAAAACTCCCTATTCATATACCTGGACCATTTATGAATTGGGGAGATGACTTTTATTCTTATAAATCTGACTCAGATTCCAATATTTGAGAAATGAGGCCATCATCAGAGAAACCTGCATTAAAATTTCCTGCTTTCTTTCTAATCTTGGCTGTATTGCCAATATAATCAAAATTATCCATTTTACTTCCCATGATCCTAACTATCTTTTGTTTGTTGATAATCCCTTCACTTATCCATGGATCTGACATGTAAAAATTTCCACATTCCCTAATTTGCTTACGATATCACCCTATGTGTCTAAATCATATACTCATATACCCAAGACCTTATCTTGGTATTCAGTGAGAGAGGCTGATCTATATCTAATTTCTTCCAAACAGCTTTCCAGTTTTCCCAGCAATTTTCATCAAATAGTGAGTTCTTATTCCCAATGCTTGGATCTTTGGGTTTATCAAACATTAGATTATTATGGTCATTTACTACCATGCATTGTATACTTAATATATTCCACTGATCTACCACTCTATTTCTTAAACAGTATCAGATTACTTTGGTGATAACTACTTTGTAATACAGTTTGAAATCTGGTACTGTTAGACTACTTCTTTCATATTTTTTCACTGATTTCCTTGATATTCTTGACCTTTTGTTCTTCCAGGAGAATTGGAGTACACTATTAGTATTTTTTTCCTTTGCTGTCCTGTCAGCTTTAAATTCTATGAGATAAACTGAAATAATCCTTAATGCAGATGACTATAAAGGTTCCATAGGAAGATATTTACACTTTGAGCCAGAAGGACTGGGATCAAGTCCTGGCTCCACCACCTACTATGTTGCCCTAGGCAAGTACTTGTACTCTTTGAGCCTCAATTTCTTCATCTGCAAAATGAGGTTAAAAATATTTGTTTCTACCTACCTCTCAGCACTGTCGTAAAGACTGACTGAGAGAAAGGACTTGTTCTCTGAAATTATGACAACAAGAACTGAAGCAAAGTAGAAAAAAAATGAATCATAAGAATACACAGAAAGGGATCTTTCATTGGCAAAAGGCCAAAATTTGACTAGATTTAGATTAAGTCAGACTTCAATGTCAACTTTCTCCTAAAAGTGGTCCCTACTCTGGGAAGAAAAAAGAGCTGAATCAGAAAGGTCAATATGAATACATCTTTTGGCTGTCAACCTCTACTGACAAAGGAACTGCTATGAGAATGTGTTTGTGGTTGGAAGGGGTGAGAAAGAAGTCAGGTAAGCATTAATATAATCTTTCAATGTGAATGATTTGCATGTAATTGTCCTTGATGAGAAGAACAGAGAATAGTAGGGTAGAAACATCTTAAAAAATTGTAGTTTCAAATTTTTCCAAAGCATTGACTTGTAAAAAATAATCAGCACTTGTCATTTCAGGGGAAAAGAGAGGTTCTAGAAAAAAAAATTCCTCCTCAGATGAAACTCCCTTAAATATACATCTACAAGGAACTCTAATTCCATTACTACAAAATACAGGGCCCCACATTATCTAATAGTAATATTTTATGCAGTTCTAGGCCTAATAACAAAATTACCTAAATGGGCTACACTAAAAAATAAAATGTCCATTAAGAAATTTTACATTCCTACAATCCAAATCAATGTGATCAGACACAACATTCAATAAAATGCTATAAATTAAAATAATATGCATCACCAGAATCTAAGGCAATGTTCTTTCCAAATGGGCTTCTGAAAATCAGTTTTAAACTCCTCATTCCCTGGTATCTCCTAAAAAGTCTATTGTAGTACGGCTGAGTGGCACAGTGAATAGAGCACTGGCCCTGAAGTGAGGAGGACCCTGAATTCAAATCCAGCCTCAGACACTCAATACAAAAACTAGCTGTGTGACCTTGGGCAAGCCACTTAACTCCAATTGCCCTCCAAAAAGCAAAAAAAAAAAAAAAAAGTCTACTGTCCTGTGGCCCCATCTCCTTTTTCCTAGAATGGCCAGATATCACCTTCTTGAACTCTGACCCACTCTTTCAAAGCAATATGTACCAGTCCAGCATATTTTCTTCTTTACAAAGCAACAGAGGAACCTTTACCACAGTCCCTCTAGCCATGGTCCTTTTGTTTATAATAATTTGGTTCAGAAAGAGAAACCTAGAAATGCCTTTAAGCCATAACTCTGTTTAAAAAAAAAACTATACTTTTTTAAATAGAAAATTAATATGAGTTACAAAGGAGGAAAAATGTTCAAGAAGGTCAGTAGCATAGCATAAAACCATCTGGAAATCATTCATACAGATTGACTACTAAAAATATATATTTGGTAATTAGCATTTCTTTTCATACTAGTATCTTTTTTAAAATGAAAGTAAAATATGTTTTCCTAAATAAAAATGCACATAAGTAATTATGCACTGCCAAACTTTTAAAAAGCAAGTATTTGTAACATCAGGAATTTTTAAAAAATATCATCTTAGTAGTAAATGAAATTATTTACTTTTATCTAGCTTCCCAAACACAAACTCCACTTACTATTTTTGATTTGAAGATATCCAACAGCCCTGATAAGTGAGTATATTGATTTGGTACTTTGCGAAGATGAACCATTTCAAAGTCAGTTCGAACTCCTGGACCCTGACATTCTCCTACATACATTCTTCGCCATTTGTGATGTATTTGCACGAAGAGTGGCACCTGACTAAAAAAAATTTTGAAGTTGTGAGTTAACACATTACAATATTTTAAAATTATTTACTATTATAAGTCCCCACATATATGTATATATATTTATACACACACACACACACACACACACATTTACTTTTCTATATCAAATTGGTTTTCTCCTTCCAGTGAATTAAAATTAATTAATGAAGCATTTATTAAGGGCTTATTGTGTGCCAGGCACAATAGTGATTTTTCTTCTTTCATAAATCATAATGAAAACCTTAAAAGAAAAAATTACATTGAAGATTTTTAGAAACTTCTACCTACCAGCCTGTGTTCCCCAGTGCGATAGAAACAGAACTCAGAAGAAGATTACATTTGGATTCACTAAGAACAGCATCATTATTTGCAGCTGGGGCAATTACTACAAATTCACGTAGTCCATACCTAAAAGACACATTTGAAGAAAAATTCTATCAGAAGGAAATTTCAGAACATAATAGTTTCTTGATGTTAGCAACTTATATTTAGGAAAAAGCATATATATTTCACCACAAAAAAAATAAAGATGGGAATTGATTATGCTAGAGATCTGAATTTTTAACAGTAATTAAACATGTAAAAGATTGAATTTCCTTTGCTTCTCATTCACAGAAACATTCTTATTATTTTCTTATGACTTTGTACTTACAAATTATGGGAAAAGGGAACACAGAAATGTCCTTGGAGATTCAGAGAGTACTAAGATATAATCAGATAGCACTGAAAAAGTCTGATGATAGAACAGGGTAAGAAGGAAGAGACCAAGGAACTAAGGTTCCAGAAATGGGTTGGGGGGAGGCTCGCCAGTCTAGGGAGAATGAATGCTCATTTTTTTTGAGGGGCAATTGGGGTTAAGTGACTTGCCCACGGCTAGTTTTTTGTGTGTTAAGTGTCTGAGGCCAGATTTAAACTCAGGTCCTCCTGACTCCAGGGCCAGTGCTGTATTCACTGGGCCACCTAGCTGCCCCTGGAATGCTCATTTCTTAAAATAAGAAAGGCACAATGAGGTTTTGAAAACCCTCCAAATCATTTATTATTAAAAAACACAAATTAAAGCAACTCTGAGGAAACAAATGACAAAAACAGAAAATGACTATTTTTTGAAGGGGCTGGAGTAGCACAAGCACAATAATGTACTATTGGTGGGGTTGTGAATTGATCCAGCCATTCTAGAAAGCAATTTGGTACCAATGCCCAGAAAGACATTTAAATGTATATATACCCTTTGAGATCCAGCAAAATCAGAATTAAAAATATGCTCCAAAAGGGATTACACTTTTTGTAGTAATAAAGAACTAGAAAATAAAGCAATATCCATCAATTGGGGAATGGCTCAACAAACACAATGTATGAATGTAAAGGAATATTAGTACCCCAGGAGAAAGGAAAGGGACAAATTCAGAATAACCTGGGAAGACTTGTATGAAATGATGTACAGGGGATGAAATTAGCACAACAAGAACATTTTATACTAAGTATAAAACTGTAAAGGCAAACAATTTTGAAAGATTTAAGGACCTTGGTCAATGAAATGAATGACTACAGAAGAATGATGATATATCATGCTCCCAGCCTAGCAAGTGATGAATGAGACATATATTTTCTGACATGGTCAATATGTAGATTTGTTAGACTTAACTATACTTGTTTGAAAAAAAAAAAAAGAGAGCCTTTATTTTGGAAGAAAAAAATGTTAGTGGAGATTAGAGACGAGTGATATTGATGTAAAGGAAAAAAGATCAAAAGAACATCAACATCAAGACATGTTTAAAAATACACAAAAGAGAAGAAAGAAGTTCATATGGGGACATAGGCAAGCAGAGTAGTGTTGGTTATCACCTTAAATCTAATACATACTTTAATATATACTTTTTTTTTTGCTTTTTTGGAGGGCAATTGGGGTTAAGTAACTTGCCCAAGGTCACATGACTAGGTTTGTTTGTGTGTGCGTTAAGTGTCTGAGGTTGGATCCGATCTCAGATCCTTCTGACTCCAGGGCCAATGCTCTACTCACTGCACCACCTAGCCGCCCCTTTAATATATACTTTTAAAAACACAAGCTATATGTAACAGATTAAAGGTTCACATGCAATCTTATTTAGTTCTTACATGTAAACATTCACGTTTGTTGTTGTTCGTCAAGTTCTTAATAAACTATAACAAAAAAAAATTTCAAGAGAAACCGCGTCCAAGCCACTCTCCCCCCAGATCACCTCCAAACTATGTAAAAGGGGACTCTGAACAACTTCTGGAGCCCCAGCACCCACAGAACGACACAGAGAAGCTAACCTCCCGCTGAGGACAGCCCAGCAGCCCTGAAGGGAGGACCAGCGCAGCGGTCTGGGAGCCGAGCACAAGCCCACCTGAGTCGCGGTTTTAGCCCCAGGGCGGCTGGGCCAGCAGCCAGCTGGAGGGACCCCAGAACACCAGCAGCTGTGGCAATTCCAGAATTATCAACATAGACATGCCTAGGACAAAGTGAGAGGTTAGTGCCCTATAGACTTTGGGACCAGTATTTGGGGAACGAGTCGGCTTTCTCCCCTGGGGGCTAGAAGCCACTGAGGAGACACGCCATTTTGTAGTTTTCAGAGGCAGCTCCGGCTCCTGGCCTGTAAACTGTAGGGAGATCCAGCGATCAGTCTTCGGGGGTAATCACTCTTGCTTTAACCTCCCTGGATCTGGATTGTGATCTGGGGTAGAGGTCGTGGGTGGGTTTCCAGCTTGCCAGAAACGGAAGTTGTCAGCCCACATGTTCAGGACAAAAGTCCCCGTCTGGCAGCAAAGCCATACTGTGGCAACAAGCCCAAAAGTCAAGTAATTAAGTGGCAACATGCCAAGGCAAAGGAAACAAGTTAAACAGAAAAATGCAACCTTAGACTCCTACTTTGGGGGCAAAGAAGATCAAAGCATAGAATGGGAGGTGGGCTGTGAGGTCAGAAATCCTGCTCCAAAAGCCCCAAAGGAAAACATGAGTGGGTTATGGGCCATAGAGGACCTTAAGGACTTTAAAAATCAAATAAGAGAAGTGGGGGAAAAATTGGGAAGAGAAATGAGAAGGATGCAGGAAAACTATGAAATGAGGGTCAACAGCCTGACTGAGGAAAACAACACCTTAAAAAATAGACTGGCAAAGGAGGCCCAAAAAGGCAATGAGGAGAAGAATGCCTTAAAAAGTCGAATTTGCCAGATGGAAAAAGAATCTCAAAAGCTCACTGAGGAGATTCATTCCTTCAGAGTTAGACTGGAGCAAATGGAAGCTAATGACTTTATGAGAAATCAAGATTCTGTTAAGCAGATCCAAACAAATGAAAGAATAGAAGGCAATGTGAAATATCTCATGGGAAAAACCACTGACCAGGAAAATAAATCCAGGAGAGACAATTTAAAAATTATTGGACTACCCGAAAGACATGATCAAAGAAAGAACCTAGAAATCACCCTTCAAGAAATTCTCAAGGAAAACTGCCTTGATGTTTTAGATCCAGAGGGCAAAATAGAGGTTGAAAGAATCCACAGATCACCCGCTGAAAAAGATCCCAAAAAGAAAACTGCCAGTAATATGATAGCCAGGTTCCAGAAGCCCCAGATCAAGGAGAAAATACTCCAAGCAGCCAGGAAGAAACAATTTCAATATTGTGGAAACACAATCAGAATAGCCCAGGACCTGGCAGCTTCTACACTGAGGGATCGAAGGGCATGGAATATGATATTCCAGAGGGCAAAAGAGCTGGGAATGAACCCAAGGGTCACCTACCCAGCAAAACTGAGTATTTTGTTTCAGGGAAAATATGGTCATTCAGTGGAATAGAGGACTTTCAAGCATTCTTGAGGAAAAAAACCAGAGTTGAATAGAAAATTTGACATCCAGACACAAGAAACAAGAGATGCCTGAGAAGGTAATCATGGAAAAGAAATCAAAAGGAACTTATCAAAGTTGAACTATTTACATTCCTATATAGAAAAACAATAACTGTGACTGATGATATCTTTCTCACTATGAAAATAATGGAAGAAGGGTGTGTGGTCATATGAATACATAGGTGAATGTGTGTGTATATGGTTACAGTTATATATGGATAGAGGGCATAGGTTGAATTTGTTGGGAAGGGAGAATACTCAAGGGATGAAATTATGAGGTGAGAGAGGAAAGTGGCAAGAGGAGATGGGGAGAGACAGGGTAGGGTAAACTATCTCATGTAGAAGAAGCAAGGGAAGTGGTTGCAAGGGAGGGGGAGAATAGGAAGGCAAAAAAGGCAAAACCACATTCTCATTGAATTTGGTTCAGGGAGAGAATGACATACATACTAAATGGGATATCTCAACCTGCAGCAGAATAGGGGGAAGGGGAATGAGAGGAGGGATGATGGATGGGAGGACATTCTTGGAGGGAGGGGAGGTTGGAAGTAACCACTATAGAAGAGGGACAGGATCAAGTAGGGAATGGACCAGGTCGGGGGTGGGATGAGTAGGAGGGAATTATAAGGAGCCTTGTACAATATATCTACTATGGTAATGTTTTGCATAGCTAGACATGTACTGAAACATATACTGAATTACTTATCTTCCCGGAGGGAATGGGTGACAAGGGAGGAAGGGAATGGATCTGAAATTCGAGTTCTTAAAATTAAATGTTTCAAATATATATAAATACTAAAAAAAAAAATTTCAAGCTTTTTTGGAAAGAAAATCAATCTTAAAAAGAGCTAACGTAATTTTAGGACACCAAGATATTAAAAAAATTACTCTCCGTTATACAACTATAGAATAAATGATACTCGGGGAGGCTAGGTGGCGCAGTGAATAGAGCGCCGGCCCTGGAATCAGAAGGACCTGAGTTCGGAGCCGGCCTCCGACACTTAATCCACACAAACAAAAACCTAGCCGTGTAACCTTGGGCAAGTTACTTAACCCCAATTGCCCTAAAGGGGAGGCTAGGTGGCGCAGTGAGTAAGAGCGCCGGCCTCAGAGTTGGGATGACCCGAGATCAGATCCGGCCTCAGAAAATGAGCACCCACGCATAAAAATAATGACTAGCCGTGTAACCTTGAGCAAGTTACTTAACCCCAATTGCTTTAAAAAAAAAAAAAAAAAAAGAATAAATGATACTCTTAAGTTGAGAATAAAAATAGAATTGTAAAACAACCCTCTTTCTCCCAAATCCTTTCCTTTCTCTTCCTTTTACTTACTTAACCAGACCTGTAAAACCAAACTGAAGTTTAACCTTCACATGAATTTTAATTTTTAAAAAATTGAGCTACGACGTGAAATTTTACATTCAAATGCTCTACATGTTTGCAATTTGTTAAATGTGTTCTTGATAACATGAAACTACAGCTTATAAAATGTAATACACATTACATTTTGTGCAGCAAAATTACATTTTAGATTTTAATTAAATCATAGATTTTAGAAAAGAAAATTCTTTTCTGATATGTATCTATAATACAATTAAGTTGATATTCACATTTTGAACACATCTTAAGTTTTGCCTCACAAAATGTGTATAAAGAGTTTTGGTCTTTTAGTAATCTTAAATAACCCTTATTTTGTAAGGTTTTTAAAATCTTTAAGTGCCATAAAAGTGTGAGATAAATATAATGAGATATTTCCATTACATATTTATTTCTAAGTCTGTCTTTAAAAGCTGATATCCATCAAATTGAGGGATTAGAAATATTTTTAAGTTTAACATTAAGTACTTATTCTAAGTATAGACCAGGATTAGTACAGTGTTCTGGGGTATACTAAAGAGACACCAAAAGTAAAACCATGACTCTATGGAACTTACAATTAGGAAAACAAACATGTATATATAACTTTTTTACTCTTAAGACAGCTCCTCACTCAAACCTTCATTAAAACTAGGGATTCGATTTAAACCCAATTATAAAAACTTGGTTATCTGGTTTTCTAATGTAACAAAAACAAAACAAAAACCCCCAAAGTTAGGAGTACACAGATAGAGGTATGCATTATAATAGCCTGCTGAAATACTTGCTTGACAGAACTAGGAGGTCAAAGTAACCCATAAAAAAAGTCACAGGAACTAAAACAAAAGTTATCTATAATAGAGTCAAACAACCAAAAGTAATAAGAGGAAGTTATCAGTGTGTTTACAACAGAGGCCTCCAATTCCTGGCTGAGTTCAATGGACCAAAAATGTTATTGGGAAATGCTTAATAAAATACAATATGGCATATATAATGTTAATTTGTGGTTTTCTATGTCAATACTAGCCCACAGGGATCCCTTTCTACTACAGTTTGATACCCCTATATTATGAGTATAGCAACTGATGTTCATAGTAACTGAGTAATAAATAAAGATTATATTCAATATAATCTCTTCAAGTCGAAGAAATACATAACACATTTTAAAATGATTTCCATTCCAAAATGGTAAAAAAAAAATCTGGTGCTTTAGTAATTTTCTATAAACCTTACTTTATACTTTCTATAAACTTACTTTGTATAAACCTTATTTTACTGTTCTGTTATCTGGTAAATTCACTTACTAGGTATAATCTACCCTCTCATGAGTCTGATAAATGATGATAAATCAATATAGGGGGATACAGGTGCCAGATAACAAGTCCCTTTTCCTAGTTTGCCTTAGCATGTCAAAAGAAGTTCACAGGTATGTTACAGACTGGGAGATACTGATGTAAATTGTGTTGGAGAAAAACAGTAAGAGGGGCCTACATGAGCAAGTATTAGTCAAATGAACAAAACATTTATTAAACACCTATGTGTCAAAGCACTGGGAATACAAAGGCAAATAGAACAAGTCTTAGGTTCTCAAGAAGTTTATATTTTGGGGGCGGCTAGGTGGTGCAGTGAGTAGAGTGCTGGCCCTGGAGTCAGAAGGACCTGAGTTCAGATCCGGCCTCAGACACTTAACGCACACACAAACAAAAAAACCTAGCCATGTGACCTTGGGCAAGTTACTTAACCCCAATTGCCCTCCAAAAAAAAAAAAAAAGAAGTTTATATTTTGGGGTGAGTAAGAGCACCAGCCCTGGAGTCAGGATGACTTGGGATCAGTTCTGCCTCAGAAAATGAGCACCTACACATAAATAATGACTGACTGTGTAACCTTGAGCAAGTTACTTAACCCCAACTGCTTAAAAAAAAAGTTCATATTTTACTGGAAGAATACTATCTGGACACAATCTTGTACGGTAGGTGTTATTATTATTCCCATTTTAAAGATAAGGAAACTAAAGCTGAGAAAGGTTAAATAACTTGCTAAAGGACGCATAGTATTTGTTTCAGGCAGAATTCAACCTTAGGTCTTCCTGACTCCAAATTCAACATTCTATTCACAGAGCCACCTTGTTATTTCTTGATTATCTCTTAACTGCAAAATCTAATGGCAATTTTTTTTTTTTTTTGCGTTTTGGAGGGCAATTGGGGTTAAGTAACTTGCCCAAGGTCACACGGCTAGGTTTTTGGTTTTGTTTTTTTTTTGGTTTGTTTGTGTGTGTGTTAAGTGTCTGAGGCCTCACTGCGCCACCTTGCCACCCCATGGCAATTTCTTAATCCTCAACTTCTCTTGTTGTTTGTGCACTGTCAATTACCTTCATTTCCTGGAAACTCCTCTCTAGGTTTTTGTGATGCTACCTTTCCTTAGATTTCTTCTCACCTACATAACCATATCTTCTCAGTTTCCTTTCCTGGATCTTTATCTAAATAATACCCATTAACCAGGGGTGTACAAGATTCTAACCTGGGCTTTTTCCTCTGTAAGTTTTTGTTTGGTGATCTTCTTACCTTCTCTTCACAACTTCCTTATAATAGCTAAGCCACTTAGGCTCAAAACCTTGGTATCATTGACAATTCCTGAGTTTCATTCATCCCACATATATCCAACCTGTTGAAAAATCCTGCTATTTCTATATTCACAATATCCATTATCTCCACTCACAAAGCCACTACTCCGCTACTACAGACTCTCAGAAGCTCTTGCCAGTGCAATTGCAACAGCCTTCCAATTTGTTTTCCTAATGTTAAGGGATCCCCAGAATTTGTATTTTTCAGTTGCCATATTTTCCAGAAGCACTGGACCCAGAACATGCAGGGGACCCTGAATGTGTCAAGGACAAAGTAATTCTCCCCACTGCAGTTGACATAATTTGATGTTTGCACTGCAATCTGAATTCCTTGTGTGTTCTTGAGAGGCAAGATGAATGCCAGTCAGTCTATGCCAAACTGGGAAAATGCTGGGGTCTTTTGCATATAAGCAGACCTTCTTATCTTCATAGTCTAGAGGTTCCCAAGGGGTTTTGTCCTGCAGCTTTCCCCTCCCATGCCATGCCCATTCCTGTTTTCTCCTCTTCCTTTTGTTATACTATCATAAATAATACAAACTTCTGTAAAGACTGTGAACTTGCATGTGGAACATGCAAGTTCATTTCTCTTACAATAAACCTGGTTTTCACATAAGTCTTGTGACATTGTGATTCTACTGACACTGTCAAATAACAACCCTCCTTCCCCAATCAATAAACTCAATGTTTCCCAATTACCTCCAAGTTAGTTTGGCAATGAAAGCCTTTCCTACCTTTCCAGTCATACATTCTACAGTGCTTCACTCTTTTATAGCTATACTAACTTACTTGCTGTTCCTTACACACAGTACTACTTCCATCTGTTTTGCAGATGCTGTTTTTTATAACTGGAATTCTCTCCCTCTTCATTTCTGTCTCCTAGCTTCCCTGATGTACTTCAAGATTCAGCTCAAATCTCATCTTCTGCAGAAAACATTTTCTGTACCAACCCATTCTTTGCTGCTAGTGCCTTGCTTTTTGAGGTACCTTCCACTTAAAATGTATATACTTTATATTTATATAAATACACACCCCGCTATTTCTATCTTCACAATACCTATTATTAGCATTTAGTCTCTCCCATTAGAAAGTGAACTCCTGGAGAGATGGAAGGCAGTTTTGCTTCTTCTTGTATTCTCAGAGCTTGGTATAATTCCTTGAACATAGTAATCACTAAATAAATGCTTTGTGACATACTGGCTAACTAATTTTTCATGGTTAATCATACTCAAAAAGCTTTTTTCACATTCAGTTCCAAAAAAAATTATCATATATTCTGTTGGTTATCTCTGAAATATAATTATAATTATGTACTGCTCTGAATGGTACACCTTAAAAAAAACAAAAAGTTGGGGCAGCTAGGTGGCGCAGAGAATAGAGCACTGGTCCTAAAGTCAGGGGGATCTGAGTTCAAATCTGGCCTCAAATACTTAACACAAAAAACTAGCCATGTGACCTTGGGCAAGTTACTTAACCCCAATTGCCCTACCTTCCTCCCCCCTCCCCCCCAAAAAAGGCAAAAAACAAACCCAAAAAGTCAATAAAATGTACACATACCATCTTACCAGGCAGTGAGCTCTAGGAGGAAAGTCATTGTTCATGCACAGCAAATCTTGCATAGATTGTGGAATAGCATCTATGAAAACATGTAATTTTTAAAAAGTCAGTATCTTTTCATTGTAAGGGAGAAACCTATTAAACATTTAGAGAAAATGCATTATTTATCTAGTTTTACCATCTGTTTAAAATTACATCATTTTAAAATATTTTGAGAAAACCTAAACTCCTCAAGGGCAAGGGCCTTCATTTTTCCCTTGCATCCCTGGGGTCTGGCACATAGTAGGTACTTAACTGCTGAACTGACTGACAAAATTAGATTACCCAAAAGAGGCACACTAGCCCTAAGCCTACATACTCTAGTTCATTGGTTCTCAAACTTTTTGGTCTCAGGACTCCTTACACTCTTAAAAATTAATGAGAACCCAGGGTTGGCTAGGTGGCGCAGTGAGTAGAGTGTCGGCCCTGGAGTCAGAAGGACCTGAGATCCGGCCTCAGACACTTAACGCAAACACAAATAAAAACCTAGCCATGTGACCTTGGGCAAGTTACTTAACCCCAACTGCCCTAAAAAAAAAATTAATGAGAACCCCAAAGAGTTTTTGTTTACCTGAGTTACGTATATATCAATATTTATCATGTTAGAAAATAAAATTGTTTATTAAGAATTTATTGGATCATTTAAAAATAGCAATAATAAACCCATGTGTTAACATAAATAACACTGAAAAATGAAACTATTTGAAAATAGTTTGAACTATATGAAAAAAGAAAAATAACTATTTTCCAAAATACAAGTAATTTTAAAAGTAGCATTGTTTTACGTATTTTTGCAAATCTATTTAACGTCTGGTTTAGTAGAAGACTTCTGGATTCTTATATATGTTTCTGCATTCAATCTGTTGCAATGTTATTTTGGATGAGGAAAATCTAGCCTCGTATAAATATGTAGTTGGAAAAGGAACGAGCATTTTAATTAGCAAATGATGCTTTTGTATTATTACAAAAATAGTTTTGACCTCTAAGATCCCCTGAAAGGGCCTCAGAGCCCCATAGGGATCCATGAGCCACCCTTGAGAACTGTTGGTCTAATCTACTGCCTCTGTGTCTAAACCACAGAAAGTAATGGTTCACTGCCATTTCTCCTAGAATACTTCTTTATTGAACATTGTTCCTCTGCAAATTAAAAATTCTGCTTCAAAATTCACTACAGAATGAAGTTTTCCCAAATTATTTTTTTCTGACTCTGGCCATTTAAATACTAATAACCAATTGCCTATCTTTCCACTTCTATCCAGTTACTTCTTTTGCTAAATGTTTAGTTAGGTTTTGCTCTGCATGTTCAAACATTGGTCATTAGCACCATATACGTGTTCAAAAAAAAAAAAAAAGACCAATGTAACATCAGTAGTCTTTTCCTTGTAACAAAAAAGCAAATGACAAACCAATTACCTTTTATTAGTAACTATCCCATCTATTTTGTAAATCTGCACAGAATATACTGCAGAACATTTAAAATCTGGCATTCTGCAAATAAGCAGCAATTCCTCTGAACTGAAGAGATTTGGTTTCTCAAGCTATTCTGACAGAAGAATTTAGAAAATGCTGACCCACAACAGTCTATTTGAATCTGAAAGCTATTGATCTGCATACAATTCCCAGTATTAACTGCTTATAGAACTGATAACTTCCAGGGAGAGCATGGAACCTAGGAAGCACATATCTGTAAATACTGCTTTACAAAAACACACCATAGCGCACTTTTCTCTGCCCTTTTCTTCTGCACTGTGAACTTCCTTCCCTGCTGGTCTCAAGCACTACTGCTACCAAATAACCTTGCACTCTTAATACTCTGGCCTGAAAATACTTTCTTAAAGTGGCACCACATGCCTGACACACTTCCCTATAATGTCTTCTAGCAATAAAAAGACCCTGAAAATTATACCTCCTTTCATTGATTACAAGAAAGCAGATAGCTTCACTTCCCTTCAATCTAGACAAAGAAATCCCACTAATATTCTTTGATTTCCACCTAATTACCTACATTCCTTTGCCTAGAGCTCTCAACTGTACTTATCTCTCAAATATAATTTACTTTTCAATCATGTCCTTTAACAAAATTTTGTTCGTTTGATTTTGCTGTGCATTAAAAACATGCTATATCAGAATATATCTGCAGCATACATCAATCCATATACATTCATTCACATTCACACACATTCACATTCACACGCACTCACACACACAAAATCCACTGATATCCATTCTAGGTCATAAATCTAGAAGCTGGTATCTATATAATTCTTCCTATCTTATACCTTCAACATTTAACAAACATTTTTGATGATGATGAAATAAGGAATATGTTAAAATATGGAGAAATAGGGAAAGAAGTAAGAGGAAGGTGGAAGGTGGTCACGAGGTTATATAATTCATTTCAACACAAAAATAGGATGAAATGCCCAAAGCTATAATTAGTTTTTCCGACTTTGTTTTGACTCAAGATCTTTTGAATTTTATTACATCCTTTCTGCTTTTATTTTCATCAAGGAGATACTGATAGTTATGAGATACACATGTTTAATAAGCTCCTTATTCAAATTAAAAACAAATAACTGCCTAATTGTCTGGGATTTGGGAGGACTGTCCTTAATAGAAAGCTTCTCACTGAAAAATTAATGATATAGTTTTATTATGAAAAGCACAGATTTTACTCATGGCATAGCTATTAAACACTTCTAAGAAATGCTTTCACTAAAAATACTTGAAGTTTATAATGAAATAAGTTATTAAGCTTTTTATCCATAATTAAGAACCAACTTTTAAATGGGAACAGTTAAAAATTATGTAGTAAAACTTATATACCTTCTAATACTTCTTCTTTTCCTTCTTTATCACTGGATTCTTGCACAAGAAAATGATGAGTGATAGAAAACTTGAAGTCAGCAAAGGAAATTTCATCTGATTTTTCCTCCCATGTGCCACTAGTAAATATACCCTGCATTTAAAAATAAAATTATTTAACCTTTTGAATACTTTTATTGTTTCCATTCTGTATTTACTGGTCATCAGGTTTTTTTCTTCCTCTCCTACCTAAACCTATAAAGCAGCAAACTACAAGCATGAATCGATTTGAAGAGAAGTAGGGGGAAGAAAATTCAAATTTATAGTGACTTTGCTGTCAAAAAAAACCCCCTAAGCTATTCTAAAATTTTTTTCAGCTTCATTAATTTTATTTTTAGTTTTTAAAATTGTTGTTGAAATAACTTGCTTTCACATCAGATTCATTTCTAAATATAATCCTCCCCTCCTGAATTCTGTGAGCCACTCTTATAACAAAGAATTTTTTTTTAAATATAAAAAACGGTTCAGTAAAATCAATCTATATATAAACACAGTCTGGCAATACATGCAGTATTGCATATCAACAGTTCTCTACCTCTGCAAAGAAGGAAGGTGTATTTTTCAAGCATTCTCCAAGTTCAAGCTTCTTGGACTATTAGAATTACAATGTCAGTTTCAGTTTAATTTTGTTATTGTTTTTATTTCCATTCACACTTTTGTACTAAGATATTTGATTTATACTAGCTTTCAAGCATATGTAAGTCATTAAAAGTTTATAAGAAAAATCTTTCATATCAAGAAAAGTCCGTATCATTTTACAATGCAGATTAAAAGGTTATACACAAATAGCAGAACCTCTATCAGAATAATTACATATATAATCTAATTTATCTACTTTTTTGGCCTTATCAGTTATTGCTTTCAGTTCATTCTGCACTCCAAAATGGACCACTAGGTTTTTTTTTAAACAAATACTTTATTAACTTCTGTTTTACATCATTCATTTCTGCCAGATTTTGAGTTACAATCATTTTCCCCCTGTTACTCCCCTACCCAACCTCCCAGAATAGCAGTCCCACAAGATATCGCTTCCTCCAATCTGCTCTCTTCCATACCATACCCCCTTCGACTTTTCCATTACAGGAAGGTGAATCTTTGTGTCCCAATGCCTGCACATCTTATCTCCCAATTATAAGAAAAGGAGTATTAATAATAGTAGTTATATATATGAAACATTTAATGTTAAGACCTCAAATTTCAGATCCATTTCCTTCCTCCCTTCTCACCCATTCCCTCTTGGGAGATAAGTAATTCAGTATATGTTGTACCTGCCTAGCTATGCAAAACATTATCATAGTAGATATATTGTACAAGGCTGCTTATAATTCCCTCCCACTCATCCCATCCCCCACCTGGTCCATTCCCTACATGATCCTGTCCCTCTTCTATAGTGGGTACTTCCAACCTCCACTCCCCCCAAGGATGCCCTCCCATCCATCATCCCTCCTCTCATCCCCCTCCCCCCTATTCTGCTGCAGGTTGATATATCCCATTTAGTATGTATGTCATTCTCTCCCTCAAGCAAATTCAATGAGAATGTGGTTTTGCCTTTTTTGCCTTCCTATTCTTCCCCTCCCTTGCAACCACTTCCCCTTGCTTCTTCTACATGAGATAGTTTACCCTACCCTGTCTCTCCCCATCTCCTCTTGCCACTTTCCTCTCTCACCTCATAATTTCACCCCTTGAGTATTCTCCCTTCCCAAAAAATTCAACCTATGCCCTCTATCCATATATAATTGTAACCATATACACACACATTCACATATGTATTCATATGACTACACACTCTTCTTCCATTATTTTCATAGTGAGAAAGATATCATCAGTCACAGTTATTGCTTTTCCATATAGGAATATAAATAGTTCAACTTTGATAAGTTCCTTTTGATTTCTTTTCCCTGATTACCTTCTCAGGCATCTCTTCCTCCTTGTGTCTGGATGTCAAATTTTCTATTCAATTCTGGTTTTTTCCTCAAGAATGCTTGAAAGTCCTCTATTCCACTGAACGACCATATTTTCCCCTGAAACAAAATACTCAGTTTTGCTAGGTAGGTGACCCTTGGGTTCATTCCCAGCTCTTTTGCCCTCTGGAATATCATATTCCATGCCCTTCCATCCCTCAGTGTAGAAGCTGCCAGGTCCTGGGCTATGCTGATTGTGTTTCCACAATATTGAAATTGTTTCTTCCTGGCTGCTTGTAGTATTTTCTCCTTGATCTGGGGATTCTGGAACCTGGCTATAATATTCCTGGGAGTTTTCTTTTTGGGATCTTTTTCAGGAGGTGATCGGTGGATTCTTTCAACCTCTATTTTGCCCTCTGGATCTAAAACATCAGGGCAGTTTTCCTTGAGAATTTCTTGAAGGGTGATTTCTAGGTTCTTTCCTTGATCATGGCTTTCAGGTAGTCCAATAATTTTTAAATTGTCTCTCCTGGATCTATTTTCCAGGTCAGTGGTTTTTCCCATGAGATATTTCACATTGCCTTCTAATCTTTCGTTTGTTTGGATCTGCTTAACAGCATCTTGATTTCTCATAAAGTCACTAGCTTCCATTTGCTCCAGTCTAACTCTGAAGGAATGAATCTCCTCAGTGAACTTTTGAGATTCTTTTTCCATCTGGCAAATTCGACTTTTTAAGGCATTCTTCTCCTCATTGCCCTTTTGGGCCTCCTTTGCCATTTGAGTTAGTCTATTTTTTAAGGTGTTGTTTTCCTCAGTCAGGCTGTTGACCATCATTTCATACTTTTCCTGCATCCTTCTCATTTCTCTTTCTAATTTTTCCTCCACTTCTCTTATTTGATTTTTAAAGTCCTTCTTAAGGTCCTCTATGGCCTGCAACCCGCTCATGTTTTCCCCTGGGGCTTTTGGATCAGGACTTCTGACCTCACAGTCCTTTTCCTGCTCTATGCCCCCAAAATAGGAGTCTAGGGTTGCATTTTTCTGTTTCCTTTGCCTTGGCATGTTGCCACTTAATTGCTTGACTTTTGGGCTTGTTGCCACACTATGGCTTTAAGGCCAGATAGAGGAATTTTCGTCCCGAACGTGTGGGGGGAAACTTCCGTTTCTGGCAAGCTGTAAACCCACCCACAACTTCCACCCCAGATCACAATCCAGATCCAGGGAGGTTAAAGCAAGAGCGATTACTCCCAAGACTGATCGCTGGATCTCCCTACAATTTGCAGGCCAGGAGCTGGAGCTGCCTCTGAAAACTACAAAATGGTGTGTCTCCTCAGTGGCTTCTAGCCCCCAGGGGAGGGAGCCGACGCATTCCCCAAATACTGGGCCCAAAGTCCATAGGACACTAACCTCTTACTTTGTCCTAGGCATGTCTATGTTGATAATTCTGGAGTCGCCACAGCTGCTGGTGTTCTGGGGTCTCTCCAGCCAGCTGCTGCCCCTGCCGCCCTGGGGCTAAAACCTCGGCTCACGGGGACCTGGGCTCCACTCGGCTCGCTCTGCGCACTGCGTGCTGCCGGCTCCCAGACCGCTGCGCTGGTCCTTCCTGCAGGGCTGCTGGGCTGTCCTCAGTGGGAGTTTAGCTTCTCTGTGTCGTTTTGTGGGTGCTGGGGCTCCAGAAGTTGTTCAGAGTCCCCTTTTACATAGTTTGGGGGGAATCTGGGGGCAGAGTGGCTTGGATGAGCTATTTCTACTCCGCCATCTTGGCTCTGCTAGAGGATTTTTTTTGGAGGAAAACTGGGAAGGTTTGTAGGAAGAACAGATGATACAACTAGAGATAAGGCTAAAATCATTTAGTCAGAGATCAGTTAGTCCAACCTCCTTATTAAACAGAAGAAGATCCTGATACTAAGGGAGGTTAAATGACTTTCTTAAAATAACACTGGTGGTAAAGGTTAGAATTGAAATTTGAACCCAGGTCTTTATACCCAAGAGTCAAATATCCCCACCCTCATTATACCAGAAAAATAGAGACTCGACCACTAGCTTTTTACATATCTAATTCTATATTGCTGACCTCCCTGCTTTAACATAAGCCCTACACCATTCCCAGAATCCGTTCCCTCTCATTTCATCCAATAAAATCCTCTTCCTGTCAGGTTTAGTTAAAGTAAAACCTTCTATGAAGCCTTCCTTGATTTTCCAAATTGAAAATGATCTCTACCTCCTCAAATTTTTCTATAACACTTTAGTAAGTCTTTCCTTTCCCCTAATCATACTCTATTTTTTGTGTATATGTCCTATCATCTTTTTTGTCTACATAATGTCTCCCGACCCCACCCCCAACTCTGTTTGATTATAAGCTTCTATTCTGTAAGACAGACATACTTCCATCTTTCATCATTTTATTCCTAGAGCCTAGCTGGATACATTACACATATTAAGCTTAGTAAATGTTTGTTAAATTGAAGAATCAGACATAAAGAAATAATACTAAAACTAGTTTTACTTGTATATATTACATATCATTATTTAAAGTTAAATAGGAAAATAAATATCCACTGCCACAGAAAGTTCTTAATGCAGTTCTCCAAATCTTTATTCCCAGAGGATATTGCATTACTTTCGTTGAACCCCACGAAACTACAAATGACCCTTCTGTAAAACTTTACAACAATAAAAAAATGCGTTTTATTGATCCTACTACTAGAACTACAACCTAAGGAAATTATTTTTAAGCAAAAGAATGACTTACTGGTATAAAACATATTCACAGCAGCTTTATTTACAATAGCAAAAATCTGGAATGACTTCTTTCTACTTACAAAATCAACTAAATTCAGGCTTTCATCACCCCTCAACTATATTACAGCAACAGCCTCCTGACTAGTCTCCCTGACAAGTCTCTCACTATTCCAAATCCCTCTTACATACTGCTACCAAAGTGATTTTCCTTAAGTATGTATATGACCTTCTCATGACTCTGCTCAAAACATTCTCGAAGCTCCTTATTGCATCCAGGATAAAATCTTGGTGACTTCACAACCTGGCCTCAACCTATCTTTCCAGCCTTATGTTACTCCCCCTTCCATGCTCTTCTTTTTAACCAAACTGGCATTCTCTTTATTCCTTCCTTCATACTCCATCTACCATCTTCCTGCCTTTACCCTTGCCAAGTCATGTAACTGACACGTACTACCTCGAGACCTTTCTCTTGAGGAATCCTCTTCCTTCAATGCACAAGTGAAGCATTTCTACTACAGGGGCCCTTTTCTGACTTCCCCCCTCAAATACTTGTACCCTCCTTTCCAAAGTGCCCTTTATTTTAACTCCTTTATATTTATTCTGTACATATTCACATATGTACTAGTTGTCTTCATTAGAAAGTATCTTGAAAGTAGGGATACTTTCAGTCTATTCCTTGGGCTTAACACATAGTAGGTGACTAAGAAATACTTCCTTATTGATATGATATGATGGAATATTACTGAAGTATAAGAAATTAAAAATATGAATACGAATATGAAGAGATATATGAAGTGATGTGGAGTGAAGAAACAATCTGACAAGAATATATATATCTACTAAAAGTAAGTTAATAATAACAGCAACAAAATCTGCAAAACAGGAAAATAAAGATCAAGAAAAAATGAAAGCATTTTCGTGATTTTTTTACCAATTGTAAATAATTTTTAATTCTTGTAATAATTTTAAAATTATGATTCTTAAGCTAAAGTAAAGTAATTCAGAAAGAATTTTTAAAAGATAGGGTCTAATCACTCACATAATAAAAACAAGGTGGACAAAAATCGCATATTGCCCATATTATGGTATTCAAATATATGAATAACCTATTGAATTAATCTACCAATTCTGCAGACAAATAATAAAATATCCAAGAATGAAGGATCAAGAGTTTGAGCTCAATTGCATTTGGGACTCCAAGCTGCTAGCTGCTGCAAATGTTTTAACACCAATATATTCCTGATGAAGCTACAAGGCTGAAAATCATGTAACATTATGGTCTCTGGAGAATTAAGATTGCAAGTTACAGAAATGGCAAATGAAAGACATACTGTAGATATGAACAGGCAATGTGTTAACAAGGACAAAGATAAACTATTTCTCAGGGTATTTTTCTCCCTCAATTTTTATGCCCTGCATACAGAGATACACAGGAATATAAAATTCACTCCGAACCAGACAGATACTCCATACAGGATACATACAAAATAAGTACCAAATGATTTGCAGGGAGAGACACACTAATAGTACCGAGAGTCAGGAAGGCCTCTTCAAAGAGGGAACATTTCATGAGCTTCAAAGAAACTGAGACTTCTACAAGGGAATGTCAAGGCTGGAGCAAGAGTACAAAGGGACTCAAACACCAGAAGACTTCATATTTTATCTTAGAGACAATAAAAACCCAGAAACCTTTTGAGTAAGGGAGTAGTATGGCCAGATCTATGCTTAAGAAATACTAATTTGAGAACCCTTAAGCAGTTTCTCTCTTTGAGGACAACCCTGATATCCCAGGCTAACCGTGCTATATTCCTGCAAATAATTCCAGAGCCCTTTGAATTTTTTGGTTGTTCTCTTTATTTGTTTACCATTTTTACTGGCTACCCCAAATTATACTTCTCTAGATATTTCATGTGGTATTCTATGCCCTACCACTGCCCATGTTCCTTGAGGGCAAGGACTATTTCATAGCACCACTCCCTGCACACAGATATCTGTCAAAAATTTGAATTAAAGCAAATGTTTCCATGGATCCCTTGAGTGCATAAGCACGGAGTGCCAATATGGAAGAAAGTTTTCAGGGACAGCCACGAAGAAATATAATTCAACTTAAACCCAATAAACTATGAACAATGAAGAAATAAAGCAATGTTTTCCTGCCTAAATCACTTACTGATTATGGATGGTTTTTAACTGAAAAGGTCTCCCAGCTAAAGAACAAAGTGAAAGGACTTTAGGAATGCCACTCTATGCTTTATTAGAGGAAAGAGGGTTTTGTGACAGAATGGAAGAAATACGAAAAGAAACTCAGAAGCAAAAGGATAGCAAGGCAGAGAAGAATAAATACATATGTAATATATACACACATGTATATGTGTATGTGTGCATATGTAAATAATGCTTCTTAATTAGATGAATGTAACAGAAAAGAAAGAAGATAAAACTCTGTACCCCTGAAGGTACATAATATATGTGAAGCTCTTTCAGGGAAATCCTTAAACTGATTTTCGTTGTTTGAAGAAGGTAAGTTTTAGGATGGAAACAATAAAATTCACCCTGAGACGTAAATAAACCTCCTTAAGTTCTTTCAGCTCCTGTGATTTTAATAACATTTATATGCAGATGACTCCCAGATGAGTGTGTGTATATATGTAAATAAAATCTCCAATTTTCTAATCTTTATCTAGTCCTGCATCACCAACTGGTCACTGAACTGGATGTTTCATAGGCATCTCATACTCAACATTTCCAAAATGGAACTCATCATCTTCCCCTTCTTCTGAACTTCCCTATTTCTGCTTTCTGAAAGTTTTACTATCCTTTCAGTCACTCAGGTTCACTAACTCAGACGCAACTTTGACTCCTCACTCTTACTTCTCCCATAAATCCAATCAGTTGCCAAGTCTTGTTATTTCTAACCCCCCACCCACTCCAACATCTCTCCTTTCTACTCAGAATGTCACCACTTTAGGCCAGGCCCTTCTTACCTCTTCTATAGAACATCGTTCAGTAGTAATTAAGTTGTGTCCAACTCCTCATGACGCTGTAAGGGGTGTTGTTGGCAAAGATACTGGAGTGGTTTGCCATTTCCTTCCCCAACGGATTATGGCAAAAAGAGGTTAAGTGACTTGCCCAGGGTTACACAGCTAATGAATGTCTGAGGCTGGACTGAAACTCAAGTCTTCCTGACCCCAGGCCAAGCACTCTTACCTAGCTGCCTCCATGGAACACTGCAAGCCTCCTAAATGCTCTCCCTGCTTTATTTCACTTCCAACCCATACTCCACACAGCTGCCAAAGTGGTTTCCTAATTTGTAGTTCTAACCATGTCGGACCACTATTTGACAAATGTCAGTTGTTCCTTATTACCTCTAAAATAAAGTCACCTGTTTGGCATTTTAACACAACCTAGCTCTAATTTAGCTTTTCATGCTTACGATTTGTCTTTATACACTCGTCAGTTGCCAAACTGGCCTTCTTGCTATTCCTTACATACAACACTCCATCCCCAGCCCATGCCTTTGAAGATAATGTTATCATAATGCCAGGAATGTGATCCTTCCCATCTCTGGTTCACAGTATCTTGAGTTTCCTTCAAATCTTAGCTCCAGTGCCACTTCTTACATGCTTTTTCTACCACAACTACCACAGCCTTGCCCCCCACAAATTATCTTGTATTTACATATTTACTTTGTATACACACACACACACACACACACACACACACACGATATACTTGTCTCTCCCCCCAAAAATGTAAACTCTTTAAAGGTATGAACTCCTTCCTTCCTTCTTTCCTTTTCTTGCCTTTTTTTTGGTATCACTCAGGAATCGGCACAGTTCCTGGAACATAGTAAACACTTTTAAGTCCACATTGATCCTACAGGCAATAGTAACTAATGTTACTGAGCAGGATAATGATAAGTCAAAATGTGTTTTAGGACTATCACTTAGGTAGTAGTGTGAAATTCTGCCCCTTGAAGTCAATCAAAACAAGTCTCTCTCACATGATAGATCTTTAAGTAAAGATAGCCATGATGTCTAAACCTATTATCCTATAATTAATTATGACATTCTTAGTCCTTTCATTATGTTAGTTTTTCTGGCTATGAAATCATATTAAGCTTCTGGTTCTATAAGAGCCTCAGATTTTTTTTCACATAAACTACATCCAATGCAAAAAGTTAATTTTTTAAAGACTTTACACTTACCCTATTAAACTTTATCTTATTAAATGTGGTTCAGTTGATCTATACTGGTATCTATCCCATTCAGTTTTGAATCATCTGCAAACCTGGTAAGTATGATGCACTTTTATTAAAATAATCGATAAAAATGTTTCATAGCATAAGGCAAAGCATGAGACTTAAGCATTCCATGAGAGACTTCTTGCATCCTGATATCAAACCATTAATGACTACTCCTTGGGACTGGTCATTCAACAGGTTCCAGATCCACCTAACTGAACTATCATCCTGCCTAGACCTCTGTTCTATTCTGTCTATAAATAAAGCATGACTTTTTCAAATGCTTTGTTGAAATTCTGGTACATTATACCTACAATATTCCCCTAATCTACCAATCTAGTAACTGTCAAAGAAAGGGAAGTAAGATGAGTGTGGCATAATCTGTTCTTTTTTTTTTTTTTTTTTGGCTTTTTGGAGGGCAATTGGGGTTAAGTACCTTGCCCGGGGTTTCTGTTCCTGTGCGTTAAGTGTCTGAGGTCGAATCCGAACTCAGGTCCTCCTGACTCCAGGGCCTACGCTCTACTCACTGTGCCACCTAGCTGCCCCATAATCTGTTCTTAAAGAAGTCATGCTGGTTTATTGTAATCACTATTTGCTTTTCTACATATTCACAAATATCTCTTTAATAAGAATGGTACAAGATTCGCAGCTTCATTTGCAATCCTTTTTTTCTGCTTTGTATATGTAAATGTTTTTTTTATTTGGTGTTTGTTAATACAGAATAAAAAAGAAAAGGAAAAAAGTGTGAAAAAGGAAACCAGTTTTGTGACTAAAAAACATTTCAAAGATTTAAAACTTGCAGGAGGTCTTTTGTGCCAATTTAATAAAAGTGTGCTATCTTCTTCTAGCATATACTAAAAACATGGCAGGGTTTATGAGACTACCTCATACATATAATCATATATTTCAGTTACTAACTCATATTAATTGTACCTCCTGCAAGTTTAAAGTTGCACTAAGAATTTTGGGACACCCTGTATTTTTTTTTTTAATTTATGGAATAAAACAAGCATTTCCATAACGTAGTACAATAAAAAAAGATGATTGTACATGAAACTGCAAATCTACTATGTACACTTGCCATTCCATTCAAATATACAAAAAATGTATCATGTAAATTTCCTCCCCCCATCCCAATGTCTACCATCAGACACAGATAGGTATATATAGGTAAAATTATTCTATACATACTTCTATTTATCATTTGTTTCTCTAGATGTAGATAGCATCTTTTTTCATATGTCCTTTATTTTTAGAACGTATTCTAAACCCTGTATTCTTGGAATATTAGAATGAAAAAGGATTTCACTCAGCCTAACATGCTCATTTTATATCTACTAAAATCCTCATTTCACTGAATGCAGAGTATATAAAAGGTAGAATGTCATAGTGGAAAAAGCACTTACTTGTAATGAGACTTGGTTTTGAAGCCCAGCTCTAAACACTGTGACCATTAGTGAAGTCACTTTGTTTCTCTAAAGTTTATTTTTCCTTTAGTGTAAAATGCAAAAGATTCTTAGACTTTTTCCTCACAGGGTTGTTGTGGGGACAAAAAAGTAATCTGTAAACCTTAAAACACCATATAAGAATTAATCATAATATCAACAAATGTATTCTCAAAAGGTTCAGAAAAGCAATGAAGGGAGCTACTATTCTAGACTTAATTCTGAGCAAGAAAGAACTGATTCACATACTGAAATAAGGGGAGCTGGAAAACTCGACTACCATCTTCAAGTTCATAAAAGTGCAGGAACAAAATATTGAGACTAATTAAACATGTAACCTAGACTTTAGGAAAATTAGTTTTCAAAAAATTTATAGCCATGAAAAAGAGATGACCATAACTATGTCTAAAGACTTTAAAAGGGAACACAGCTTAAGAAGAGTTGCTCAAGATGAAATTCTGACAATATGATCAAAAATAATTATTGGAAAAAAAAACAACATACAACAAACTCAAGAAGACATAACCGAAAACAATTTTTTTTTAAAAAAGTAGCACAAACTTGCAAGAATAGTGTTCAAAAAGACTAAAAGCCTAAAATAAACTGAGGCTTGTGAAAAATGTTCAAATTAACAAAAAGTGCTTTTTAAAAGGCAAGAAGGGACATGCTTAGATCCAGTGCTCAGGGAAGATGGTATAATGTTATGAGAACAGAAGAAAACATGTTATAACCAAATGCCCATTTTACTTCTTAAACCAGAAGAATTGTCTTCAAACTAAAGGGTTGAAAGAAACTTTAGTCCAAGACAGGTAAGGAAATAGTAGAGCATCCCCTGGCTGCCCATCTCTTATCTGTCCTTCACACAGCTGCCAAAATGATCACCTTAAGGCACAGGTCCAACCATGTCACTTCCCCTGCTCAAAAATTTTCAGTGTCCCTAGAATAAAATATAACCTCTTTAGCCCTACATTTAAGACCCTTCATAATATACCTCCAATATGCTGTTCCAGTGTTTTTTTACTTCATTTACCTTACAACTAAAATGAATCTTTCAAATTTGTCATGAGGTCTCTCTCATGAGGCCCAGGCCTTTTTTCCCCCGTGCTGAGAATGCACTCCTTTTCATTGCTGTCATTAAAAATAATTTTTTGGGGGCGGCTAGGTGGCACAGTGAGTAGAGCGTCGGCCCTGGAGTCAGAAGGACCTGAGTTCGGATCCAGCCGCAGACACTTAACACATATAAACAAAAAACCTTGGGCAAGTTACTTAACCCCAATTGCCCTCCAAAAAGCAAAAAAAAAAAAAAAAAAAGAATAATTTTTCTTCAAAGTTTAGTACAAGTTCCATGTGCTTTTGCTAATCTAATCACTGCAGGTGCAAGTTATTTTCTCCTTCCTAAAATTTTCACTTTGTTGAACTTTCTCCTTTACTCCATTACAACCTAATTTACATGACACAGTATCTATAGGATGCATACTATTTCCACCCTTCTCCCAGAAAACATAAGCTTTTTTAAAGAATGCATTATATCAAGGACTTGGAATATGATATTCCAGAGGACAAAAAAGTTAGAATTATAACCAAGAATCACCTACCCAGCAAAACTGAGCATAAGCCTTCAGGGAGAAAACTGGATATTCAATGAAATAGAGGGCTTTCAAGCATTGTTTATGAAAAGACTGGAGCTAACTAGAAAATTTCACTTTCAAATCCAAGACTCAAAAGAAGCATAAAAAGGTAAATTGGAAAGAGTAATCATACAGTTTCAATAAGGTTAAACTGTTCACATTCCTACAAGGGAAAATGATGCCTGTAATTCCTAAAAATGTTCTCATTATTAAAACAGTTAGAAGTATACACAGACAGAAGGCACAAGTATAAGTTGCATATGATGGGATGATTATCTGGAAAAAATAAAATTAAGGGGTGAGAAAGAAGAATGCACTGGGAGAAGGGGAAAGAGACAGGTGGAAAGAGAGGAAATTATCTGACATAAAAGAGGCCCAAAAAAGATTTTACAGTAGATGAGAAGATAGAGGAAGGGAGGAGGACCATGTGAACCTTAACTCTCATCAGAACTAATGCAAAGAGGGAATAACATATGCACTGAGGTGGGTACAGAAATCTATCTCACTATACAGAAGAGTAGTAGAGAAAGGGGATAGGAAAAGGGGGGAAGCTAATTTAGAAAGGAAGGCAGAGTGGAGGAGGTAAAAGTCAGAAGCAAAGTACTTTTGAGGATGGACAAGGTAAATGGAGACAGAGACTAGAATAAACAAGGGGAAAATAGGATGGAGGGAAATACATAGTAATCATTAATGTGAAAAAAAGTTTACAGCAAGTTTCTCTAAGACCTCATTCCCATTTCCCCAAATATTTAGAAAATGAGACAAATTTATAGAAATAAGAGTGATTCTTCAATTGATAAATGGTCAAAGGATATGAATAGGCAATTTTCAGACAAAGTAATCATATCAAAAATGCTTTAAATCACTATTGATTAGAGAAATGCAAATGATAACAACTCTGAGCTACCACCACACACCTACCAGATTGGCTAAAATGAAAGAAAAGGGAAACAATAAATGTTGGAGGGTATGCACTAATGGTGGAGTTAGTTGTACACCAATTCAACCATTCTGGAGAGCAATTTGGAACTATGCCCAAAGGGCTATAAAATCATGTATACCCTTTCACCCAGCAATGCCACTATTAGGTCTGTATTCCAAAGAGAGAAAAAACAAAAATATGTACAAAAATATTTATAGCAGCTCTTTTAGTGGTGGCAAGGAATTGGATATTGAGGGGATGTCTATCAATTGGAGAATGACTGAACAAGTTGTTGTATATGGTTGTGATGGATGTGATGTGTGCTATAAGAAATTATGAGCAATCTAAGATAGTCTCAAAAAAAAACCTGGAAACTCTCACAAGAACTGATACATACTGAAATGAGCAGAACAAAAATAATACTGTACATAGTAACAGCAAAACTGTATGAGGATCTAATGTGAATAACATAGCTATTCTCAGCAATACAATGATCCAAGACAATTCTGAAGGACTTATGAAGAAAGGTGCTTTCTACACCAGAAGAACTGGTGGAGCCTAAATGCAAATTAAAGATACTTTTTCCTTTCTTTCCTTGAGAGAAGTTGGGGAGGGGAAGGGTCATCTGTGTTTTCTTTCACAGCACAACGTACATGGAAATGTGTTTCACATGACTACAAATGTATAACCTAGATCAAATTGCTTCTCAATTGGGGAAGAGGGAGCTGGAAGATGAGAATTTGGAACTCAAAATCTGAAAAAAAAAAAAAAAGAATGTTAAAATTGTTTTTACATGTAATTGGGGGGGGGAATAAAATATTAAATTAAATAATGCATCGTGTCATTTTAAAATCCTTGTACCCCCCACTGCCTAGCAATGTCTTACAAATAGTGGGCATATAACAAATGTTCATTTAGTCATTTAAATTAGTGTTAATCTTCAAGCCCAGGTCTATCATTTCAGTTTAGAGTTAACAAACAAACCTTATACATGTAACTACAAAATCTAACAGTGACCTTTAAAAAATCATGGAAAATGAAACAAGTCCCAACAGGATGGAGAAAGACTAGCAATTCAAAGTGGTTAAAAAAATTACTCACAATTACAGTCTAGTGATCCTCACAATAATATCCACTAAAATTAACAGAAAGCTTATTAAGGACATTGTCTGTGAGTACTTAGAAAAAGCAAGCAGAAATCACAGGCAACTAGCATAAATTCAAAATAAGTGTTATGCCAAAGTAACTTCATTTCATTGTCAATTTTTAACGTTACCAAGTATGAGATCACCAAAATGCCAGATATATATTGCATCATGATTTTACCAAGATATTTAACAGTCTCCACAATCTGACTACAACTTACCTTTCTAATCTTAGCTCTCATTACTTCTACTTGTACTCCATATTCTAACCAAAGGTGATTCTATCCCCCATTCTCATTCAGTATGTCTTTGCAGACAATTTCTCCCCCAAAAGTCCCCCCTTCAATATTCATCTGCTAAAATCCCTCGATTTAAGGTTCAACTCAGCCTTTGTGTCTTAGTTTCTGGATCATTGTTTTTTATTACCTATAGGACATCTACACCTGAATATGCCTCACCAGCATCCTGAAGTCACCATATTAAAGCTAATCTTAATTATTTTTTACAAACCTATTTCATCTTTTGACTCAACTATTGCCGCTAGTGGTACAATTCATTGTCTCCTGTGTTTACCTTTGACTTTTCCCTCTTTCTTATTTCCAATCAACAATTTCTCAAGTCCTATCTACTATAACACCGCAGTTATCTCTTGCATCCATGCCCTCTTTTTTTTAAATCACCCTAATACATACCTTGACTAGCACTTGCATAGATTACTGAAACAATCTAACCTGTTTCCAACCTATGCTCCCTCCTCCAATCCCAGGACTCCAAGGTTATGAACCCAAGTTACTGGGACAATGGCGATACGTTCTAGAGAAAAATCCAAGTTTGGAAGACAGGACATCTTTCCCCCTTAAACAAGGGGAAAGATGAAATCTAACTGGGCCACATTGAGTTAAGATGCTCATGGGACAGCTGAGAAGAGATGGTAATATAGAATCTGAATTTATGAAACATTAGGGCTGCAAATTTAGGTGGACTGATGTCACAGGAATTGATGAGATCATCAAGGAAAAGTCTAGTGAAGAGAAAAGTTGGTCCAAGGAAGAAGTTTGAGAATTATTCAATTATTAGGAGCTGACACAGGTAAAAAACTAACAAAGTTGTCTGAGATGGAATGACTGATCAGAAAGATAGGAGAAAAAAACAGGAGAGAATAGTGCCAAAAGCTGTAGATGTCACAGAATTGGAGATCTGAGAAAGGGTTGTTGGAATTAGTAGTTAGGAGAATACTAACAACCTCAGGGAGAGCAGTTTCAGTAGACTGGTGATTGGAAGCCTACCTATAAAGAGCTGAGTTTAAAGTGACTAATGTTAAGAAAGTGGAAGCAGAACCAACTTTTTCTAGGAGCTTGGAAGTAAAAGGGGAAGAAAAACAGGATGGCAACTTGAGGAAATGAAAGGGTCAAGTGAGGGTATTTAAAAGGTTAGAGAAGGTATGTTCAGAAGTGACAATGAATGGTGTCTGGAGCAGAGGTATTTGATGAAGACAATTAATAGAAAAAAAGAATAAAGGTAGGGAGTAGACTGTGAAAGTCTCCTCTAGACTAAGATTTTAGACTTTATTCTATTAGACATCTACGTTAAAGGTTTCTGAGCAAGGGAGAGATATGATGAAAACTGTATCAGAAAGATTAAACTAAATGAGTTGAGAAGAGAGTAGAAATGGAAAATCTAGTTTATAGGCTTCTTTTATAGCCCAGGCATAAACTTTTTGTAACAACAAAGGAATGGATGACGGCTAAACTGGGTGAAAATAATGATAATGTTGTACCATAAGAAACAATGAATATAGAAAATTTAAATAAGTATGGGAAAACTTATGTGAACAAATGCAGATTTAAATATTGGAACCAGGAAAATAATATACACAATGAAAATAGAAATGGAAAGAAAATAAATGAAAAAGAAACTAAATGATACGAAATAATAATGACCAAGCCTGACCCCACAGAAGAGATGAGAAAATATCCCTCCTATTCTCTTTTAGAAGTGAGGGACTATGGATGGAAACCAAAGTATATACTGGTAGACTCAAGTAACAGCTGGTTAGGCTTGCTGACCTAACACATAATTGATACAAGAATGGATCACTGGATAAGGATGTAGGGAAGAATATATTCAGAGATAGGGATAATGTAAAAATGAAAGATATCAGTGAAAAAAAATTTTAATCCAGGCATTAATTAATAAGGGCTAGAATTAAGACAGCATGAGAGGCATGCTGCCACTCTAAGTTAGAGCCTAAATGTCACCTTACTGTCAGTAACATCTGTACATAATTTCCCATTTTTGTTGTTGTATAGTCAAGTCACGTCTGAATCTTTGTGACTCCATTTGGGGTTTCCTTGGCAAAGATATTTGGAGTGGTTTGCCACTTCTTTCTTCAGCTCATTTTATAGATAAGGCAACTGAGGCAAACAGGGTTAAGGTCACACAGTTGAGTTTCTGAGGCCAGATTCGAACTCAGGAAAATGAGTCCTTGGCACTCTACCCACTGTACCACCTAGTTGCTCCTTTACTTTCTCATAGCTATATACAAAAAAATAGCTCAACACAAAATTTATCAATGCCTGAGTAATGGGATTACAACTATAGCAATAACTATAGAAATAGTGACAAAGTCAAGGTTATAATCAGAGGAAACTAGGTCATAAGAAACAGAGTCTAGAGCTTGGACAGCTAGAACACATACAGGACAAAAGTACCAATAGTGGAAGTACTGGACTAGGTCAACATAATGAAAGCACTTAGGACTATCTAGAAGTAGAAGTGACCTTAGTCATCATTAATCTAGTTCAGAAGTTCTCAAACTTTTTGGTCTCAGGACCCCTTTGTACTCTTAAAAGTGACTGAGAACCTCAAAGAACTTATGTTTATGTGTGGGCTATGGTCTGTTGATATTTATCATATTAGAAATTAAAAACATTTTAATATTATTATTAAAATAGTTTTCACCTCATGACTTCCATGAAAGGCTCTCAGGGACTCCTTGTGATCCCTGGGCCACCCTTTAAAAACCACTGATTTAGTCCAACTTCTTCGTCTCCCACAGCTAAGGAAACTGGTACAGAGGGAAAGTGACTCGCCCAAGGAAGGTTATACTGGTATTAAGAAGGAGAGTAAATAATCAAACTGACTTTCCAATTCCCTTGGCCATCATCTCCTTATGTTTGTTGCTTTCCCATATTACAATATAAGTTCCATGAAAGTGGAGACTGTCTTGGTTATGATATTTCTATACCCAGTGCTTAGCAGTGCCTGACATATAACATTTTTTAACGCATTCATGCATTCACCCCTATTTTCAAGCCTGCATCAGACATTTTCCCCTTAGTTTAATCTAAACAGTTATACAAAATGTTCAACTAAGTAAATATAATTACAGCCCTAGCCCCTTACTTAATAATTACCAGCACAAATTGCCACTACTGACTTTGTACCTCCAGTTCCCCCATTCTTTCTGAATGCAGATATAACCTCAGTGTCACCAAGGGACATACTAGTGCTGTTGAGAAGGTAGGAGGTAAACAGAGGCTGAGTAGTGAAAAACCCTAAGATCCTAAGAGAAGTTATAGGCTCAGAAGTGAAAACACTGAAAAATAAAAAACATCCTGGGAAGTTTCCCCCCTTGTATCAACTCCTTAAATAAAGTCAATTAGTGAAATATAATGAAGCATTAGCTCTGGAGTCAAGATACCTGCATTTCAACTCATCTTTAAACTATAAGCCAGAGGACTTTGACTTTGATTCCTAGCAGAATTCTAGAATGTATTATGAAAGGAATAACTGAACACCTAGTCATCACAACGTGGCTTAATCAATAAATGGCTATGCCAATTTAACCTCTATTTCATTTTTGACAGCTCTTGTTATTAAACTGGCAGTTCAAAGTAATAGTTTAGTTCAATTTCAGCAGATTTAGGAAAGTCTCTTATCCTATTCTTACAGAAAAATATATGTTCTAGATAGCATAAAAATGATTTGGAACTGATTACATGGCTGGAGCCAAAGAGTTACCATTAATGGTTCAACTTGGAATGTCTCTTCACAGGTCTTCAAACTAGACAATAATTTATGTGGCATATTATATATAGGACATTTGTGCAGTTTGGGTTGTAACTAGACTGCCTCTGAGCTCCCTTATAACTCTAAGATACTTTAATTTGCTAATCTCTAAGGTTCTTGCCCAGTTTTAAATCCTCTCATCCTAAGAATATTAGATATCTCAGTACGCCAAATTACTTCTCAATACAGTCTCAATTTTTTACTTCACTTTGTTACATGAGAAAAATTCTATCAGATTTATTGGGGTTAACCAGCAGTTAGTTAAAACTATCATACATTACACCTTTGTGTAGTTTTATCAGAAATCTTTCCTCCTAACAGCTAGAAGAAATCATCAGCCCTGAGAAAATGGCATTCTGGGTGGAAGAAAAAGAAACAATTTGAGAAGGAAAAAAGATTACAGTAGCTAGAGCAGAGGAAGACTCAAGCTGTCACTGAATTAAATTTTGATAAGGGTGAATCTTGCTATTGGGAAAAAGGAAGCTTTTCTTTCCTTTCTTCTCTAAGTTCTGGAAGTTCATGAAAAAATCAGCTGTTTGAAATTTGGACTTTCTGCAAGTTCTCAGGTTAGGCTACAAAATACTATTTAGCTCATGTGGCTAAATATAATAAAGTATTAACATTACTATAGAAACTAAGTATCTTTTTAAACAGTTGCTACAAAAGAATTGAGGATTTCCAATTTTTAATTCCTTTTTTTTAAGTTTTATTGATGTTTTGATTTTACCTTTACAAATATTTAGATTAATCTCACATTTTGAGAGGTCTCTTATAACAAAAGTAAAACAAGTAAGGCTACTGAAAAAGTGATCTCATCTGAAAATGCACACATTCTATACTGGGAGCAACCCCCCAACTTTTCTGTTTTTTAATTAACAGGGATATATTTTCTTTCCCTCCTACTTCCCTACCCCATTTTTAAAAAGATATTTGAGGTAATTGGGGATGAAGAAAGTTCCTGCTTTTACTCCACCATCTGGGCTCTGCCCCCATTTTTTTCCTAATAAATATTCAGTCAAGGAAAACAAATTCCCTCAATGTCTGTGTGTGTATGAGCACCAACGCACGAGCGTGTGCGTTTATTCTACACTCCAAATCTGTCTTCTCTCTATAATGTAGTGTCATGTTTTCATAATCAGTTCTGGAATCATGAAATCTTTGTACTGACCCTAATTCTTATAGCTTTCAATATTGTTTATTTCATTGGTGTTGTTATTATATAAATTGTTCTCCTGATTTCATTTCATTCTGTCAGTTTATAAAAGTCTTTGAAATCATTCACTTTTATATTGATGTTATATGAATTGGTCTTCTAGTTATTTTACTCTGCATCAGTTCACATAAATCTAAGTATTTTAATAATCAGCTCTTCCATCATTTCTTACAGTACAATGGCATCCCATCATATTCATATACCACAATTTATTTGGCCATGTTTGAACTGATGGGTATCCCCAGTTTCCAGTTTGGGATTTTTTTCTCCCGCTACAAAAAGAATTTATAAATATTTTTGTAAAAGATAGTTTCTTCTTTAGTTGATTTCTTTTGGGTACAGGTCTAGCAGTGATACAGATGAAAAAAGGACAGGCACTCTTTAATAACTTTTAGCACATAATTACAAACTGCTTTCTCAGAATGGTTATACCTATTCACAATTCCAACAATAGTGCATTAATGTATTTTCCCACAGCCCTTCCAAAATTTCTTTGCCACTTTGATGGGTGTGAGGTTGAATCTCAGAATTGCTTTAATTTGCGTTTCACTAATTATTAGTGAATGGAAGTATTTTTTCATATAGCTGTCATCTAGGTTTCTACCCTTGAGTTCATATCCTTAGTCCATTGAGTAACTGAGGAATGGCTCTTTTTTTCATATAATTGAATCTGTTCCTCAAATAATTTTGGAAATGAGATCTTCATTAGAGAAACTTGCTGCAAAGACTTTTTTTTTCCTCACTATTTCCCTTCCAATCTTGGCTTGTTAGATTTGTTTGTACAAAAACTTTTCAGTTCTATGTAATAACAATTATCCATTTTATGTGTGATCCTCTCAATACCTTGTTTTGTTATGAACTTTTCTCCTATCCAAAGATCTAGTAGGTAACTTTTCCCTTGTTTCTCTGATTTTTGATATGACCTTTTAAGTATCCAGTTGGAGTTTATTTTAGAATAAGTATGAGGTATTAATGGTCTAAATCTAAATACCACTCTCCAATTTTCCTATCAATTTTTTTTTTTTTTTTTGCTTTTTGGAGGGGGGAAGGCAGGGCAATTGGGGTTAAGTGACTTGCCCAAGGTCACAGGGCTAGTGTTAAGCGTCTGAGGCCAGATTTGAACTCAGGTCCTCCTGACTCTGGGGTCGGTGCTCTATTCACTGTGCCACCTAGCCACCCCCTTTCTTAGCAATTTTTGTCAAAAATTGTCTTTAACCTAGAAGCTGGTGTCTTTGGGTTTAAGTAAATACTAGGGAATTAGATATATTTGCTTCTGTAAGTGGTATACTTAATCTGTTCCACTGTATCAATCTTTTTTTTTAATCAGTACCAATTCTTTGAATAATTATTGCTTTGTAGTATAGTTGGGCAAAATTAATATGTGCTTGGACAGATTTTGGAAGGTAGTGGACAACAGAAGGGCCTGAAGTGCTATGGTCCACATGGTTACAAAGAGTTGGTCATGACTGAACAACTGAACAACAGTGTAGTTGGACAGCTGGCACTACTAGGCTGCCTTTCCATTTCTTTTCATTATTTCTTCTTGATTTTTTAAATCCATACAAATATGTTATTATGTTTCTTACTTCTATAAAGTAATTCTTTGGTACCTTGGTATGGCATCAAATAAGCAGATTAATTTAGGTAATACTGTCATTTGTATTTTATAGGATCAACCTACCCATAAGCAATTGATATTTTCCCATTTTTTTATGCCTTTTTGTAAATAGTTGTTTATACTTGTATTTATATAGTTCTTGCATTCACATTGGAAGGTAGACTCCCAAGTATTTTATATATATATATCCTGTAATAATTTTAAATCAAGTTTCTCTTTTTATCTCTTCCTACTAGTTTTTACTGGCATTATATAGAGTTACTGATAATTTGTGTGGATTTCCATCACATCACAAAGTCTGAGGAAGCTATTATTTCAATTAACTTTAGGTGACCATGTCATATTCTTTAAGTCCTCCATCTTATCTGCCAAAAGTGATCATTTTGTTATCATCTTTACCTATGGTTATTCCCTCATTTCCTTTTTCTTGTCTTATTGCTATAGCCAATATTTCTTATACTATATCAAACAGAAGAGGTGACAAGGGATATCCTTATTTCACCTGTGAATTTATTTGAAAGGATTCTAACTTATCATCATTAAAAATAAAATAGGAGCTTTTGGTTTTATAAGTATATGTGTGTATATATTTCCATATATACAAACATACCCCTACATAGATACACACATATATGTACATATACATACATTAGAAAACAAAATCCAACAATATGCTATTTATAATTGACACACTTGAAACATGGAGCAAAACCTACTATCCCTTAGCTAAACACAAAAACCCAGGGGTAGCAATTATGATTTCAGATGAAGCAACAACAAAAATAGACTTAACTGAGCAATAAAGAAGGGAACTGTATTTTGCTGAAAAGTAATATATACATTAAATTTATTTCAATACTTAAATATACCATGTCCCCAAATGTCTTAGTGCCAATTTCAGCTTTAATAGTTTAACAGTCTTTAAACAGCTTCTTTCCTTATTATTATAGCCAGTATTTCTACTACAATATCAAACAGAAGTGATGATGATGGACATCCTTGTTTCACCCTTGAATTTACTAGAAAGGATTCTAGTCTTCTCTCCATTCCAAATGATGATAGCTCTTGGTTTTAAGTTTAAATAGCTTAAAATTATACTAAGACTTTTGGGACACTTTATATATGCACCCAAAGGCAGTGTTTCTAAATACTTTAACACTGGCTTCTTTGCTGTGCCACTTGCAAAATAAAACATTACATCTCCAAACTTCGGGCATTCTCACTGGTTGTCTCTTATGCCTAGAATGCTCTCCTTCCTCTCCACTTCTTGGTTTCCTTGGTTTGTTTCAAGTCTCAACCAAAATGCCACCTTCTACAGGAAGCCCTTCCTCATTCCCCTTGATTCTAGTGTCTTCCCTCTGTTAATTATCTCCAATTTATCCTGTATAGCACTTGTTTGTACAAAGTTGTTTGCATGTTTTCCTCACTAGATTATGAGATCCTTGAGAACAGGTACTATCTTTTGCCTTTCTTTGTATCCCCAATGCTTAGCACAGTACCTAGCACATAGTAACTACTTGATAAATGTTTATTAACTGATGTAAAAACTAAATTGATTTACAATGAGAAATAGACAGTAATAGTATAATAATGTAAGATCTTGATTTTCCCCATCAGTCCTAGATACATCTAATCAAAACAAAAAGAAGGACCTGAACAGAATCTTAGGAAAACTGGATATAACAGATCTCTGGTGATTACTGAATGGAAACACAAAGGAGCATACATATTCTCAGCTGTGCATCACAGCTTTAAAAAAATATTATGTCTTAGGACATCAAAAACTCAAAAATAAATGCAGAAAAGCAGAAATATTATCATCCTTTACTGATTACAAATCAGTAAAAATTATGTTAAATAAAAAGTCACTAGAAAAAATAGTAAAAAAAACTGGAGAAAAAATAATTTAATACAAAAGAATTATTGGGCCAAACTAAAATCACAAAATATTTCAATAAAGATAATGACAACAATTAGACAGCATTCCAAAACTGTGAGGATGTTGCCAAAGCAGTCCTTAGGGGAAAATGTCTTTCTCTAAGCACTTTTATTAATGAAAAAGAGAAAAAAACACATCAATGAATTAGGAATGTAACTAAACATACTAGGAAATTAACAAATTTTAAATACCCAATAAATTAGCAAAATAAAAGTATTGGAAATTTAATTAACAATAAAAAATTTTTTTAAAGCTCCACTATCTTTTTTTAAAAGGAAAAAAGAAACAAAATAGACAAACTCTTAGTTTAATGCAATCAACCCAATTTCAGAGGAATAAGGTGAACAAGCAATAAATGAACTTCTAAGACAAACAACAACAAAAAGGACCAGATGGATTCACAAGTGAATTCTATAGAACATTCAATGAATTAATTCTAAAACACAAATTGTTTACAAAAAATGGCAAAAGAAGGGATCCTACCAAGTACCTTCTATGATACAAATATAGTCTTTATTCAAAAACCAGAGAGAATAAGAAAACTATTGATTTGTAATGAACATAAATGCAAAATTTCAAATAAAATATTAGCTAAAGAGGATCAAACAACATATCACAGACATCATACACTATGACCAGGATGGATTGGTACTAGGAATTCAGGGCTAATTTAATGTTAGGAAAATGACGAACTTAGCCAGCTATATGAATAAGATAAGCCAAAAAAAAAAAAAGTGATTCTATCAAAAGATGAAGACAAAGCTTTTGACAAAATAAGATCTATTTCTATTACAAACACAAAATTCTAGAATCACTTCCTTCTGCTACAGCCTCAGCAATTAGAGCAGGGATTCTTCCAGTTCCAGGCAGCTTTCACAGAAGGATAAAGTAGGGGGAAATACAAGGATATCACTGTTAAGCCTATACATCAAAGAGATCAAAGGAGGAGCAAAAATATAGCAGCTCCTTTATTTGCTGCAAAGACCTGGAAATTAGGGGAGTCAATTTTGACAGCAAGCCAGGATCTGCTCCAGTCACTAGTAAATGTGAAAGGTGGTAGCTCCAACAAGGAATTTGGTCAATTTTGGCAGAAAGGAAGGAAAAGGAAATAGACAGCAACAAGGAAAGGAATTTTTTTGGTCCTACCAGTCAGGGAGGTGAATTCCCAGGTAGATTGGCTGTTCTTTTCTAAGAAATATTTTAAAGTCACAGATTGCTTGTCCTACCAATATTATAATTTCATTTATATTATGGGCAAAACATATTTTTTAGCTTAAATGTCATTTTTAACATTGGAAAGATTTATCCCAAGTTCCAAAAAACTCACAAACGGAATCAGATAATTTGAAAGTTGGGACTATAATAGTCATCTAGTAGAATACAAACCATTAATAAGTTAGAGACTAAATATAAAATTCAATATAATATTCTTACCAAAAAAACTGTGGAAAATGAAAGCCAAAAACAGAAAATAAAAGTAATTAAGAAATAAAGCATTGCTGGGGTGGCTAGGTGGCGCAGTGAGTAGAGCGCTGGCCCTGGAGTCAGAAGGACCTGAGTTCGGATCCAGCCTAAGACACTTAACACACACAAACAAAAACCTAGCTGTGTGACCTTGGGCAAGTTACTTCACCCCCACTACCCTCCAAAAAGCAAAAAAAAGAAATAAAGCACTGCCTACCAATGTTTGTAATGAAATTAAAATGCAAAAATGTTTCATTATAAAATACTGAATTTAAAACACACCTGACCAAAGAAGATGTCACTTTTAGAGCATGTTTTTGAAAAAGAAAATAACCTTATTAGGTCTCCCATGATAGATGCTTTTAAAAATTTAAGTGTCTATTATATATAGATGGCCTGCCTTTAAAGAACACCTCAAGAAATTATCAAGAACCTATATGATTGAAAAAGGATGTAGACTAGTTACACAGAGAGAATGAGATAGTTCAAGTGGTACACTTAAAAAATGAAAATTATCAGAGGAAAACCTCCAGCGTATTACCCAGACAAACTTCCAATAGATTTTTGGAAAGGCAAGAATTCATTCATTCATTATTTCAAAAAGCACTAATTAAGCACCTCCTATATGTTAGGCACTGAGCTACTGGGGAAAAAAAAAACAGACAAAAAATAAAGTCACCATAATTCAACTGATAGGGAGCAAGTACAGAGATAAAAATCTAAAAGGATGAAAAGGAATGGGAGGGCTGTAATCTTCATAGGTGAAAGTGAAATCAGGAACACAGATTCATCATTATCATATGATGGAATCAATTGATTTTTAAGTGCTTAAACACTCACTGAAGAACTTAACCTACCTAAACAATTGGGCCAAACAAATCCTCAAAGTAAGCTAGCTAGTTCCTGAAGTGTTAGTGTCCTATAGTAATTTAATTTAATCTTCCACAGACATTAATTACTTTGGGCATCGGAGCAACAATTCCCAAACTAAATTATACTTTGCTGGGGCTTCTCAAATTTTTTCCACTTGTGAGCCTTTCAGTGCTTCTGAAACTGTGGGTCACAACCCCATATGAGATTTCAACCCACAATTTAAGAAGTGCTATACAGTTTAATACATTACTATAATTTAGTCTCTACCACCAACTGTTTAGCCCTCCACAGTGGCTCTCAGAAGTCCTGAACTCAAATCCTAACTTGGTCAATTACTACCTTGTAACTTTAGACAGTTACTTCATCTCTATGACAGTTGTAACTTTAGACAAAGTTACTTCATCTCTATGACAGTTTCCTCATACGTAAAATAAGAAGGTTGGGTCAGATCATCTTAAGGTACATTGGCCCCAAAATCATGAAGAGGAGCTGAGAGTGGGAGGAACAAGAAAGGGAAAGGTGAAATGGGTCTGGACCTGCAAAGCACCATACAGAAGGAAATCTATTTAAAGTTTAAATAGCTGAAAATATCTACAGAAACACTAAGCAGTTTTATTTTGCAAAAGTTAAATAATATTTATGCTGATGTGCCATTTTATTTTTAAAGCATTTTAAATACGTTAAAGGAAATACTTAAGATTACAGAGTCTATTTCTCTAAACTATATTTTGCTATATATTAAGAATTTTAGGGGCGGCTAGGTGGCGCAGTGAATAGAGCGCCGGCCCTGGAATCAGAAGGACCTGAGTTCGGAGCCGGCCTCTGACACTTAATCCAAACAAACAAAAACCTAGCCGTGTAACCTTGGGCAAGTTACTTAACCCCAGTTGCTCGGAGTTGGGATGACCCGAGATCAGATCCGGCCTCAGAAAATGAGCACCCACGCATAAATAATGACTAGCCGTGTAACCTTGAGCAAGTTACTTAACCCCAATTGCTTTAAAAAAAAAAAAAAAGAATTTTATAACAAACTGCTTATAATACCAACATTTGTGGTCATGGAACTTCTAATAATAATGATAACAGTGATCATAGCTAACATTTACATAGCACTACATGCCAAGCACTATGCTATTAAGTGCTCTAAAATTATCATCTCATTTGATCCTCAAAGCAGTATGCTATTATAATCCCCATTTTACAGATGAGGAAATTGGGGCAAGGAGGGGTTATAAATTACTTGCCCCAGGGTCACACAGTTAATATACAAGGTGGAATTTGAACTCGGGTCTTCCTGACTCCAAATGTGCTGCCTTGTTGCCATAAATCCACTGCAAACTAACAGATGACCTCGAATTTTTCTCTGGAAATTAACTTGCTAAAGCTTTAGTTACTACTTAAGGGAGAAAAATAAATAAAAATTACAATAAATTCACATTGCTTACTCAATTTGCACAGCAGAGGTACACTTTTAAAAACTCTTATTTAACTTAATCCTGCTGTCCCTTTGATTTTATTATCTCTACTTCTGATTTTCAGGTTTTTCTATCCTCCAATTCTCTACACTAGCCACATCAAATGAGTCATAAACATCTAATATCCTCGTAGATTGGTTATACAAATTTTATTTTGTAATGCAACTAATCATCCCCTTAACTTTTCTATTTTTGTCACTTACTTTTGAGTTTTCTCGAAGGTAAACCTATAATTCAAATTTATTTTTAATCTGTCATTATTTCTGAGATTCTAAAATTATAGGGTAACTATCAATGCAATGCATTTAATGGGCATGAAAAACATGTACTCTGGGGCGGCTAGGTGGCACAGTGAGTAGAGCGCCGGCCCTGGAGTCAAAAGGACCTGAGTTTGGATCCGACCTCAGACACTTAACTCACACACAAACAAAAAAACCTAGCCATGTGACCTTGGGCAAGTTACTTAACCCCAATTGCCCTCCAAAAAAAAAAAAAAAAGAAAGAAAAATGTGTACTCATTTTAATACTTTTTTATTCATGCTATCTTCCTAATATTATTTTCTCCCTTTAAATTTTTTTGTGGGATTTAAAATGTAGTAACACTGATTCAACCATAACTGATTCTTCTTTGTATCTTCAAATTTAATAGCTCATAAAAATTACTTTAAAGAAATATGTATGTGTATATAATATGTATACTACACATACATATATAAAATAACGTAGTTCTATAATGTATGTAAATAAATGTACATATTGTAATATATGTACCAAGGGCCATACCTACACTATCCTGGACAGATGAGATTCTGTCCTTTTTAGTAATTTTGAGAAAATTCCAAAGTTTCACTTAAAGAATTTTACTAGCACTTAAAACTTAAATCTTTTAATAAGCTTTTATTTAACCTAAATGCATTAAACTATAGTTTTAAGTTAAACTTTCTTTAAATTCATCCTCAATAGGGACAAGAGCCAATATCCTCTTCAGTCTCTCCAGTTCTAGAATCTGAGTCACTTAACTTTCCATGGACCTTCCTTTTTAATCAATGAACTTTATGATGCTTTTCTGAAACTTCACTGAGTCTTCCATTACCCTCTCAATTTATGAAGCCCGGAACTAATCTTAGTAGCATAAGCATCTAAATTGCTGTTTCTTAAACTATTTTGTGTCATGGACCCTTTTAGGCAGTCTGGTAAATAAAAATTTCACAACTGAAGGAAAGGTTAAATTTCAGCTAGAGGTCAATGAAAATGAACCAATTTTTTTCCCATTAAAGTTCCAGACTCCATGAAATCTATCCAGACTCTTATAGACCCCAGGTTAAGAATCCTTGATCTAATTAATATTGAGTATAATTAAAGAGCCTACAAATATTCTATTTGCCTTTCTCTGCTTTTGTTTAAATATGAGCGATGAAAAAGTCCTCAGTTCACACCATTGTCATATGTAATTTATTCTCTTCTATCGGTACACACTTAAAACTTTCTGAATGTGTTTAAATAATTAAAATTTGATATTAGGTTTATGTTTCAGTTTTAAGGAAAATTTTCAATTTACACCAGAATTTGAAGACCTTCATTATAGCACACCACCTTACTTTATACATATCAACTAAACCTTGCTTCCATGGGGTCAGTTCTTCAAATTATTTAAAACTCCTTGTTAAATATTATTTTTCTGCTCCAGTTCATGTGGTGACAGAGGAAATACAGAATCTGAAACTTTCAAAGTGCTTTACAACATCTTAAAAGAGTCTTGTAATAAGGCACTAAAATAATCTCAAAATCAAAACATGAATATTAATTTGTTACATTTAAGATATTTGCCCAAGAGGTTAAGCATCTAAAGTAGTCTAATCTACTTATATTAAGAAATCTATTTGAAGTTTAAACAGCTAAAATCTCCATAGAGATGTAAGCAGTTTTCTTCTATAAGTTTAAATAATCTTTATGTTAATATAATTTTTCTTAAAAACAAATATATTTTACACACTATACTAAAAAGAAAGTACTTAAGGTCAGAGATTCTATCTTCTCTAAATTCTACTTAATTGTTATAAAATAAGAATTTTATAAGAAACTTTAGTTCTAGCTGTAAAAGGTGTTACTGATCTGCTGAAAACCCAGCTTTGCTTGCACATATTCTTAACTGATGTGTGTATTATTAAAACTTTTAATTTTATTTTCAGTTCTACATTTTCTTCCTCCCTTGCACCTCCTCTATAAAGTAGTTTTTCCACTACAGAACTCAGTTTTTATTCTCACATTCTCAAATACACATAATACAGGAAAGACAAGTACCATTCTCTACACTATTAGACAGAAAAAACTGAGGCAGACAAAAATATCGCCTCCAAACAGGTGGTATCGGCGGTGGTAGTAGTGTCCACAGCAATAGTAGCAGCTAGAATGTGTGTAGAGCTTTAAGATTTACAAGGCACTTTACATTTTTTACTTCACCTGATTCTCACAGCTCTGTGATCTCTAAGCTACTATTATCTAGATTTTACAAAAGAAGAAACTGAGGCTTAGAGAGTTAACTTGCCCAGGGTCACAAAGCTAGAAGGGTCTGAATAAATCAAAACACTAAATGCGTAGACAGTCAAACAAAAAGATCAGTCCTAAAATTGTTAAGGATCTTTATTTAATTAAACTAATAAAAGCACTCTGATAAATATGTCCCTACTATCCAGTAGAGAAAGCATAGGAATGAAGTCTTTACTATTTTTCTCCACATCAAAAAGTTAAGAAAGGATAAAAAATCACCCACAAACTCTTGCATTCTGTATAAAACTTTATTTTTTTAATGTTTCACAAGCAAACAACATGTATTTTTTGGTTTGAGATTTAAATATACCTGTAATAAATTTCCATTAGATAATGTTTGAAGGAGATTACACATAAACTTTAAATAGCTTAAACTTTAAAGATACAAAGGATTATTTTGGCAAATGACAATTTGGAAAGTGTGTTTTTATACAGCAAATAGCAAATCTGACCTTTTCAAGTGGTTTTCCCATTGAGTTTCCAATTAGTTTCCAGTCATTCAAGACTTCTTCAACTTTTGAAATAAACCTAGGAGGGAAAATAAATACTTTCCAGACATGTCAACCCAGAATATTTTATACTGCTTTAAAAAAAGAATTCAATTTAAATTAAGACACCATTTAGTTACCTGAAAAAAGAGGGTTATTCTGTTATCCTGACAAAAGAATGAGGAAAATGGGACATAAACACGCTAAACAAATTCCCTATAACCACTAATTAACTAATTCTTGGTTTCTACTACATAGCTATGCCTACCTAAAGTATTCCTTCCACACAGAGATAAAAATGAAAGGATAATCGATTTATCTTTTCAGGAACCAATGATCTTACTGAGACATCCCTTATTAATGCCTCAGCTTCACAATTAACCTCAGTGAGAGAGAAAAAGGAAAAGAGAGAAAGTATAAAGTATAAAGTCAGTTGCCAAATCTTGTTTCTACTGCATCTATTTTCCTCTCACTATTCATACAGAAACTAGGACCTCATCATTTCTAACCTGGATTACTGCAATAGCATAATTAATTTTTCTTTCCTTAAATCTTCCTCTATTCCACTCTATACTCCACACAGCTGCCAAAGAATTCCTTAAGCACAAGTCATTCTATCTCACATCCCTACTCAAGCTCCAAAGATTGCTAACTGCCTCTGGGATAAAATGTAAATTCCAGTTTGGCTTCTAAAGCCTTTTTTTTCAATCCGGTTGTAGCTTCCTATACTCTACAGTCTAGCCAAACAGGCCCAGGCAGCTCCTCATAAAGTTAATTTCAATTTAAGCTGTATGCTTTGGATTTAAACACTTAACTACCTAGCCTAATCTCAATTATCTATTGAATAACCAGATCTCCAGAAGCAAGTATTCATTTCTGACCAGTAACAAGCACAATATCAGCAATAGTAGCAAATGGACATTGCTCTCAATACCCAAAGATCAGTGCTGGTAAATAAATTTACTTTATAAAAACGGAACTAAATGATGATTATAAAGAATAAGAGTAAGAAAAAAGTAAATGCTTTCATCAACGAAGAACTGAAAAAAGTTAAGTCTAAAAGCTGAAGCTTAGAAAAGCATAAATGTTTTTAAATTGAACATGTATGATTCAATACAATGCAATATTGCATCGATCAAGAATCTGTTAAGAAAATCACAGGGGGCGGCTAGGTGGCGCAGTGAATAGAGCGCCGGCCCTGGAGTCAGAAGGACCTGAGTTCGGAGCCGGCCTCCGACACCTAATCCGCACAAACAAAAACCTAGCTGTGTAACCTTGGGCAAGTTACTTAACCCCAATTGCCCTAAAGGGGCGGCTAGGTGGCGCAGTGAGTAAGAGTGCCGGCCTCGGAGTTTGGATGACCTGAGATCAGATCCGGCCTCAGAAAATGAGCACCCACGCATAAATAATGACTAGCCGTGTAACCTTGAGCAAGTTACTTAACCCCAATTGCTTTAAAAAAAAAAAAAGAAAATCACAGGAAAACTGACCAAAATTATAATTTAAGACATCAAGTTTTCTACTTCAGTGGACTCTGCATGCATGTGTACACACACGTATATATATAACTGCATTTCTGACATAAAGCAGTAATGAATGACAAACTCTAGGTTACAGTTTGTCATTGGAATGTAGTACTTGTCTTCTTGTGAAAAGATTATTGGTCATGATTAAAATACTGATTCTAAACTCATCATTCAGGTAACTGACAAAATATAAACTGACTTCCTTCAAAACAAAGACTAACAAGCACACAAAACAAAAATAATGAAAAATCAGAAATTAATGGTATGGAAAGCAATGTATGTACTAACAGTAAAAACTTTTAAAATGTCATTTGTAATCATTCTAGCAGTATTTAGTTTCTGAAAAATGTAGACTAGAAATTTCAAAAACAAGAGATATCTGAAAATAAAAATGGAGAATTATTTCTTCAGTTCTTTCCCAAAAAGGTTTGTTTCTCTATTTAACCTTTAAAAAAATACACACTAAACAATCAATTAAGAAGCATTAAGTCCCTACAATGCTTGAAGTACTATGCTAAATTCTAGAAAATATATGACCTATAAGTTTTAAGGGGAAAATTACCACTCAAAATTTAATCTCGAGGACAGAAAAAACTTTGCTTCTTAATGTACATACATTTTCTAAATATTTTAAAACTTCAATTTTATGCTGTTTCACTATGAAAATCAAAAGCAAATTTTCTACTATAAGCCCTTAATGTCCATACTTTTAAGACAGTGTTCTTTTTATTCTACCTAAATACCAAAATTGTGTAATAAACAAAAAAAGCAATTTATAATATCATTTGCTTGGGGGAAATGTTTTCATTCTTTTTAAATTACAAATGATTTCCATTTCTAAATCTTTACCCCCCAGGTCAGGACAACTTGACATGGGTATTCCATCATTTTAAATTCAACTTCAAATCTTTCCATCCTCTAGCCCAAGAGGTACCTTTCCAACTATCACATTTTTCCATCAGTGGCACCACCATTCAAGTAATGAAGCCTTGGCTTCATCTTTGAGTCCTTAAACTTGTAGATTTTATGTCCAATCTTTAAATAAACCTTCAATTTACAAACATCTAAAGGACCTGTTAAACACTGGGAAATATGAAAACAAAAATTAAATTCCCAACACTCAAGAAATTTATATTTTACTGAAGGGAAATTTCACACTGGTCCATTTATCCTGGTACAGTTCCAGATTAGGGTAACAACCCCTTGCTGCTGGTGCCTGCCTCTCCAGTTTCTTTCTTCCTCCAATGTAACCATCATATCATTGCAAAATTATCTCCCTACAACACCTTTTTCATGCTATTATGGCACAGATCAAAAACTTGCAGACTCCCCATTGCTTTTATTCTTTATATAGTTTTTGGTTTTAAAACCCTTCTTTAATCTGATTCTACCCCATCCAACTTTATTTGCCACTTCTTTCCAATAACTTTTGCTCCAGTAAAGCAGGTGTCTTTTTTACCCCAGCTTCCCAAATGTCACTTTCCATCTCCTCTCTCTATCCAAATCTCATCCACTGTTCAAGTCTCACCTTCTTCATTTTTTCCCTAATGACTGCAGCACAGAATAATTTTTTTTTGCATTTCTACTGAATACTCCAATGTTTAAACTTATTGCTTAATGTTCTCCTTCCTTAAAGGTCTACATAATGATGCAGAAGTGACCCTGGATTTGTTTTCCCAAAGGACAAAAATGCCCCCAACAGATTCTACCCAAGCTGGAAAGGCAAGAATTGCTGGGATAGGGGACAGGGAACAGCAAAAATGGCACTGTTTGCCTGTTATCTGAGGATTAGCCTGGCTAAATTCAGAAACTAACTTATCACCAGGTTAGTCAAAACGCAAAGAATTTTTCTGCCACATCAAGTCTCAAATACCATCTGCTACACTGTAGATTAGTTATGACAAATGTTAGTAAAAAGTGAAATATCTGTATTTTACTCTAATTTCTCCAAATACATTATAAGCTCTCAATTCTACAGATCATGCTTTGTGTTTCTTTATTCCTTCAACATTACTTACTGTGGGTTGGGTATACTATAAGAACTCAATAAATAAGTGTTATTTTTCTGACTTCATTTTGGAGGCATCCTATACAACCATTCTAACAGGGATCTTTTGCATCCTGTCTCCTAACCAGAAATTCTTGAAATGCTGTATCAGGATTAAAACTGAAAGCACGATAGACAAAAAAAACTTTATATATATAAACAGGGAATAGAGAAATTTCCTAACCTAAACCAAAGCTACTCACAAAGTCAAGTTTCCAACTGTTTCAGTAACATGGGAGTTAGGTCCCCACAACTTTTTATTGGGGTTTGACATGAGCAAAAGCAAAAGGAGGAGGAGCAGCAACAGGAGCAACAACAGGGAGGACAAAGGTACTTTATCCATAGCTGAATGAAAACTTGAAATCAAAGGAAAGCAAGACTGCAGGATTTTTTTTTTACGATCATTCTGAATTCCCTGAAAGGGAAAAGAAAAAATCCAACAGTCATCTGAAGGAAGTCCACGTCCTCCTGCAAAAGGCATACCAAAACGAAGTAAGAACAATCATAATTTACTTTCTTCACAAAAATTCTGAGGCAGTTAGTATGAAAATTAACAGCCCCCTTTTATAAATGAGGAAAACTGAGGTGCAGTAAGCTGCTCAGGTCACAAAGGGTTAGACCAGCACTTAGCACACCACTCTGAAAGGCAATATGGGATTATAATTTTGAATAAAATGAGTTTTGATGAAAAAAGAAAGTAGCCACAGGTAATTTATGAAACTGCTGGTGTTGAAACAAGGGGAGCCATGGGATAACTGAGAGGCTGCAGAGGTAGGCCAGAAAGATCCCACTGGGATTTAGAGCTTGAAGGAATCTTAAGAGACATCTAGTTAACTCTGCATCTTGGCAGATAAACCTGGGTGGAGGAAGAGTGACTAGCCCCGAGTAATGCAAGTAACAAGTGGGACTGCAAACCGGAAGTTCCTCCGAACCCCAGCTCCTCTTCCCTGAAAGCAAAAGGGCAAAGAGGCCTGGGGGGAGCAGGGGGAGAGGGAGGCTGGGAGATTAGGGGGCACTGCGTGAGGGCAAGTCCAGAGGGGGGAGGGAGAAGCAGCAAGGGCAGAGGCGGGCTCTGGGGGGGGAAGTGTAGGGTCAGGAGGGGAGGGGTGTTTGGAAGGAGAGAGAGGCGACCAGGGGAGTGGGTAGCCAGGGAGGAGGGGAACAGCCAGAGGCGGGGCAAAGGGAGGACGAGACAGGAGAAGAGGGCCCGAAGGGTGGTGGAATAGCCTTAGGGGGACGGAGGGGCTGCTGGGAAGGGGGCGCAGGAGGAGATGGCTGGAGGGGCCCGGGTGGACGGGGCAAGGTGGGGGCACGGCGCGGCTGGACTGACGCCCAGCTCGGTCCTGCAGCGCGGCCGAGGCCGGGGCATCCCTTGACCGCCGGGAGGCTTGGGGGCGGAGGGGGCGGGAAGGGGGCAACAGAGGGAGCCTCGGGTCGGAGCGGCGACTCACTCACCTTTCCCACTCGGAGGCAGTGGTGAAGTCTGTGATCTCAAACACTTCGGACTCGGGCTGCGGGAAGAAAAAGACAGAGAAAGGTTGAGCCCCGGGGAGCTGACACAGCCCGGGGGGCTTGGGAAAGGAGAGGGGACCGGGACTAGGGGGCAGAAGCCTCACCTCACTGTCGGCCGCCATCTTGGGGAAGCCGTCGGGGGCTAGGCGGGGGCGGGGACTAGAGAGGCTGGGTGCAAAGGCTGCTGGGAAGGTGGCGGGGCGACTGGGCCGGAGACTGGGGCGGGCGGGGCAGAGAACAGGCTCGTCTTCCCCCTCCCTTCCTGCTAGCAGTTTTAGAAAGAGTTCCCATGTGGCCAGATGTATGGGCTTGCTATGAAAATGCTCCTGGGGACGGGAGGCCAGAGAGGCTGAATTAGGCCTCTCTCTGGCCGCCCCCATCACTTATATTTGAAGGGATTAGATTTCAGGCTTCTCAGCCCTCTGCCCAAAATTTCCTCACCCTCCATGTGGAGAAGAAATTTCACCTAGAGATTTGCTGGGGAGGGAAGTGCGGAAGAAAAGATCAGGGAGGAGACCAGATGAGGCCGAGAAAAAAGAAATACCAGTGTAGATGCCTTCAGCCCATGTGCCTTACTTTAGCTAGCGCTAAATAAGTGCTTTTTAATGCTGCTTGAATGAAAGGGCTCTTTAAGTTTTGGAGCTGGAAGGGATCATCCAGCCCAACAGTCAGGATCCACTGAAGGCCAGCGCTACTCCCTGTTCGGGTGACGTGGGCATGTCACTCATATTGTAAAATGGGGGGGAGGGTTGAACATAGCATTTATTACCTTTGAAGTACTTGACAAGAATTTGTTACTTGGGTGTCACACTTTCTGGGACATACAAATAAAACGTGTACACAGTTGATGTGCCAGTACACGTATAAAAACCAGCTTTACAAAACCACAGGACACACTTTTAAGTTTAATCAACATTTTCTCCATCACTTTCTTAAATCTAGACAATAAAATAAATCACTCTTTGATTTATACTGTTTGATTTCCAGATATAAATACAATACATTGGAAACAACAGGCTCTATTTATACACCTTTTATAAACCCCAGAAGCTTCCAATTTTGCTTTGGAATTACCTATTTATTTGTACTGGAAACTGCTCAAAGCTATACAAAGGGATTTAGCCTACAATTATTCAACCCAGAAACAATGAGTCAATTCAGTTAAAAAAAAAAAGTTGATCAAACCAGTTACTTGGTGTCATTTGTAGTAAACAAAGGACTAGTTCACTGAACTTTTTCCTTTTTGAAATAGTTTTGTGTTAAGATACGAAATTCAATAAATATTTTAATCACCTACTATGTGCCAGATACTGCAGGGCCAAATACAAAGAATTAAATAATCCCTTCTCTCAAGTAGTTTACTTGATGGCCTGTTGTGAAGTGGCTCTCCTTATCTGTTATTTATGTTACATCAGGCTCTCACCAGCCTTCCTAGTTCATTATTGGTATGTGAACCCTATTGTCTTTCCCCGGTTTCTTACCCTGAAAGACTATGGGGTGTTTCTCTGTTACTGGATCAAATTCCGACTCTCTGTGTTTCCTCTTCCCCACTTTAGGGTGCTAGTGACTAGCATCACAGTTCCATTTAACTACTTAACATTGGACTCACTTTTACAAATGGATATTTACTTCATAGTTAATAGGTACAAATGCACATTTTCCCTGAACACCTTGGGGGCATAGTCCCTACTTAGGTGGTTGAGGAGAAGGAGATTTAAACTCACAATTTAGCTCAGTTCTTAAAAAGCATTGCTCAAACCAAATTCACATCCAAAGCCAGAATCTCTCCCGGCTTCTTCTAGACTAGAGTTCTGGACCTTTACTCCTTAAAGTGTTGCTGCTAGGCTGACTACTACACCCAACCTGTGGTTCATACTCTGTGCTCAGATCAGAGACTCTTTTCTGGGCATCTAGAAAGAAAACAAATGACCAAAAGGGCCAAAACTTAGGCCCATTTCTTGGGGAGCTATATGACCTTGGGAAAGATGGAAAGGCTGCACAGCTTTTCCCCTTACAGCATGATTCTCTCACAAGAAACCATAGTGAAGGAGTCACCTTACTCCCTCAGATACAAATCCACCCAAAACACTGCTGTTCCTGACTCAAGCCCTTTTGAAGATGCCAATAGTTCTGACTGCACAGCTAATAGAAAAGGCTCCTACAAAACTGTGGCAGGCCAACCGGAAACAATTGCAGAATGTCTACTAGTTCTACAGTAGAATCCTATATGGGCTCCAGAAATCAACAGCAAACGTATGTGATTAATGAGTCACAGCTAAAAAATAATTCAGATAGAAAAAAAAATAGGGATTTTAGTGGACTGGAAGCTCAGTATGAGTCAAGAATCATATGACAGTCAAAGAGTGAATACAATCTTATGTTGTATTAATAGCAGCATGGTATTCAGAGCAAAGGATATTTTAACCCCTACTCTGCTTTAATTTGTAAAATATCATTTTCTCCAATGAATTAAATTTAAAAGTCATCCAATGGGTAAGGGAGAGATGCACTGAATATTAGTAGCTTGCAATATATAATTGTTCAGGAGGGGCAGTGACAAAGATAATATATAACCAGATAAGCAGGTGGTTTAGTCATGTAGCAAAAATAAGACAATATTGATGGATATGATGGGGTCCTTGTGATGTATATATGTCTGTAGTATCAATCTGTAACATCAATTTGTAAATGGGGTGCTTTGGGATCTATGTCTGTAAAATCGATTTGTAAAAGCAGTCTGTAAGATCACATTTCCACCCCCCCCAGCCTCAGAGCATTGACTCTGCCCCTTCCCCCTCCCAGCACTCTGCCCAGCAACAACTCATGACCTGTTTATCTCTGCTTGAAACAATAAGTTATGTAAATGTTATCTCCCTTAGTTAGAGTGGCCAGCCCCACCATGAATTCTTCAATACCTTATCTATAGGGTAACTCCTTAGTCAATTATAGACCCACAATGTCTCTGATGACCTTGGTGGGAGGCAGACTGGGCACTCTTTAGTGACGTATCAGGCCTAGAACCACACCTCCAGCTAGACCCCCTCTTGAGCTATTTCCCAGTGAATCATGGGCAATACACCTGCGCAGTTGATATTAAAAGTGTATGGTCCTTTGAGCACTGACCACTCCTTAACTCCTCCCTGATCCCACCCTTACTCACCTAGTTAGCATAATTGACCCCTTAAAACTATGCCTGCGGCCTCTGCGAGTTTGCAGGTTCCATAAGAATCTAGCCCGCTGTTCTCTACAGCATCACGTAACAATAAACTTTACAATTTCGGCTTCAAAGTCTGCTTGAGCCTGGTGAATTCCTTCCAGACTGGATGCCAGGAGAGGTATCCCTGGCAGAACCACTTACCCTCCCCCCCTCCTTATCACCCTTCCCTCTTCAGATAGTCTCTGTGTTCTGTTATGGTATCCACACAATGTCAAGAGATCTAAAATAAAGCCAACAATATGTGTTATGGACCCTACATATGGAGGATTTACAGGAGGACATGGACGAGGGTCACACTAGATGAGAAGGCATGGATAGATTTCAGTCTGGTTCACTGGGAGGAGTAGCAAATAGTTAATATTTAAGTACCTACTATGTGCCAAGCATTGTGCTAGGTGCAGGAGATACAAAGAAACAAAAGATAACCCCTGATCTCAAGGAGCTCACAGTCTAATGTGGGAGATGATAGGCAAATAACTATGTCCAAGCAAGGTATATACAAAATAAATAGGAGATAACCAACAGAGGAAATACATTAGAATTAAGAGGGATTAGGAAATGCTTCCTATAGAAAGTGGAATTTTAGCTGGGATGAGATCACTGATATAATTCAATTAAACAAATGTTTATTTATTATGCAATTACTGTGAAGGTCCATGTTGTATGATGATTGATTGAAACATCTTGAAATGATTGGCCTGGAGGTTATTCAGAGGTAGTTGTTTTCAAAGGCTTGAGGACTATCATGTGGAAGCAGAATTACTTCTGCCCCAGGAGGACAGAACCAGAAGTAGTGGATAGAAGTCACAAGCAAATAGGCCCATTTACCTGATGTCAGGGGGAAAAAATTCTAACAATTCAAATTCTAAAAGTGGAATGGGGGCGGCTAGGTGGCACAGCGGATAGAGCATTGGCCCTGGAGTTAGGAGGACCTGAGTTTAAATCTGGCCTCACACACTTAACACTTACTAGCCCGGTGACCTCAGGCAAGTCACTTAACCCCAATTGCCCTGCCCTTCCCCCTCCAAAAAGCAAAAAACAAAACCCCCCAAAATAAATAAAAGTAGAATGAATTTCCTCAAGAGGTGGTAGATTCTTCCTTCTTAGAGGTCTCTGTGTGGGGTATGGAAACCCCGAAAATCCCCTACCCAGAAAAATTAAAAGTCAGGGGTATCTTGAGGAAGGAACAGAAAGTTTTCAGTTCTTGCAAGAAGAGGGCAACGGTTCCACCAGTATGAACCAACAGAATAAGGCATATGCTAATGCTGATTAAACAAGGGTAAAGGTCAAAAGACCCCTGAAGGGGGCCTAATTCTGATATGGCAGTAATAAAGAAGGGAGGAAGGGTGAAACCAGAATTCTGGCTTGCTCCCACAAAACTTATGGGCTGAGAAGTTTTCATCTTTCTCATTCATCTCTAAGTAGAAACTGGATGTTGACTTTTTGAGAATGTTATAGTAAGAATTCCCTTTGTATTTGGGTTGGATAGTATGAGCTCAGAGGTTCTATTCTACAAGGCACTCTACTAGGCCTACCAAGACAAAAACAAAACTTTTCTCTTCCCTCAGCACTGTTTCAAGTGTGTCAGACCACATCCAAAATATTCTGTTCTGTTCTAGGCACCATATCTTTTTTTTTTTAAACAAATACTTTATTAACTTCTGTTTTACATCATTCATTTCCACCGGCACCATATCTTAAAAAGGTTATTGTCAAGTTAGAGTACATATAGTAGAGAGAAATGAAGGAGGCCAGAGTGGGAAGGAGAGGCTTGAGAAACTATGCCAAATAAGAATCTTTTGAAGGAACTGAGAATGTTTAGCCTAAAAAGATAAGATAGATGATCACCTTGTCTTCAGATATTTGAAGGGTTATCATCTGGACTTCTTTTACTTGATACCAGAGCACAGAACCTGGAGAATAGGCTTAAACTGCAAAGAGGTAGATTCCATCTGGATATTTGGTGTTAACAATTAAAGGTGAAGAATGGCATGAGCTACATCAGCTGACTTTAATTTCACCACTTAGAAAAACTGAAGGTCTGTTGTAGAAGGCATTCCAGCCTAGGTTTGACTGAACTATCTTCTAATTTCAAGATTCTATCATTCTATGAATATAAAAGAATGAATAGCATAAGAATATGTTGTTTTTCTTCTAGAAGTGTGATTATTTCCTCCAAACCTCAGTCACTTAGGATTGTTCTTATTTCGGGTAAGACAATGAAAGCTTGTTTACTTAGGGAACCTCATGACTATAAGCCATGAAAACATCATTAGTGTATAAAATGATGAGAGGAAAAAAGTGCTTCTAATGGCAAACATAGACCATCACAAAAAATGAAATTGACTGGAACAGAATAACAGACAGGAAACTAAATGTCATTTCATAACCAGCTGCATAAGTCAGATCATCAACTAATTAGTAAAAATAAAAATCAATACCAAATGGGAAGGTTAAAGATGAATGAATGGGTGGATGGATGAATGAAAAAGCATTTATTAAGTGATTATTATATGTCAAGCACTATGCTAAGTGCTGAGGATTAAGAGGAAAAAATTGAAATGTTGCCTGCTTTCGAAAAGATCATACTATAAGAAAGTTAACAAAGATAAAAAAATTAAGCTGCAGGACAGACAACAAAGCCCAAAGATCATTAGAGTATACTAGAAGGTCAGATGACAGTGGCTAAGGGTCTGGAAGGCACAGAAGCTGGGCAAATGCCAGTGCCTAGAAAACTTTGGAACTCACTTGGAAACTTGTTTTGCTTGACTATGCATATTTCTTGCAAGGATTTTGTTTTTCTTTTTCAGCAGAAAGTGAGTGGGAGAGATAAACTAGGTAGCTTAGGGACCTGGTCCCCTGTCTCCACCTCTCCCTCAAAAACAAGACTAGAAGGAAGGCCAAAAGGAATCACAGATGATACATACTGAATTTATTATATATTTTAAAAGAAAAGCAAGCTCCATATAGTTGAGATACGATTTCATGTAGAATCTTCTCTGTTCTACAATATATGTGGAGATGCCCATGTTTTTTAGTATTTGTTAAGTTCAGAATAAAAATTAAATTTTAAAAAAGAACACAATGTCAGGGAAGACAGTAAGGGTTGGTTGTCTTCCATCTCACTGGAAGGCTTATAGTTAGTACTGCTCATTGGAGTAGTATGAACACCTATATTACTTTTCCTACCCAACTGTCTAGATGGAATCTAAATGGCAAGGGTCAAGGGAGGGGCAAATGAAAGGCAAGGGGCAGGGTAACTCCCCTTCCTCCACTTGTCCCCAGTAATTTGCCTGGAGGTTGTCATTTCTACTTTCTTATCTTTATCAAATCTATATAAGAATAAGACTAGACACAAGAAGAAGATAGGCAATCTTATAAAGATAATTTCCTATGATAGATCATATTGTCATTGAAGGTATATAGCATACAAAATCTTATTATATCTATTGTGTGCTGATGACAAGAAGCATAGGATGTAGTAGAATAAAGTCAAAAGCCTTGCATTAAGGGGGTATCTTCTGTGAAAAGGTTGAAATAATATGAAATTCTGTATTCTATGCTACCACAGAGGAAACTATGTATAGCAATCTACTAAATATTAACATCAATAAAGCATAAAATTAAGAAATATCTTCTCCTTTAAGGTGTTTGTCAATGTCATGGAGGTAACATAGTGTAATGAAGAAGGCACTATATTTGGTTCAGAAGACCTGAGTTTGAATCCTGGTTCTGTTACTTACCACTTGTCTTACCATGGAGAGGTCAGCTAATCTCTTTTGTCTCTAAAATTAGCATTTTGAACAAGATCTTTAATATCTTTCCCATCTCTAAATCAAAGGTCCTGTGCAAAATACAAAAAAGAATTCTGTATCCGTGTTCTGGTTCTCTAGATTTTCCTAAGCATTTTTGTCATTGTGCTAATTATACACATGAAGTATCTCAGTGAGATCCACAATACAACACTGAAAAATAAATTGGATGAAGAATGCATATTGCCAATAATATGACATCCATTTGGATAGGCAGCCTACTTCTACCTGCATATATAAATAACTATATTACATATTTCAATACCTGACTCTCTCTCTCCCAGAATGAGACTTGCTACATTCTCTCCTCAGGGTTCTAGAGGCACCTCTGAGAGGCCAGCTATCAGCTATAGCTCCCATCTTGGTGACTTCTCTCCACTGTTAACTGCCAATGATTAACTCCCAGATTCATTTAATCAAACAAAATTGATTAACTTTTACAAAGGGATATTTATTGAAAATATATGTAAAGAACAGAAGTACAGATGTTTTCCCCAATATCTAGAAACACACTGTCTCCTATACCACCTCAACCATCAGGAAGAATGAGCTCAGACAATGCACTTTTCAAATAGAATCGGTTTCACCAAGTTCACTTCCAAATATAAGAGCTGCTGGAGGAATTTGAGTCTCAGCTGCCACTCAGTTGGTCAATCTTTTCTTCATCCCTTGCCATCTGGCTTCTGGCAAATCCTAGATATTTAATATTTCATTTTCCTCACCTTTCAAAGCCACAAAGTTGTATTCATCTCTAATATTCTTCACCTAAACAAAAGGAAAGAATAGACACAACATAGTAGTAGTAGAAAAGCCATGCACCAATGGGTCACATGATTCTGGTTAGACAATACGGCTAAGGGTTTAGTGCTTGCCTTCTCACAGCCAGGAAGAAATAAAGTTGAGACAAGAGATATATCCTGGTTAGTGCTTTTTGAATGACTCCCATTGGATGCCCATCAGTTGGGGAATGTCTAAACAAATTATGGTATATTAATTTAATGGAATGGTATTGTACTATGAGAAATTACGAAGGGGAACATTTCAGAGAAATCTGTGAAGACTTGTATGACCTGATGCAGAGTGAATTGAGCAGAACAAGAACAATTTATGCAATAGCAACAACATCATAAATACAAATAATTTTGGAAGACTTAAGAACTCTGATCAACACAATGACCAATCACAATTCCAAAGAACACATGATGAAACATGCTACCCACCCCTTAACAGAAAAATGATTCACTCAGGGTATAGAATGAGACATTTTTTTTTAGATGTGACCAATGTGGATATTAGTTTTACTTTGCTATACATATTTGTTTCAGAGGTTTTGTTTTCTTTTTTTAATGGAATGGGAAGGAACAAAAATGGGAGGGAAAAATAAATTTTTAATTGAAAAAATCAATACTAGTTTGCAAAAACTGAATGAACCTCATTTTCACTATACAAACAAACAATAAACTATCTCTTTTTTTAGATTTTTTTAAATTTTTAAAATTAATTTATTAGTTTAGTTTCAGTTAACAAGATTCAATTCCATAGTTCCTTGATTTTCAAATTTCCTTTACTTCCCTCCCCCCCCCCACGACAGCATATAGTCCAGTATAGGATCTGCAAATGCATTCATATTAGACATTATTCCAATTACAAAGGCGTATTGTACTAGGTGGGATGAAAGATGGTAAGAAGAAATAAAACCAAACAATGAAAAGAACAAGATCATTTAGTTTGCTTCCATCAGGATTCAGGTCTAGTTCTTTCTAGTTATATCTCTGGATGGCGTATTTCTACTTTCTTGAGTCTTTCGGGATTACTTATATCACTGCATTGCTGAAAAGAGTCCAGTCTGTCATAATTGGTCATCACAGATATGGTATGTCTGTGATTGTATACAAATTTCTTCTGATTCTACTCTTCTCGCTCAGCATCAGTTTGTATAAGTCTCTCCAGGTAATTATGAAATCCGTCAGCTCTTTGTTTCTTATAGCACAATAATATTCCATTACATTCATATACCACAACTTGTTTAGCCATATGTTTAACTGAACTAAGTCAGGTGTAGCATGTCTGTGCATGTTCCAAATTGGATAACAGGGCACTTCCATTAAATGTCATCATGCCTTCCCAGAAGCAGGTTTTCCAGACTCTTCCATGTGGTGATTATCTCTGTGAGTATATTGATATCTTGGACAAGTACTATGGGTGAATAATAAGGTGGGATTGGGATTTAATTGGGGGATGAATCAGGAAATCTCAGGGCTTTCAATAATTAAAGAGCATTGGATTTGGACTCAGATGACCTGGGTTCATATCTTAACTCTATTACTTCAATTCAACAATACAATTTAAAAAATATTTATTATATCCTTAGTGTGGGTGAGTTGCAATTCTAGAAACACTAAGGACACAAATAAAAAAATGAAATAGTTCCTCCCCACAAAGATCTTACATTTTATGGAACTCAGAAGTACAAGCTGCTCTCTGTCATCAAAAACTATCTTTTTAACATTAGTTTTATCCTAATGATTTATGGTTGCAAATTATGAAACATCATGATTTCTGGAAAAATCAACATTTTCAGATAATCCAAACCCAAGGAAAGATACCTGATGGGTATTAGTAGGTTGCAACATATTATCGGTGATGGTTTAAATATAAGAGGTGGTTGAAAATAAATAGGTATGACCAGAAAAGAAGGTGGCCCAGTTATGTAATAAGAATAAGAAACAGGGGTGGCTAGGTGGTGCAGTGAATAGAGCGTCGGGCCTGGAGTCCGAAGGGCCTGAGTTTGGATCCGGCCTCAGACACTTAATGCACGCACAAACAAAAACCTAGCCGTGTGACCTTGGGCAAGTTACTTAACCCCAATTGCCCTCCAAAAAGAAAAAAAAAAGAATAAGAAATAGCAGTTGCAATAGGATGTTACACTGATGTCCAGAATATATTAAAAGAACCAGAGGAGTTCTCCAGTGCATAGTTACTAAAGGATTTATAAATATAATAACTAATGATGATAAGCTAGCATTTATATTACACTTTAAAGTTTTCAAAGCACTTTGTAAATAATATCTTATTTTTATCCTTCTCAATCCTGGGAGGTAAGTGCTATTATGATCCATACTTTACAGAAAAATGAAACTGAGGCACAGAGAAGGTTAAGTGACTTGCCCAGGGTCACACAACTAGTGAGTGTCTCAGGACTTCCTGTTTCCAAATCCAACATTCAATACTAAGCCACCTAAGAATAAGACATGGAGGGGTTGCAACATACAGTAGCTGAAAAAGAATACACATCAGTGAGAGAAAAGACCCATGAACTAGGTTAGGGATTGGACTTGTGATTTCATTGGTATAGGGAACTCCCCTTTGAGGAAACTCCCTCTGCCAATGAAGGTTAGCCTCCTGGGTCACTTAGAGTGTTAAAGAATTGCCTTTTGCCCAGTGTGTGTCAGAGGTAGGTTATAAACCTATTTCTCCCTGACTCCAAAACCATCTTTCTATTTTCTACATCAGGCTATTTTCCAGAAGTGCCCAACTTCAGATGCTGCATTTTGTAATCAATAGTTGTATGACCATGGGCAAGTAACTTCCCTTCTCTGTGGCAGTAAAAGGCAGGAGTTGAACTCCTATCTTCATGGCCCCAAAGCTAGCTATTTTGTCTACTACAGCATACAGCCTCTCACTTGATTCACTGAAGTATCTAAGTAAGTATTGTTGTCCTTAATTTTTAGTTCTAATTAAATGAGAAATTAAGAAAATACTTTGAAAACTATAAGTTACTCTATAAATATAAGGCATTATTATTATCATTGCCACTATTTCCTATTCTGCTTATTGTGGAAAACTTTTCAGTAACTGACAACACTAGGAAACCAACTGATCACTGAGACTTTGTGGTGTGAAGTTGTTTCAGACCTACCAAGTTGCTAGGTAAAGCTTTCTTGCAAATATATTTTGGGCTTCTTATCTCCTCCCTAGAGGAATTTTCAAATAAGTTATTCATTGCAGCAAATATGAAGCTAGAATGCTAATGATGTAAAGGACCCTGGGGAGAAATATTTTCCTTAGTTTTGCTCTTTCCTTGGCTTGCCTCAAAGTAGGAATTTTCTCTCTTCCCCTTTGACCTCATGCCCTACTTTACTCTATGTCCAAAGGCAGGAACTTTTCAAGACGAATGAACTTCCTCTATAACAGAATTTTCAGTTATTTCAAGGTGCTAAAAAAAAAGTGACTAAGAAGACTATTTCTACTCACAGGCAATTTAAGTGACTAGGAGGCTGGAAAAACCACCTCCTTCTTAGACCCTAGAGGGATGGATGATTTAACAGTTTAATTAGTTCTTATGGAAAGAGCAAACATTATTTGTGAAGGGAGCAGTTAAACCAACATCATTTACCTTGGCTGCCTATGCCTTAGGATCTTTCTATAGCTGTTGATAAGAGAAAAGATGCAGTAGTAGTTGGCCTTCTGGGCATAGGGTATTTATAAGGTAGCCCTTCTTATTTAATCACAATTAAGTTATGAGTGGCATATTTCATGTAAAATTTGAGATTCATGCATGATGCATTCCTGCCAAAAAAAAAAGTGAAATTCTTCCAAAGTAAGCATTTTAAAGCATTTCAGCCTATAGTTCTGTTCCATAGTTTATAATCTGATGTGTGCTCATCTTGACATTCTGTCAAAAATCTGCCATTTCACTGCAAGATTGCAATTAAATAATAGCTTTAGGACCGACCTATAATTTCTGTTCACTTAGTTGCTTTTTAAGGCTCTGATAATATTTCACCTATTTTAATTAAAACTATATCCCTGCTCTTAAATCATCTTAAGTAAAGTCAGATTTGTGGTAATCAAGGCCAAGTCTGCTAGGAAAACGAGTACTAGAAATTCTGGAATAATTGATGCATATCACTGCTGTTTAACTGTAACTGACAGAGAGAAGAATGAATGCCCCAGGGAAATGAGATCTTATTGACTTTGACCACTTCAGACCATTCCAGAGAAGGTCTTAGAATCTAGCCTTGGTCAAAGTATCTCCAGAAGCCTGGGGGCAGTTTTGGGGGGAATCTTGTATGGATTTGAATTCCCAGGATGGTTCTCAAGCTTAATTCAGCTTCCTGGGTGATGTGCAACTTCCTGATAGGAACAAAATGTCTTTGATATAAGAGAGACCTTAAAGTCTGTATCAATTCCAACCCATTCATTTTATAGATGAGGAAACTGAGGCTACCAAAATAAGTGCCTTGTTAAGAAGTGTTTTGACTGAAACCCAAGTTTTTTAAATTCTTAGTCCATTGTTCTTGCTCTTAACCAATGGTTCTCAAGCTTTTTGGTCCTGGAACTCTTTTACAACTCTTAACTATTGAACAAAAAGCTTTTGTTTATATAGACTATATCTACTGATATTTACCATATTAGAAATTATAATGTCTAATTACTATTATGAAAATAGTTTTCACTTTACATACCCACCCCCACCAAAAAATGAAAAGAATTTCAAGGACTCTTAGGGGTCCCCAGACTACACTTTGAGAGCCATTGCTCTATAACATGCTACTTCTAATCTTCAGCTTGATCTAATCCAGATGTATACTAGGCAACTGTTTAGGTGGAGAGAAGGGGAGATAGATGAGAGATGTTGTAAAGGTAGAAGTGACAAGTTTTGGCAATGGAATGAGGAAAAAGACAATGAGGAGTTGAGGATGGCATTGAAGCTATGAATAAGCACATAATGATACCCTCAATAGTAGTAAAGAAGTTGGGGGAAAAGGGGAGGGTTGGAGGACAAAGATAATGAATTCTATTTTGGACATACTGAGTTTGAGAAAACAATCATTATTGTGGGACTATGTTCAAAATGTTCGACAGGAAGTTGATGGTGTGGGATTGTAGCTCAGGAGAGAGACTAGGACTGAATATATGTAGATCTAGGAAATATCTGCAAAGATTATTGAACCCATGGAGATTTATAAGCTCACCAAATGAGACAGTATAGAGAGAAAAGGTCAAGCAAAAAGTGCTAGACATGACTTAGATGAAAATCCATCAAAGAAGATAAAAGAAGTTAGACAGAAAGTGGACTAAGAGAGAGAAGTATCACAAAAACCTAGAGAAGAGAGTTCCTAGGAAATGAAAGTGATTGATAGAGTCAACGACTGCAGAAAGTTCAAGAAAGATCAGGAATATCAGGAAATTACCATTAATTTGGGCAATTAAGAGATCATTAGTAAATTTTTAAAATTTTAAACTGTAATAGTAATGGAATTTGAAGATCCCCTTGTATTGGCATGCTAACAGGTACTTAGCACTTAGTTCCAAGCTCACAATTGTGTCAAGTATTAAGACCCAGAACTTGTGAATCCCACAGTGGGATGGACTTCCTGATGCAACAGGAAGGGGCTAGAACAGGGAGGAGCTAATACCTTATATAAGGAAAAGCACAAGCTGGAGAGTCAGAACGTTTTGGAGCAAGCAGCATGGAGGCTGAAGAGGAGAGGCCCAGGCTGGAGAAAGTGATTTTGATTTTGAGAACGGAGCTTATGGTGGTGGAGCTTCTTCTGAGAGCCAGCTGAAGCTTCTGCTGAGACCTTTCTTCTGGGAACTTATGCTGAGAGCTTCTGTGAACCAGGCTGAGTAGCTACCAGCTACTTTGGGGAGCTGCTGAAGACTTCTTGTAGCAGCAAGCACCCCAACATCCCCAGGGTGACTACAAACATAAGTTCTTAGATCTGCTTTTCTAAAGGAAAGCAACTCAAAATGGATTAACAAGCTTACTTTAATCAATCAAACATATTTTTTACCTAGTTCAGGGTGGAAAGGTCAGCACCCCAAACTTCAAAGTATACAGACAGAACTTACAAGACAGAGAAACAAACAGATCAAGCAGACAGGCTTCCAAACTGTCCAATCATCACATCAATACCAAATCATAGTTACCAGAGAGGGAAGCATAAACATCTGGGTTTTCAAAGCCAGAGGGCTCTCAACAGCTGCCCAGAGTCTCATCTGGTCAAATCACACAGCATTTCTCAAAGTGAGCCCCAAAGCAAAGCCTCACTTCAGGGATTATATAGCCTTCTCCTGGGTCAGAGAATGTAACCACCCTCTTGACCCATTTCAAATGAAGGAAGGTTTTCAGAGTCTCTTAATCCAATCAAAGGGCCTAGGGGCAGGGAAGATCTTTAAATTTGCATTTCCATTACACTTCTGAGGGCCAGCAGGAGCTGCCCAAGACTGAAGAAACACGACTGTGGTACTGGTATTTTGTCTGTCTGTTTTTTTTTTTTTAATTTAAACAAATACTTTATTAACTTCTGTTTTACATCATTCATTTCCGCCAGATTTTGAGTTACAATCATTTTCCCCCCATTATTCCCCTACCTAACCTCCCAGAATAGCAGTCCCACAAGATATCGCTTCCTCCAATCTGCTCTCTCCCATACCTTCTCCCATACCCCCATCGACTTTTCCATTAGAGGAAGATGAATCTTTGTGTCCCAATGCCTGCACATCTTATCTCCCAATTATAGGCAAAAGAGTATTAATAATACTATTTATATATATATTTGAAACATTTAATGTTATGACCTTGAATTTCAGATCCATTTCCTTCCTCCCTTGTCACCCATTCCTTCTTGGGATATAAGTAATTAAGTATATGTTGTACATGTCTAGCTATGCAAAACATTATCATGGTAGATATATTGTACAAGGCTGCTTATAATTCCCTCCCACTCATCCCACCCCCCACCTGGTCCATTCCCTACATGATCCTGTCCCTCTTCTATAGTGGGTACTTCCAACCTCCCCTCGCCCCAAGGATGCCCTCCCATCCATCATCTCTCCTCTCATCCCCCTTCCCCCTATCCTGCTGCAGGTTGAGATATCCCATTTAGTATGTATGTCATTTTCTTCCTGAACCAAATTCAATGTGAATGTGGTTTTGCCTTTTTATCCTTCCTTATTCTCCCCCTCCTTTGCAACCACTTCCCCTTGCTTCTTCTACATGGGATAGTTTACCCTACCCTGTCTCTCCCCATCTCCTCTTGCCACTTTCCTCTCTCACCTCATAGTTTCATCCCTTGAGTATTCTCCCTTCCCAACAAATTCAACCTATGCCCCCTATCCATATATAACTGTAACCATATACACACACATTCACATATGTATTCATATGACCACACACCCTTCTTCCATTATTTTCATAGTGAGAAAGATATCATCAGTCACAGTTATTGCTTTTCCATATAGGAATGTAAATAGTTCAACTTTGATAAGTTCCTTTGATTTCTTTTCCCTGATTACCTTCTCAGGCATCTCTTGCTTCTTGTGTCTGGATGTCAAATTTTCCATTCAATTCTGGTTTTTTCCTCAAGAATGCTTGAAAGTCCTCTATTCCACTGAATGACCATATTTTCCCCTGAAACAAAATACTCAGTTTTGCTGGGTAGGTGACCCTTGGGTTCATTCCCAGTTCTTTTGCCCTCTGGAATATCATATTCCATGCCCTTCGATCCCTCAGTGTAGAAGCTGCCAGGTCCTGGGCTATTCTGATTGTGTTTCCACAATATTGAAATTGTTTCTTCCTGGCTGCTTGTAGTATTTTCTCCTTGATCTGGGGATTCTGGAACCTGGCTATGATATTTCTGGGAGTTTTCTTTTTGGGATCTTTTTCAGGAGGTGATCGGTGGATTCTTTCAACCTCTATTTTGCCCTCTGGATCTAAACATCAGGGCAGTTTTCCTTGAGAATTTCTTGAAGGGTGATTTCTAGGTTCTTTCCTTGATCATGGCTTTCAGGTAGTCCAATAATTTTTAAATTGTCTCCTGGATCTATTCTCCAGGTCAGTGGTTTTTCCCATGAGATATTTCACATTGCCTTCTAATCTTTCGCTTGTTTGGATCTGCTTAACAGCATCTTGATTTCTCATAAAGTCACTAGCTTCCATTTGTTCCAGTCTAACTCTGAAGGAATGAATCTCCTCAGTGAACTTTTGAGATTCTTTTTCCATCTGGCAAATTCGACTTTTTAAGGCATTCTTCTCCTCAATGCCCTTTTGGGCCTCCTTTGCCATTTGAGCTAGTCTATTTTTTAAGGTGTTGTTTTCCTCAGTCAGGCTGTTGACCTCATTTCATACTTTTCCTGCATCCTTCTCATTTCTCTTTCTAATTTTTCCTCCACTTCTCTTATTTGATTTTTAAAGTCCTTCTTAAGGTCCTCTATGGCCTGCAACCCGCTCATGGTTTCCCCTGGGGCTTTTGGAGCAGGACTCCTGACCTCACAGTCCTTTTCCTGCTCTATGCCCCCAAAATAGGAGTCTAGGGTTGCATTTTTCTGTTTCCTTTGCCTTGGCATGTTGCCACTTAATTGCTTGACTTTTGGGCTTGTTGCCACACTATGGCTTTAAGGCCAGATAGAGGAATTTTCGTCCCGAACGTGTGGGGGGCAACTTCCGTTTCTGGCAAGCTGTAAACCCACCCACAACTTCCACCCTAGATCACAATCCAGATCCAGGGAGGTTAAAGCAAGAGCGATTACTCCCCAAGACTGATCGCTGGATCTCCCCACGATTTGTAGGCTGGGAGCCGGAAATGCCTATGAAAACTACAAAATGGCGTGTCTCCTCAGTAGCTTCTAGCCCCCAGGGGAGGGAGCTGACGCATTCCCCAAATACAGGTCCCAAAGTCCATAGGACACTAACCTCTTACTTTGTCCTAGGCAAGTCTATGTTGATAATTCTGGAGTCTCCACAGTTCCTGGTGTTCTGGGGTTCCTCCAGCCGGCTGCTGGCCCTGCCGCCCTGGGGCTAAAACCTCGGCTCACGTGGACCTGGGCTCGCTCGGCTCCTGCGCTCTGCGTGCTGCCGGCTCCCAGACCACTGCGCTGGTCCTTCCTGCAGGGTGCTGGGCTGTCCTCAGCGGGAGGTTAGCTTCTCTTTGTCGTTCTGTGGGTGCTGGGGCTCCAGAAGATTTTCAGAGTCCTTTTTTACATAGTTTGTGGAGAATCTGGGGGCAGAGAGGCTTGGACGAGCTGTTTCTACTCCGCCATCTTGGCTCCGCCCCCTGTCTGTCTGTTTTGGGGCTATGTTGATTTCACAGGCAGAAAGTGAATTGATGAGGATGCCAGCAATGTGAATGAATGTTATTGTGGCTTGGTTAAGTTTTGTCTTCCCAGGAACAGAAACTGAAGGACTTGAGGTGGATTAGACACTGTGAGCCTCAATATGGAACAGGAACTGCATGAAGAGCTAGACAAGGAATTGGAAGCTGTCTGCCTTTGAACTCAGGTGGCAGTTGGTGAGATTTGGGCAGGAGCTGGGACCATAGAAGAGGAACCATGGAAGCTGAGAGCCTGCCTTGAGTCAAGATGAAAAGATCTCTCCTTGGGTATTTAATGCTGACTGATGAGATTGTAACTTACTTGTGACCTAGGGGTGGATGGTGTTTGTACTTTCCAGTACCCCTTAAGAGGGTACTTAGTAGTGACTGATGATATTGTAACTTGATTGCACCCCATGGGTGGAGGCCTTTGACCTTTGGACTTTGTGTCAATTAAGGAGACTTGCTTCCTTAAGGGTGATTGAATTAAGGATTTACTAAATTAAGGACTTGTGGTCATTTTAGTGATAAGTTGTGAAATTAAAACATTCTGAATGTTGTACTTTGTTTTCTGTGAATGTTTTGTCTTGATTTGTTATTGAATAAATAGAGTTCACTATACTGTGTAATCAGAATCTTGAAAGCTGATCACTGCAGCAGTCCTCTGGAAAGCTGTTCATCCTTGGCTTCACATAAATTTAAATAAAAAATGAGGGGGAAAAATTGCCATGTACACAATAGAACATAAGAGAGGATTCAATATAAAACAATAAATTTTCTTTTCAAGAAAACTTATACTATGCATTGTTTTCAAAGCTGTCTAGCTTTTCTTTGCTTCCTTGTTGGTTTTCTTTTGTTCTCTGCTCTGTCTTCCCCCGCCCCCCATTTTCCCCTTCCCCACCACAAAGGCTATAATCAAAAGGATATATGTACACATACATATACAAAGATATTTATAAATATACACATATATACATAGACACTCACACACATATATTTTAGACTTTACTCTGCTTATTTCCACCTGTCATCTATTTCTCTGAAACTGGATAGCATCTTCCTTCATAAGGCCAATTCTTTCAATGTTTTTCTATATGGAAAGCTCATCATTTCCTGCACCATAGGAATATTCCAACCCAATCACATTCCATCCAGGAGATAGTTTATGAAAGTTCTCTTCCAATTTTCTACATTCCTTCTATTTTTGGCTACATAGTTTTTATTTATACAAGAAAATTTTAATTTAAAATAACTGAAATTATCCATTTTACACTTCAATAATGCTCTCTCCTTATAATATAATTTAAGGTCTGATACTGATGAATCCTTTATATTTTTTTTCCCTAGTTTCTTTGAAGTTCCTGATCTTTTTGTTTTTCCAAATGAACTTTGTTATTATTTTTTTCTAATTAGTTAAGATAATTTTTTTTAGTAATTTAATTGGGATGACATTGAATACATAGGTTAGGTAAAACTGTCATTTTAAAAATTATATTGGCTTTACCTACCCATGAACAAATATTATTTCAGTTATTTAGATCTGAGTTTATTTGTATAAAAATGCTTTATGTTTATGTTCATATAGTTCCTGTGTCTGTTTTGGCAGGTATAGGCTCAGGTATTTTATGCCCTCTAGTTATTTTAAATAGTCTAAAACAATATTGAATAATATTGTTGACACACAGTATAGTTCCTCTATTTTTCTCTTTTGATTAAATCTATTTTAATTTTTATCTTTCTCTGAGATCATGGTTACTAACCCTGATTTTTTATATAATAAATTCTACTCCTGCCCTTTATTTTATTTTTGTGTGAATCTCTTATTTCTATAATGCTTCCTAAAAACAACATATTGTTAAATTCAATTTTTTAATCTACTTTCTGTTTCTGTTTTGTGGGTGGATTCATCCAAGTCACATTCTAAGCTACAATTACTTCTTGTGTATTTTCCTCCTTCCTATTTTTCCTCACTTCTTCTCATTCTATTTATCCTAGCCCTCCTCACTTCTCTGCTTTACTTCTACTTGCTGTTACCTTGGTCTCCTATTCCTTAACCTACCCACCCTCCAAGAGTACCTCCCTTATTCTCTCCACCAGTCCTATTCCCTCACCCTCTTATTTCCTTCTTAATTTAGAAGACTTTTATACCCTTCTAGATATATATGTTGTTCTCTCTTTAACCCGTTCCTGATCAGAGTAAAATTCTAACACTACTTGCCCCCCCCACTAGCTTCTTCTGTATCAATTTTTCTTTTTATGCCTCGTTTGTATGAGATAATTACTCCTTTTCATCTCTACCTATAGAGTTTTATTTTTTTAGAATCACCCCATTATACTCAGGTCAACCTAAGCCTTTCAAACTACCCAAATAATGATGACAATCATAAGAATACTAATATTTATATGCATAAGACGTAAACAAATTTACCTTATTGAGTTTCTTATAATTGGTCTTTAATATTTACTTTATATTTCTCCTGGATGTCAAATATTCAATTTTCCCTTAAGTTCTGGGAGTTTTGTCACAAAAACCTGAAAATCATTAAGTTCATTAAATATCCATTTCTTTCTTCATTCAGGATTATGCTTAACTTTGCTGGGTAAGTTACTCTTGGTAGTAACCCAGTTTTTTTTTTTTTTTTTGCTCTAATCATTGGTAATTTTGGAGAGAGCAGTTTTATTTGGAAAACAGTGATTTTTCTAAAGGCTAGTTACAATTTCTTCCCCCTTATTTATTAGCCTTTGATTTAATTAGGATACATGATGATTTCCCCTCCATCTTCTTCCTCTCCACCCTTTTATGTGCTCTCCCATTCTGTAACCACAAAAAAACTGATTCACTTGTAGGTAGTCCTTTAAGGTTTAGCACATAATGTTTCAGGCTTTATCCTCCGCCATCACTTTTATTCGACTGCTGTTTTCACCTTTGTTTCCTTGTATACTTTTAGAAAAAGATCTCTTAATATTCCCTCTGTTGTTATTTTGTTGCTATTATTCTTGGTTCCTGCATTTGTTTACATTTTTTGTATATCTGTTGTCTTAGTTGTTTTAAAATAAAATAATTTGTTTAGGTTTGGATTTCCTTTCCAGGAATGTTTTGAATGCCTCTTTTTATTGAATGTCCATCTTTCTTCATTAATGTTTAGGCTCAGCTTTGCATGGTATGTCAGCCTGGATTTCATCTTGAGTTCCTTTCCTCTCAGAACATGTTATTCCATTTTCTCCTGCTGTTTCTAATGGGTATAGAATAGTCTTGTGTTATTTGAATTTCCTTTCCTTTATATTTGCAGCATAGATTTGTTTTGTTTTGATTGTTTCTCTGGAGGCTATTCTGGACAGTTTTCTTGCATTATTTCTAGCATTATGGTGTTTAGGTTTTTTGACTTGTCATGTTCATCTGGAAGATTAACAATCCTTAAACTGTCTCTGTTTCTTGTCTTCAAGAGTAATGTGTTTTGCTTATATGAAACATGTTTTCTTTTAACATTATTGGTTTTTGCTTCTCTTCCTCCAGATTGTCCCTCACTTCTTGGCATTTGCATTCCTAACAGTTATTCTCTTTGGTTAGATTTGCCACTATGGATTCAAGTGTTTCTATTCTGTTGATTATTTCTGCTGTTCAGGCAATCAATTTTGCTCTCACAATTCTTATTTCTCTTTTATGCCATTCAGAAATTTTGTGATATTTTCCATACTTTCTTGGTAACCCACAGGATCCTCTACGTTTATCAGGCATTGATTATTTTTCCTTTGTCTTACGATTTTTAGTTATAGATATCTAAATGAGGATTGGTTTTGTGTGTGTGTGTGTGTGTGTGTGTGTGTGTGTGTATTTTAGATAATCTGGGAGCCATAATCCTATTATTAATAACATAACAGAATAACATTTCCTGTTGATTGTCTACTTTTATACTCAAGGACTTCAGCTGACTTTTCTTCCTCCTGGGATTTTTGTCAATTTTAGTCTTTTTTCTTATATTTCCTTATAGTTCACTTTTTGATTCCTTTCCTTTTTGATAAAGGTTTCCTTAGGGTCTGGACCTCAAAGCTGTCTCAAACTCCTCCCACACTGGGCAGTTGGTAAGAAAGGCCAGGTTTCATTTCACTCCTCCATTACCTTTTGGTTCCTCAGTGTTCTCCAGTACCTTTGCTTCTAGCCTCCACTAATTGTGTTCCCCAAATTTTAGGGATTTTCTGTACAGTTCCATTTAATCACTTGATGGTCAGATTAGCTTTAACAAAGAAACATTTACTTTAAAGAAATAGCAAGAAAAAATATACTACACCTCCCCTTACAACCAACATGTGGAGGCATCAGTATTTCCTACACCATTATAGTTTCTGTGGAGGTAGATTAGGTTCAGTTTGGTTCAGTTCTTATATTGCATAGTTCCTTTCAATTCCAAGTCCAAAGCCTCATGGGTCCTTCTTAGAGCCCATTTGCTTAGCTTCCCATCATTTCTGCTTCTTATGCTCTCCTGAGTATCCAACTATTTCTCCTCTGGGCAGCAGGTAGTTGTGATACATCATCTTTGCAGGGCATTTATTCTCTAGGGAAGAAGGTCCATGAACTTTAAAAAATATATATTTTGATAGCTGTATTTCAATATGATAGCTTTTCTTTTGAATTCTATGTATTTCATTTTATGCATTTAAAAATATTACCCTGGGGCGGCTAGGTGGCACAATGAATAGAGCGCTGGCCCTGGAGTCAGAAGGGCCTGAGTTCAGATCCGGCCTCAGACACTTAACACACACAAACAAAAACCTAGTCGTGTAACCTTGGGCAAGTTACTTAACCCCAATTGCCCTCCAAAAAGCAAAAAAAAAAAAAAAAATATTACCCTGAGAAGGATGTCAATAGGCTTCACCAGACTGCCAAAGGAGGTCATGACACAAAAAAGTTAAGAACCTCTACTCTAGGGCTATTTTGTAGAATGACAGATGATCAAATTTCATAACTAGTATGGGATAGTTCTCCATTGACCCATTATCTTGGGTTTTTCATGGGTATTAAGATTTCATATTCATATTTTATCCCCTAATTGGAGTTCCTGAGAGTAAACTCAAGTGTCATATCATTTTTTTTCTCCCTGAACTATTCCAAAAAGAGAACACAGATTTTTCTTTGAACTGCTGCTCTTCATCATAGATTCTAAATTATAGATAAGCCAGACTACTAACTATTCCTTAGTTTCACTCTACTGTCCCCCATCTCTGTGCATTCATTTAAGCTGTTCTCCATGCTTGGATTCTATTCCTTCTGTATCTCTGGCTGTTGAAATCATTTCCTTATTTCAAATTCAAGCTCAGATGCCAGCTAGTCTATGAAGATATCTGATCACTATACCTCCCCAGCTAAACATGATATCTCTTAAATTTCTCAAAGGATTTGGGACACCTCCTTTGCAATTGTCATATTTTACCTTATATTATTCTTAATTGTACATATGTCTGAACTCTCTTCCTTCCTCCACAAATAGATTGTAACTTCCTTGGGGGCAAGTATTCTTTCTTATTTTTTTTTAATTCTCATTACCCAGGGCAGTGCTTTGCATATAGTGGTTGTTTAATAAATGCTTATTGAATGAATAGATTTATAGTTCAACTGGAAAACTGATCATTTCTGAGATGGGCAAAATAAATGAAATATCTTCCCCTTCAAAAATAATTGGGGGTTAGTGTTAGGGGGAAGGCAGAGAGAGACAGAGAGAGGGAGAGAGAGAGAGACAGAGAGATTTGTGCTTTCTGTGTGTTAGAGATGAAGTGCAGATGTGAAGGACGTAAAGTATTTGAAGGATTACTATGCAAAAATGAGTGCTACCAAACCCATGAGAGGTACAGTCACATTAAAAACATGAAGACATACTTTTTGTAGGCAGCCTTTTGAATGTAGACATACTTTTGTATGACAGCCTCATGGCCATACGTGGCCACCAGAGGGAGATCTTGACCACTGCCTACCTTCTCATTGCCTTAGTCTTTTCAGTACTTTGATCTAAATGTTTCTCTTTCATTGTGTTTTAGAACCATAGACTGATTCAGTTAGAAGGGACTCTATCGATAATCTAGTCCAATCATGCCACTTTATAGCAACAGGAATTGAGGCCCAGAAAGAAGTGGTCTGCAGATACAATTCATAACAAATTTCTTGATTCCTAGTCCTGTATTCTTTCCCTTGTATCACAATGCCTTTATTGACATAATTGCTTTTTCTCTTTGCCATATTTTCTTCTATTAAAATATAAATACCTGATATAGGACAGTAGTAACATGTATTTTTCAAAGACTTTATGTTTAATGCCTGTTTAGTAGTCACACTCCCCCCAAATCTAATAAAAAGTAGATACCCCATGAGCCCTCCATCCAGACAGTCATCAAATGCATCATATCAGGTTTAGGAAGGTAGGAGATTCTTCTAATCTTCTTGATTTAGCTAGGGTTACAACTGAAGGGGAAATTTTGTTCACAATGACCTCTGGGGTCATCAATAAAATTGGATTTTGAAAGGTCACATCTGAGATCTGGAGATGAAAATAACTAAGGAGAAATTTTTTACAAGGTGGCACAGCCCTATAAGAATAGATAAAGGAAAGATAAAATTCCATGTGAGCTGATGTTTGTGATTAATGTTAACCACAACAAAAGGTCTCTAAAGGACAAGACGAAGATGAAGGAAAGGATAAGATGCTTGCTTAGACTAACTAGAAAATGACGAGAGATCATGGAGAAAAGGTGGAGCTTCTCAACCTCATATTTTGCTTTTGTTTTCCCTGCCAAGGAGAATGATCTGATTTGGGAGAACAGGACAAGAATTAAGAAGAAATTGAAATACATAACATGTGAGAAGATGGTAAGAGACAATATAACTTTCTTCAAAGATCTCTACTTACTAAGACCAGAAGAACTTGTAATGTGGTTGCTTGGCTCCTATTGGTGATCTTTGAGGAATTCTTTCAAACATGAGAAGTGCCACAGAATGGGAGGTGAGCAAATATTGTAATACTTTTTAAAGAAAGGAAGAAGGAGGACAATTCACACTATAAGACAGTGAACTTGACAACAATTGCTTATAAAATTCTAGAACATATCATGAAAAGAATGGCTTCTGAGTTCTTTAATGTCATTAGGTCAGGAAAGTAACCACTGGTCCCTAAAGGTCTAGGCCAGCAGAGTTAAAGTTATGACAAGTCCTATGACTCTAGAAAGGCCATTACATAGAAAGGATTAATTTAACTAAATTGGAAAAGCACATCCCCAGATTAGATCACGGAATCCCAAAATCTCAGAATTGAAAGAAACCCCAGAAGCTACTCAGTCTAAATCACATTGGAAAAAAAGAACACCCTTCACAAAATGCCCAAAGAGTTGCTATTTCTTCTTTGCTTAAAGACTTCTAGTGATGAGGTCCCATAACCTCTGAAGACAACCTCCATTGTTTTTTAATATCTCCAATTATTAGGAAAATTTCCCTCCTTATCTAAGCATTATAGCTAAAGCTAAATACAAAGAGAAGCCCCACCATCTTATACCCAGAGGAGCAATACCTGTAAGCAACCAGCAGTGACAACAGGACTAGTGGAGCAAGACTGAGCAGAAGCCACATGAACCTAGAATGAAGCAATACCCAGTGGAGACTATGCTTCTGGCAGAAACAAGACATATGGTAGGAGCTACATGCTACATAAGACCAGGTGGGATAGCAGCAGCTGTGCAGTGTCAAAGGTATAAGTTGTCTCCCCAAATGTGTTCCCTACACGTGTGCCCTCTATATGTTTCCTACATTTTTCCATTCTTCCCCAGATGGTTTATGTATTTGTGGGAAAGCATGACTCAGTTTTGTTGGGGAAATGTTTTATTGCTACTTCTCTTACTATGCTTTTTCATTAAATGTCTTTGCTTTAAACCAGTTGAGTCTTCTGACTGACTAGTAAAGATACCATTGGGGGCGCTTGTGGTATAGTGTTTTACATGGATGTAGACCCATTTTTAATCTGTGGTAACCTTGTTGAGGAGCCCATTCCAAGTGGAGGGTACCCCAAAGTTCTTCAGTGATAATTGTCTTCATTAACATTTCAGTTCAGATGCCACCTACTTCATGATGCCATTTTTTATTCTACTATTTGCTAGTATTTGGGGTTTTTTTTGAAGGGGAGAAGGCAGAGCAATTGAGGTTAAGTGACTTTCCCAAGGTCACATGGCTAGTAAGTGTTAAGTGTCCGTAAAGCCAAGCACGAGCAGCTTTCCAGAGGATTGCTAATGTGAACAGCTTCAAGGTTCTCATTACATAGTATAGTGTCTATTTATTCAGCAATAAATTAGATGCTCTCCAATACAAGGGGCATGGAAGATCTTCAGATTCCCATTACCATTACAGCATCTGAGATCATATTTGAACTCAGGTCCTTCTGACTCCAGGGCTGGTGCTCTATTCACCACGACACCTAGCTGCCCCTTTGCTAGTGTTTCTTCTTTCTTGACTTTCTGTATTCATTTTGTATTGATCCTTGCCTCTAACCCCAAAAAGAGTACAAGTTACTTGCGAGGAAGGCATTGTTATATTTTTATTTTTGTATCCACGGCACCTAACATAAGATTCTGCATATAATAGTGCATGATTAATGTTTTCTGAATTAAGTTTCTGGTGAAAACTCCTTTGCATATTTTTTTTTGGCTTCATCATCTGAGGAAGAGGTAGCCCTTCTTATTGTCAACACCAATCCTTCTACTTGTGTCCTAGATCTATTGCCCCCTTTCCATCTCCTCTAGCCAGTTGCCAGTTTGAGCCTTCCCTCTTTCATCTTCATAATCTTCCTACCTACTGGCTCTTTCCCAACACTCACACTCTGGTGTCCCCCTCTTTAAAAACAAAACAAAAATAAAAAAAAAACCCTTAATCCTAGTTTTCCCTCAATTATATCTCTTCTCCTTTGCACAAACACATGAAAAAAGTAATCCATTCTAGTTTCTTCTGGTTTTTCACCTCTCTGCTTATTTCTCAGTCCCTTGCAATCAGGCCTCTAACTCTACCACATTGCTAAAACTTAGATAATTCCATTTTGAACATATTGAGTTTGAGATGTCTATGAAAGATGCAGTAATATGCAGTGTAAGGGATGTTAAGGAGCTCACAGTGGGAGTATGAGTTTCTTCAGAAAAATAAAGAAGTGAGAGGTCCTCTTCTGGATGGAGGGGTGGGGTTTGTAGAGAGAACAGAAGATTTGAAATAGCTAGAGTGTGATAATCTATCAGTATACTACTAGGTATATGCCTCAAAGAGATCAAAGAAAGGAGAAAAAGACTCATATATAGAACACATTTTATAGCTACATTTTTTTGTTATAGAATAGAACTGTAAACTTAATGCTTATATATCACTTGGGGAATGTCTGAACAACTTATAGTCTATAAATGTAATAGAATATTATTGTACCATAAAAAAATCACAAAAGGTACAAATTCAGAGAAACTTGGTGAGATTTGTATGGACAGATGCAATATAAAGTGAAGAGAAACAAGAAAACAATTTATGCAATTACTATAATATTGTAAAGAAAAATAACTGTGAAAGTCTTTAAAATTGATTAGTGGAATGACTTATAATGACTCCAAAGGACCAAGGAAGTATGCTAACCACCTCCTGACAGAAAAATAATGTGCAAATAATGCAGCATGAGACATATTTTGGGGCATGCCCAAGTGTGTTTTGTTTTGCTTGACTATGTTTATTTATTATAAGGGAGGTTTGAGAAAATTTAAGAGGAACTGAAGGGGAGATAAAAGAGTTAGCAATAATGATGCAAAAAAAAAAAAAGAAATGAAAGAAAAGAGGGTTATTGAAACATTTTAAAAATGCATAGAACACAAAGAATTTTAGAGGGTAACCCAAACAGGACAGCTTTGAAACTAATGGGTTGAATATATATTTTTTTTTAAATCCAAATTGTACATAATAGAGAATTGATTTACTATGCAATCCTCTTTTCCTATTCTTTGTATATAGGAATATTCTTGATGGTGTTTGTTGAGTTCAGAATAATGAAAGAAATGTATTTAAAACAAAATCAAGGAAGAATAAAAGGATTTTCATACAGTAGTGAAGACCTGCTTCAGATTAAATGACATGAATTTGTAGTGGACACAGTTAGCATAGTTGCATGACTTTTTCCAGTAATGATAAGCAGCATAGAAGCAGCATTGCAAGAGTCAGATGATGGGCTAACTCAGGATTGAGGTTTGGCAAAGCATGAGTGCTGGTCAGAAAAGTTGATAAGGGATGCAAGGGTAGTAGTATAGATTGGTATAGATGACTTAAACTATAAGGAAGGGAGAAAAAGGAAACCAAGGTAGAGGTGATGAATAGAGAAGAACAGAGAAGGATAGAGGGATTGAACAAATAAGTGAGGTGTTTTATCCTCAAAATATAGATGTGGACTAGTTAATAGTACTTGGTGAATTCAGAAATGAGTAGCTAAAAAGTCCAAAGGATGTTGATTAATGAATTAACATCAGTCTGAAGGGAAATTTCTAGTGGTTTCCTATGGTTTTGTCATGTTCAACATTTTTATTAATGGCTTGGATAGAAGCAAAGATGTCAAACTTATCAAACTTACAGATGATATCATTAAGGTGAAAAAATTTTAAAGGAAATTTAATAGAGATAAATATAAAGTCTTGCATAAAAATACAGGATTGTGGAAATTGTAATTCAGGTGAAAAAGACATGAGTTTTAAGCTCAATTATAAGCTCAATGTGAATCATCAGCGTGATGTGGAAACTAGAAAAGTTAATGTGACTTTAGGTTACATCAATTATTGTTGTCCTTCGGTTTTGAAGAGGAGCAATGACTTCACAGGTGATATCTTGGCTTGCTTGTGAATTGAATTTAAGTGAGGCAAAGTTCTCAGCCTTACTCTCTCTTTGTGAGTCATCAAAGTCCAGTGGCAAGACAAAAGTCAGGATGACTAGCAATGACTCAGGATGCAGTGAATGCCCTTGGCACCTCTGATGCCCTCTCCACAGCACCTGCTTCAACTGCCTTCTTGGCTGCTGGAACAAGTTGTTCTCATTTGCTCATTCCTCTGGGGAAAGTTTTCATGTGCTTTAGGGTAGATATCCCCCTAATTCATCAGAAGATTTCAGACCTGTCAGTTACCCTCACTCTGGTTAAGCCCTCCTGCCAAGACATTTTAGCCAAGGTGTATGCTACAGCTTCTTGGAACCACAGGTAAGATTTGGGTGAAGGTGGACATCAAAGGTGGATGAGCAGCCTTGAAAAGGGCTGGCAGCCCTGTCACCAGAGGTGCTAGTCCTCCCTAAACATCTTACACACCCACACCAAGATAATATGAACTGAGTGTCTAGAATAAGGAAGATAATAATGGGAAATGTTTAACAAAATAAACAAAATTACAACATAGATAACCTAGATAACGCTAATTTGTAAATTTCAAAGTCAATAACACCTCAGGGGATCTGTTTCTATGTGAATTTGATGTCATTGCTAGAGGTGAAAGAACACAGCCTAGGAATGAGAAGTCCCAGATTCTCAAATTCCATCTCTAATATCACCTTAACATCTGTGTGACCTTGGACAAGTCACTTAACTTCCCTAAGTCTCAGATTCCTTATATATAAAATAGGGGATAACAATAATTACATCACTTACTCACAGAGAAATTGTAGGATTTGGGTCTGAAAAGGACCTTAGAGATAATTTAACTCAAGAGTCAGTAAACTACTGGTTGCAAGTCAAATTTGGCCCTCCCAGGCCAGTGAGATAAGAATGTTTTTTACATTTTTAGATAAAGTTTTATTATATTCAGAAATTTAAAAACCATTGTTAGCTTGTGGGCTGTACAAAAACAGGATCAGAGTAGTTTGCTGAGCCCTTATTTCTAGTCCAGTCACTCATTTTGCAGAAGAGAAAACCGAGGCCAGAAAGGTTATATTTGGTCAAGTTCACATAAATAGCAAGCAGGGTAGATGGGATTTGAACTCAGGTCTCTGTTCTCAATAAAATTCATTTTCTACTTATACTATAATTGCAAAGGGTTATTGTAATCAATAAGATAATACATATCTAGTGCTTTATATAAACTACTATTGTTACTTATTTAGTAGGGGTAAGGCTCACCTCTACCACCTGAGTCTTAGGACAAACAACACAAAACAGAAACAAACACCTTCAGTCCCATTCTTCAGAGCCAGGATAAAAAAGAGAAGTAGGGGAAGGCAAATCCTTCCTCTTTTTTTTTTTTTTTTAAAAAACCATACATCCTTTTTATTGTTAAGTCATAAAGAGGTATCAAAATTAAAAGAGCAAAATTACAGGAGACTTAATATAACTACTAGGAGAATTGAAGGAAGTGGCAAAGGGACTAGGCGCAGGGTAGAATTAATGAACATGGGAAGGATAAAGTTGGGTACAACAGTGAACATGTGTTGGAAGATACTAAGGGAGAGGATTTGGTGAAAAGTTTGATCAAAGACAAGCGCCTAGGTAAAGAAATAATGGGACGAGAGTTCTAAAACCCCAATATGTGCTTAAGAGTCGTCCTCGCCATTGGCGCTGTCTCTGTCATCCTCTCCTTCTTCAGCTTCTTTTTCATCATCCTTGATCAACTCCAGCTGGTCATCCCCCCCCCCCCCCCATCTTCATTATCATCATCATCCAGTAAATCCTTCCTCTTGCATTAGGGAATGCAGTGGGCTCCATGTTAGGCAAACTGATCATGCTTAGAAGGTCCTTTAGAGAAACCCAGATTACACATTTTGCCCTATTTGAAATTTATGGCCCCAGCAAATAGGTGAGAATACATTTTTTTTTCTTTTTTTCACTCCAAATTCAGAACAATTCTCTATGGCCTCTGAGGTGGCATAAACAATGTCATTTGACTTACTTCTCTAGTACCATACAGTAAAGTCTCAAAATAGCCAATATCACATTATCATATATAATTCCACCTGTACAGATAAAAATCAGTATTTCCAATTCCAAGATTTTGCAGAGTCACTGAACAAGGAACATTTCAAAGTTCTCAGAATAAGTCAACAAAATAAGAAGAATTTTACAAAATTTACCAACTATTTCTTCCTTATTCACATAAGAATATATGCAATACATAAGCAATATAAAGAGCAAAGACAAAGAAAACTGGTTTCCATCTCAAACAGAAACCTCATGGAGCTTTCCAAACTACATGGAACTCACCCCACAGGGATTTTTAGGGCAGGAAATGTTTTTCTATTAATTTTGCCTTTGTATCTTCAGGGCCCAGCACAGGTTCTGTTGTAATGTAGGAGCCTAAAACATGCTTGTTGATTGAACTCAGGTCCTGTTCTTTCCTCCCTGACTGTGTCTTTTTTGTTTCCTTCACTGATTCCTTTTCTTCCCACTCATTGAATGCAGGCATTTTCCCAAGGTTTCTTCCTAGCCCTCTTCTCCATTTTTCTCTCTCATTTGGTGGTCTCATCCAATCCCACAGCTTCAACTATCGTATCGCTTCAGTGAAAATGTGTGTCTCTAACCCCAACCTTTCTCCCAGACTGAATACATACATCTAGCACAAGACATCCTTCTAGAATCCATAACTCAACAGGTACAAAATCAAAATCTCTCCCTTTTTTTCAAAACCTGTTGTTCCTAGTTTCTCCATTTCTGATACTATACTGCTTTTGGCCATAAACTTTAAAACTCGGTGATCTTCTCCCACCAAATCCTATCAATTCTACCTCTGCTTTGTCTTTTGCATCCCTCAGAGAACTAATTCTGCTTTGAATTTATCACAGAATCACAGATTTGTAACTAAGAATAGTCCCCTTCATTTTACAGATGAGAAAGCTGGCCCAAAGAGGCCTCAATAGGTTAAACAATCTGTTCAAGGTTAAGTAGCTAAATAATGGCAAAGTTAAATCGTGGCAGAATCAGGTTTTGGAGCCCGGTTTTCTGTTTCCAAACAAGCATTCTATCTTCTACTTTTCCACATTAAAAGAAATTTTAAATCACAGAATTTCTCATTGGAAAGGGACCTCCAGAATCATCTACTTCAATACATACCTAAACAATGAGCCCTCCTATAATATACCTGCATTGTCATCATCCAGCCTTCCTCTAAAAAGATTGAGGTGAATCCTACTTCCTCTAGAAGCAACCCATTCCACTTTTGTAATGCTCTAATTGTTAGGAAGGGTATCTAGGTGACACAATGGATAGAGTGCTAGGCCTGGAGTGAGGAAGACTCATCTTCATGAGTTCAAATCTGGCTTTATTATCCACGTGACTCTGGGCAAGTCACTTAACCCTGTTTGCCTCAGTTTCCTCATCTATAAAATGAGCTGGAAAAGGAAACAGCAAACCATTCCAGTATCTTTGCCAAGAAAAACCCCAAATGGGGTGACAAAGAGTCTGACACTACTGAACAACGGTTAGGAAATATTCCATAATATCAAACCCAAGTTGACTGCTTTGCAACTTCTATCCATTGCTCATAGTTCTATTCTCTAGAGCCAAATAGAACAACTTGAACTCCTGTTCCCGGTGATAAGCTTTCAGGTACTTGAAGACATCTTTCTCACCTGAGTTTTCTATTTTCTTTTTCTTTTAATTTTTTTTTTTTTTTTTTGCTTTTTGGAGGGGGGAAAGTAGGGCAATTGGGGTTAAGTGACTTGCCCAAGATCACATGGCTAGCTTTGTGTGTGTGTGTGTGTGTGTGTTGTGTCTGAGGCCACATTTGAACTTAGGTCCTCCTGACTCCAGGGCCGGTGCTCTATTCACTGCACCACCTAGCCGCACCAAAGTTTTCTATTTTCCAGGCTAAACATTCCCAATTCCTTGATCCTTGTGGGTATGTCTTAAAGCCATCCACTATTCTGGTTGTCCTCAGTACTGTAAGCTCTCCAGTTTATCAGTGTTCTTCCTAAAACATGGATCACAAAGCTAAACCTTCTCGCCTTCTCATTATCTTTCATGTAGAATGTGGCCATAGTCTCATCTCTGCTGATCCAGATTGGATTCTCCACTCCTTGCACCTAGAACAGAAAAGAATGAATGAAAAGGTCATGCTCCTCTAATTGCTTACGGTATCATTCTTTATATCTGAATCATGGATCCATTTTAACTTTATATATGATGTGTGAAGAGAATTATGATTTTCATATTAATTGATAGGATATGTATAATGAATATACTAATACTTTAGATTTCTCAGAGCTGCCTTTTCTGGCTTGGGAGTCAGAAACTCACAATGCAGCTTGAAATGATCTATCAAGCCCTTGACAATGCTCTCACAATCACTAAATTCCTGTCTCTGTACCTCAAATGAAGTGAATCAAAGAGGATAGAAGCTGCTCCTGTCACAGAACTCTGGTCCTATGCCCCACCAAGTAACGACCCTCAAGACTTGAAATAATCAACTCAAGGACTATTCCCACAGGACTCAGGATCACCTGTATCTTCCTACATTGGTGGGCTTATTGTGGAAACCACTCAGGCCCTGGAAACGGTTGTATTATAATCCACTTTCTTCCTCTCTCCCACTTATGATCTGTGTATATGATCTCTGCCTTTACTTTAGCAGGTAAGGTTTCCTCCTCAAGAGAACTTCAAAGGTCTGCAAATCACATCCCCCATTCTGAAAGTCATTCATTAAACTGCTACTTGTTTCCTGTCACTCCTGTCTCTCATCTACTTTGTGCAACTCCAGCTCTTCACAGGTTAGAGATCAGTCCTGTCTGGACTATATTTAAAATTCTATTAACAGGTGTAAAATTCTATTAACAGACCAAGATCTATACCTAGTTTTTCCAAACTGCTTTCCAGTTTTCCCAGAAGTTTTTGTCAAATAGTGAGTTCTTGTCCAAGAAGCTGAGGTCTTAGGGTTTATCAAACACTAGATTACTACAGTCATTTACCATGGAGTCTTGTATACCCAGTCTATTCCACTCTTTCTTTTAGCCAGTATCAGATTGTTTTGATGATTGCCACTTTCTAATACATTTTGAGATCTGACATGATTAGGCCACCTTCATTCACATTTTTTTCATTAATTCCCTTGATATTTTTAACCTTTTACATTTCCAAATGAATTGTCATTATTTTTTCTAGCTCTATAAAATACTTTTGATAGTTTGATTGATATGGCACTGAATAAGTAAATTAATTTAGGTAGAATTGTCATTTTTAATATATTACATTTCTTGGGGGCCATATGGCCTTGGGGAAAGGGAAGGGAAGGCCCCATGGCCCTTCCCCTTGCAGCATGGTTCTCTCAACAGAAGCTGTTAGTGAAGGAGTCAACTTGCTATAGCAGAAGAGATTGTAGCAAAGTCATAGTAGCTGTTGACTCAGCCCCTTTTGAAGACACTGACAGTTCTGGCTGCATAGCCAATAGAAAAAGATTCTGCCCAATAATGTAGTAGACCAACCTTAACCTTAACAAAATGACCATGCATGTTCCAGTCCTTGCAACTTTTCTGGAAGCAGAAACCCATCTCTTCCATGCGGAAATGCTATCTTAGCAAATTGATGATGTTAGCCCATATGCCAGATATCCATTGTGCCCTTTTTCCTGCTCCAGTGATTTCCTTCCCCACCATAGGTAGCTAGAAGTACCAGCCTAGGAGCACCCATAATTACTCATTGCCTTTACTTTCCCCTTCTCTTAGTGTCCCAAGAAGGAGAAAGGCAGGAAGAACAACACAACTGTTCACATTCCTTATATAAGTTGGGAATCAATAACCTCTAAACTTCTGGTAAGATAGAGGAAGACCATACCTTACCATCTATCTTGCCATTGCATCCAGTCCTTACCATTTGCCCTGACACTATGTCATCTAGATCCCTAGGAACTGTCATCTGTCCTGCTGATCTATCCTAAAGACCCTGTAACTTGCCATCTACCCTGTAACTGAACCCTTGGATTCCCCCAATTTGAGTGTGAACTTGAGAACAATCAGGACTGCCTTGTTTTTTGTTTCTGTTTTTTTTTTTTTGTTTGTTTTGTTTTGTTTTCTATTTGTATCCCCATAGCTTGGTGGCACATAGTAAGAGCTTTATAATGGTTTTTTTCACTCATTTTCCCTCATTCATCCTCTTTAGTGTTCATATCACCCTAACTTCATAATTGATTATTTGTTATGCTAAACATACCACAGAGGAAAAGTACTTGGAAGAATTAAAAATTAAGGAAGTAAAGAGCTCTTAAGGTCACAGTCTTTGGTGGAAAACCCTCCAAAACTTTCTAAGGTGAAATAGTAGTGACAAGTCATCAGCTACAAAATGTCATGGAACATTTTGCTTTGTATCATGAGCTCATTTTATCATGAATGTTTTTCTAAACTGTCATTTGAAATCCTGTTGGTCTAAGTGACTCATAGCAGACAAAAACACAAGCTATTAGCAGCTGTTCTTTCTGTGGAATTTGACAAGATTTCCTGAGCAAAATTTAAAAAAAATAGCAATCTCTTACTTGAGTTTGCTGTTCAGTGGTGCTATCCCAAGCATGGCAATGTTTATACAAACTCAAATATAAGTGAAACCATGCAATCATATTTTAATTATCACCTGAATTTTATTTTGAAATGGTGCTTATATATTAGCCTGTATTTTCAACAGTGTGTTTCCTGGAGAAAAATATCAAGTAAAAATAAAGTAACAGTTATGATTATAATAATTATCTATCTAGAAAGTTTTTTGCGGGGTAGTTTTGGGAGTATGCTTCAGTATTTTGATTTTAGGCTGAAGATGCCATGCACTACTTAAAATACTTCATCCTTTTCTAGTCATTTAAACAGCACCTTTGAAATGGATACCAGTTGGTATGAAGCCTTGCCTATTTTCCTTCCTGGATTAGTTCTGTCTCACTTTCAATTCTCCAAGCTAAATGCACAGTGGATGGTTGCCTAGGCGACAGCCTGTAAACTAACCAGTCTTATTGTATCTAACTGAAGGGTTTTATGTACAAGGAACCTGCTTTAGTTACAAAAACTACTTTGGACCATATGACCTTGGAGAAGATTAAAGAACAATATTCAAGTCAATGGCGTTTTTTTTCAGGGATCACCTGCTAAAGTGTGGATGGACCACTATTCAGTCAATCACTGCAATAAGGAATTAAGATGATGACAGGCTGCCTTTTGATTTGGTGTCTTTCCAACTGTGTGTAAACTCTCTTGGTCAAACAAGCCATAGGTAAGACTTATCTTTCAGTATTTTGTCCAGTTTCAGAGAATGAGCTACAGCAATTTACTTACTAATTTCAAAGGGGGATGTTTGTCCCTGAGGTTAAGCATCAGTTTATACTGTGGATTTAGCTGTGTCTATTTTATGTTCAAATAATACCTTAAAGCAAGGACAAAATATTTTTCTTTCCTTTTTGTAGCCCTTAACCTTACTTAGCACAATAATAGTACTTACTTAGCACATTTTAAAATGTTTTTTTATTTCACTCATTTATTGTAAGAAATTTCCTCTTTGGTTTTTAAAAATAGTGTGATAATTCATTTCAGCCCTCCATGAAAACATCTCCCAAACTCTAGGATCAACTGTTAACCAGCAAGGTAATTATGATGGAAAGATATAATAAATTAACATATAAACAGATACATTTTTCTTGAAATATATTAAGTAACAAATTTTTTTTTTATTTTTCTGGTGACAAGTTATTTGAATATGTTCACTTCACTTCTCATAAACCTTTAAAATTAAACCCATTCTTATGACTGTACAAATAATAAGCACTTCCTTTATTTATAGATATGTTGTGAATATTAAAAATGGAAATGCAATTACATTAATATGGATTTCAGACTTTTATCAAATGAAGGTCTTTATCAAGTATTCAAAGAAGATATCCCTCCTCAAACAAAAGATTTTGTTTTACAAATGCTGGATTCAACAAGTAAGCAAACCAATATACTTACACACTTACATCAAAGAATAGGCTTAAGCAGATATGGAACAAACCTAAAAGCACCCATGGAATGAGAAGGGACAGTTTAAAAACTTTGAGTAACCCAAATTCTAAAAGGAAAACTGAGCACATGCTTTCTTATGAAGCAACTTGGAGAGAAAATCTATGTAAGGTCCGAGAAGCAACTTAGTATCATTTTGCTATAATTGAAAAAGAAATTGCATATAAGTACACTGCTATCTTTAGCTTACCTTCTTTTTGCTATTCTAGTCACTCTTGAATGGTTAAATCACAGACTGTATGGGAGGGAACAGGAGCATGAAAATATTCTCCCCTATAATAAGTATTTGGTTGGGGTAGCTTTAGGAGTAGTTGTTTTGAACAGAATTGAAGGATTGTCCTTCAATTTAAAAACCTAATTTTGATTTTAGGCAGAAGATGCCATATGCCACTTAAAATACTTCATGTGAATGTCACATTGTAAAGAATTAAATCACTACAAATCCTTGATGTTCCTGAGTCATTTCATCTCTGGGCTAGAGAGAGACAAATGGAATGTAGCTCTTGGGAAAAAACAATTATTTCAAAAGTTCTTTGTCCTGTTTCATTCTTAAATGGATAATATAAATGTCAGGTGTCTTATTTATACCTGCTCTTGGAATATTTGAATGTCAGCTTTTTTAAAGGACAAAAATAGTTACCAAAGGCCTTAATTATCTTTCATTTCAGAAAGTTATTTCCTCTTTTCAATACTTGCAGTTCCAAAAACAAGTACATAAATTCAAGATACAAAGCAATTGCCAGAATATGATGAGACAAGAATATACATTAGATGGGAAAATTCCCCAGGGCCAGGATCAAGTCTCATTTATTCCCTCAACCCACACTGCAGTTCCATTCACTCACTGGGTGCTCAGTAAATGTTAATGATTATGATGATTATGATTAAGTGACAGCAATCAACCAAATTTCTGCTTCTTTTCGAAGCAGAAGAAAACAGTCAGGCACACTTCATAAATGCTCCCTTTCTGGATTGCATTACATTAGAAGTGTTTAATTTAGCTCATCTAGACATTGCATCACTTTGAATATAAGTAGGGGAAGACTTGAAGGGATTGATTGGATATTTTAAAATATATTTACTTAGAAACTTAGGAAATACAAGATCTATAGAGAGAGTTACAGATAATTCTTTGCTGTGATGAAAAAAAGGTAAAAGGGAATAGAAAGTGGTCATGATAATCACTTGATTAGAAAGCAAATTGAATTGTAAACATGATTGGGGATAACACTCTATTAGGGTTGATTACCGTTTCTTTGGAGGACTAAGAGACTAAAAACTTGGTTTTTGTGTCAGTTCTGTTACTTTCAATGTTATTTTCACCTTCTACATAATGAAAATGCATGCCACCCAGCAATAGATATCTCTCAACTTCTCTATTTCCATTAATGACACCATTATTCTGCCAGTCACCTGGGCTTGAGATATTTGGAGCCATCTTTAACTCTCCTTCCTTCTATATTCAGTCACAAATACTATTGATTTTTTAAAAAATTATTTCCCATTTTCCCTTTCCTTTTGACCATCTTTTTTAGTCTGAACCCTAATTATCTCAAACATACTATTCAATATTACTTAACTAGTTTTCTTGCCTCTAATCTTTTTCGCCTCTAAACCATTCCACAGATTGCTTCCAGGTTAATGTAGCTCATCTTAAAACACCCATTTCTGTAGAATTAATGGAGTCTGACCACAGATTGAAGCATACTATTTTCACTTTATTGTGTGTGTGTGTGTGTGTGTGTGTGTGTGTGTGTGTGTGTGTGTGTGTGTTTTTCCTTTTGGTCTGTTTTCTCTTTGACAACACGACTAATATGAAATGTATCGTACATGATTGCACATATATAACCTATATCAAATTGTTTACTGTTTTAGGGAGGAAGGAGGGAAAAAAATTTGGAGTTAAAATTTTTTTAAATGAATGTTAAAAATCATCTTTATACATAATTGGAAAAGATAAAATACTATTTTTAAAAAACCCAATACCTAATTCTCCCACTCAAAATACTCCAATGGCCCCTCTTTGTCTTTAGAATGAAGACTAAACTCCTCATCCTGTTATACAGGAGTTTCCATAATCTGGTCCTTTTCTTTCATCTAACCTATTTCATGCTACTCTAAACTACCTCCCTGAAAACACTTTACTTGTGTTGTTCTTCTATTCTATGTTGTCTTTCTTCCTCTTCCTCTTCTTACTTTGCCAATGGGAGCCAACCAATCCAAGTTCTATTCTTCCTTCAAGATTCAGTTCAAGTTGGGGCGGCTAGGTGGCGCAGTGAATAGAGTGCCGGCCCTGGAGTCAGAAGGACCTGATTTCGGCCTCCGACACTTAATCCACACAAACAAAAAAAAACCTAGCCCTGTAACCTTGGGCAAGTTACTTAACCCCAATTGCCCTAAAGGGGAGGCTAGGTGGTGCAGTGAGTAAGAGCGCCGGCCTTGGAGTTGGGATGACGCGAGATCAAATCCGGCCTCAGAAAATGAGCACCCACGCATAAATAATGACTAGCCGTGTAACCTTAACCCCAATTGCTTTAAAAAAAAAAAAAGATTCAGTTCAAGTTCCACTTCTTCCATGATACTACACAATTTTTCCAACTTGTATCAACTTCCCGTGTGTGAACTCCCATAGCATTTATTGCTTCTCCAAATCATTATGTCACTTAATCATATATACCACCTTTCACTGATACTTAACTGTTTCATGTGTGCATGAATCTTCCCAAATGGAATGTTACTCCCAGGGAGGAAGAACTGTTTCTCATTTCTTTTGTATTCTTTTCACCATCTAGATCTTTACTGTGTGCTTGGATGGTGCTCAAAGAAACGTCATTGAACAATTGTGTGAGTGAATGAGTTAAATACTTTCCATTTAAACATTTTGACCAAAACAAATGGTGTTTTTAAGAAAAGTAAATGTCTAGAGCAGGGGTGGGGAAGCTGCAGCCTCTAGACCATGCATGGCCCTCTAAGTCCTTAAGTGCAGCCCTTTGACTGAATCCAAACTTCACAGAACAAACCAAGTTTGGATTCAGTCAAAAGGCTACACTTAAGGACCTAGAGGGCCATGCATGACCTTGAAGCTGCAGGTTACCCACACCTAGGGCATTTTAAAATTAGAGGGGCACTACTTTGTAGGGGAGGAGTGATAATTTGGGGTCAGAAGACCTCAGTTAATTTTATTATTTCTTTTCAATTAACAAGCATTTATTTTTTTCTCCCTCCCACTCTGTTCCCTTCCAATGGAACAAAAAAGAAAAGAAAATCCTCATAAAAGATATTCATGGTCAGATGAAGCAAATTCTCTCATTGCCATGACCAAAAATGTTTGTTTTATTCTTTATTTTTAGTTCATCCCCTTTCTTTCAGTAAGTGGGTTGATGCTTCATCTTTGGTCTTATAGAATTGTAGTCTGTCTTTGAGCCGGTCAGAATTCTGAAATCTTTCAAAGTTTTGTGTGTTTGTTTTTGTATAATGTTAAAGTCACTGTGTAAATTGTTCTCCTGATTCTACTCATTTCACTCTGTTTTTGTTTTGTTTTGTTTTTTGCTTTTTGGAGGGGGGAAGGCAGGGCAATTGGGGTTAAGTGATTTGCCAATGTCACACAGTTAGTAAGTATATCAAGTGTCTGAGGCCAGATTTGAACTCAGGTCCTCCTGACTGTAGGACTGGTGCCCATTTACTGTGCCTCCTACCCATTCCTCATTTCACTCTGAATCAGTTCATAAAGGTCTTCTTAGTTTCCTCTGAAACTGTCCAGTTTTATTATTTTTTGGCATAATAATATTCCAATTACATTCATATACTGTAATTTATTTAGAAGTTTCCCTTAGTTTCAGTGGTCTGCTACTATGAAAAGAGGACTATAAATTTGTACATATGGATCCTCATAAATGGTAAATTCATAAATATAATTTTAATAAGTAGACCTTTAAATAGAAAGGGAACATAATATAAGGCCAACTGTGGAGTCAGAGAACAGTAGGTTCAAGTTCTGACTCTGATACTTACCAGCTCAACATTAAGCAGTTCTCTTAACCTCTCATTTCCTCAGGCAACACTCTAAAACTATGTCTTGTGGGATAGCTGCCAAACCAAATTGTTAGGAATTTTTTCACGTGGTTCTCCCTATACCAATGAAATCATATGTTGGGGAAATAAAGGCTTTCAAAAGTGAAAGTAGCAGCAGAAAATGATGCAACCTTTGCTTTGTGATATACTTAAATCTTTTTCTTCTCCACCCTTTATGAAACTAGAAAGATGAATAAAAATAAACTGATTCATGATTTCCTGGATGGAGTTTCAAGAGGTGATGTGGAACTCATCAGCAGCCATATTTCTAAAGTTCATTCCATTCTTGGAAACTTAGACTTTCAGCACCCCACAACTGGGAATACAGCTCTCATTACTGCTGCAGAAAGAAATTTAATAGAGGTAAAAATTTGATGTTTTCATATTTTTATTACATTCATAGGAAGAATAATTATTAGTGTAACTGAGATATCAGGGGAGCCCTACTGAGCTGCTGGATGGGGACACTTCCCTTAGAGATAAACATGGGCTCTGCTTGTTTCACAGGAAGGGGCCAGAGTGCATGCTCACCATAATGGGTAGGACTGGAGCCCAGCAAATCATTGGAATTTCCTTTATTATCCCTCTTACCTGACAGAGTATTCTGGGAATGAGATATTTTAATAACAAGATAGTCTCTCTTCTCTCTGGGATAGAGGTGCAGTATCATCTGGTGAGGAAAGTGGGGTGGGAATACTAAAAGATATTTTGGTCAGTACTATTCTCAAAAATCAGTTGAGGACCCCTCAAATGAGCCATGTGTTGTGTTCTTTTGACCTGGTTTGGATCAGATATACTTTTTTTTCCTCTTCTGTTAATCATAGTTATATATTAGTATTCTGTATATTACTAAATACTTTGTTGACAGTCAACAAACACTAGATAATAATTGTGTTTTTAAAATTGATGCAGGTTATTGAATTTCTTTTGGAAAAGGGAGCAGATATAACACTCTGCAACTACTATAATCAGACAGCTGTCCATGTAGCTAACAGTGCTGTCCAAAGGCAACTTCTGCTCGCCATCAATGGTACCCGTACTCCTCGTCTGCAATTGCTACAAACTTCCTGGCAAGGCGACCTGCAGCACCTTCAGCACTTGCTGGTTAGTTGGAATGAAATTTGCTTGTGTGTTTCTTTTGTGGGTAAATGGGATACCTCTTCTTTAATGAGAGGAAATAACTCCTAATGTGTGCCATCAGACAAAAATATTAAAAGGAAACAATGGAAAGTAAAACAGGTTAGTGGAGCGAAATAAGAGCACAGAAGACTATTTCCATTTTCCCTAGCTGTTTGCTAGAAGATGTCATGCAAGACACATGGGAAGTGCCTACTCAGAGGAAGAACCCTAGGGACTGACCTCAACTTGCTCAAAGGTGTTGCCTTGCCATAATTGCCATTTGTATAATTGCTATTTCGATACCTTTGGACTAAATACAGTTATCTTCCTAGAAGAGAGAGGCAGCAAGCAGGTGCCTTAAACAATATATATTTTTGGTTGAAGAAAGCATGGACAAATATTTTTGATGGCTGTTTTCATGGGCCTTCACTAAGCTTCTCCTTTAATATTTCTTATGCAAGGAGGTTACTCTGGAGTTTTGAAAGCTATGTCAGCAGAGCTCTAGAAGGGCCTCTAAAATAAGAGAAACTTTGAGTACTGGCCTCTTGATAGATTCTATATGCCTTTTGTAAGGAACAACCTAGATAAGTTATTTGGTAAAAATTGCATGTGGAAGTACTCTAGAATTACAGGCCAAATAATATAAATAATAACAAAAAGAGCCAATATTCATACTTACTAAATTACAACAAATAACATTACAAGCAAGATCACTTTGTACCAAAAATATTTCCAAGCCTCACTTTTTTTGGGAGAATAATCAACACAAAAAAACTTAATATAGAGAGAAGGGGACAAGCATCTATTAAGCACCTACTGTGTACCAGGCACTTTATTAAGAGCCTTAAAAGTCTTACATCATTTGATCTAACAATCCTGGAAGGTAGGTACTATTAGTATCCATCCCCATTTTACAATTGAGGAAAAAGGCAGGTTGAGGTTAAATGATCTGCCCAGGGGTACTCAACTGGCAAGTGTCTTAGGCCATATCTGAATTTAGGACTTCCTGACTCCAGGCCCAGGACTCTATCCACTGTGCCAAAGTCCTTGTTACCAAAAATTTGACTGTTAGGTCATTCAGTTCAATTCAATTGAAATTTATTAAGTACCTTCTATGTAAAAAGTGACCAAATATGAATTTTTTTTAAAAATCAGGAACAGTTAAAACTAAATACTAGATCACAGAGGGGCTAGAGTCTTATCAATGGAGGTATGCCCTCCACCCCCTCCAAACTGGTGAAATCACTGATCCCTTTAAATTTTTAATTATTGGAATTGGAGATGTCTCTTCTTGGGTATTTAAGAAAAAAAAAACCCTAGATATTTTTCATTAGTAAACTCAGGAATACTGGGTATTCTTGAATCCTTCAGTTGCCCATTTTCTTGCATCTTGTGACATCTTGTAAAAAACAAATATATAAACCAAGATATTTATTACTGGTGACCTGAAAGCAAGTTTTCTTATTACTAATAACTGAATGCACTTCCAGAGCAGGGGTTCATAAAGTTGTTTATAAATATCTCACAATTCCAATATAATTAGTTTCCTTTGTAAGTCTATATATTTTATCTTATACCATTATTCTAGGAAGGGGTCCATAGACGTTACCAGACTGCCAAAGGGGTCTATTACATAGAAAAAGTTTAAGAACTCCTGACCTAGAGGTTGAAAAATTGGAAATGGAAAAACTCTATTGCCTGACACCTTAGGAACCAAAGTTCTTTTCATTCCCTTAAAGTTAAAGGGAACAAATGGACATAGGATAAGTTGGAGTACACAAACTAGTCAGTTAACACAGAGATCAAATCCAGTCAAAATAAACTTAAACAACTCTTTTGTTGTAGTGGAATTTTGTTGTATTAACATTTGTCCCTAATTCAGTTAAATACAATTCAGTTGAATTCTGTGTAATGCAGTGTAATGCAATTCAATACAACCGACATTTTAAAATTAGTTTGTTGTGTTATACATTGTATATATTTTCAGATTTTTTTCAATGTATTAATTTGTTATGCTGATTTTTTCCTTTTTTTTCTTTAAAATACTACTTGATATATGGGATAGCTTTCTGGAAGGGAGAGGGGGTGAGATACTGGGGAAAATATGGTGATATTTAAAAAAAAGATGTCAATAAAAATGTATGTGAAAAAAAAGGATCTACTTTGTTGAAGGTGGCCCTGTGCAAGGCTTTGGGAATACAAAGACAAAAATAAATTTCCTGCCTCCTAAGAGCTTGTATTGTCTTTATAGGCATAATAGATAGTAAAAAATAGATATGTACATATATGTATATAAAATGTGTGTATGCATCTATGCACATATATGTGCATAGATACATACATATATACATACTTAAATTAATATAAAGTCAGGCTTGGAAATGATTTTGCTACCAGGTGATTTTTGTTCTAGTGGTATTTGTTGTCCACAGATTTGGGGCTGTAAATCTAGAATGTTTTACCAGATAGTTTTCACCAATGAAGAAGACTATCTATGATCTAGTACAGATTCCAATTACTATACTCATAAGGAGATAAGTAACTGTCAAATGATAGTTGAATCAATCATCTACAGCAGCAAATCCATTTCCAGCTCTCACTTTTATGTTGTTTCAAACTAATAATAACAAACAGTGATAAAAGGTTTCTTCTTAGAGAAAGAAAAAAGATCACTAATTAATTCCCCTAGCTCTTGTCTGAGGTAATATAATTTTTATTTTGCCCATGTGGAAGCCAAGGCAGCAATGTTTCAGCTGCATATTCACTATTACAATGAAATAGAGATCTGGGAACTATCCAGTAATTTTAGTCAACGTAGGTATGCAAGCTAGATAATTTGGCCCCATAGTGAATTGCTAGTTTGGTGTTAGCCAGATTGTCTTCCACTTTGATACAGACAAATAATTACTATGTTTCCACTTGACTTTGTACCATGAATGAACTCACTACTAAGTACAAATTGGGTGTTTCATATTATAAATTTTGTTAAAGCTCAAAGAATCTAGCCTTTTCAATCTCAAAAATTAGTAACTGCTATAGAAAGTGTGGCTGCCTACTTCCCCCCGCCTCTAAACCCTCTCCTCTTCCAAACTTTCCTCTATTTGTAGAAGGCACCACCATCCTTCCAGTAATGTAGGTTTGTAAAGTTGGCTTTTGAGAACAAAAAAGTTTCTGCCCTTAGAAGTTTGCATTCTTCTGGTGAGTTATAGGGCCTACAAATTGAGGCAAGAAACCATTTTCTTTAAAACTTGAAGAATGGAAGAACAGATGTTAAGAGAGAAATATGTTTAAATCAGTATAAAAAACAGAATCAATTCAAGAAAGCAGTAGGCATAGAATGAACAAGAAGGGATAATAGGATTGACAGAAATTTTTTTCTTTTTTCTTTTTTCTTTTTTAAGGCATCAGAAAAATCCTTGGATATAAATTTCCCAAATCAACATGGGTTGACACCTCTGATGCTGGCAGTGAGAGATGTTGACTTCTTTGAAAGCCTTGATATATTAACAGAATACAGACCTATTGAAATTCTTTCAGAACTTCTCAAGCATAATGCGTGAGTATGAGTATGGCTAACTAAAGAATGCAAAAGAAACTAAAGAATTATTCATTACTGAAAAGATTTATAAACTTAGGAACATTGAATTGTTTTGATTAAGTAAAGAAAACCATTTCTTCATGTCAACTGTGCTATACTTAGGATTATAGATTTAGAGGCAGGAATGACCTTAGATTTTGTCCAGTTCTCCTATTTTGCAGATGAGGAAACTGAGATCAGCAGCAATTGAGTGACTTGCTTGAGATCACACGGGTAGTAAGTGATAAGAGGTAGTATTTGAAACTAGTCTCTTTGACTTCCTATCCAGTGGGATTTCAGGAACAGCTAGGTGATACAATGAACAGACTTGTAGTGACGAAGACCCCAGTTCAAATCTAGTTTCAAATATTTACTATCTGTGTGAAGCTAGGTAAGTCACTTAACTACTTTGTGCCTCTGTTTCCTCATCTGTAAAAATGGGAATAATAATAGCACCTACCTCCCAGGTAAATAAATAAATGTTTATTTATTATAAGGTTATATTTATTATAGTGTTCATTTATGTTTATTTACCAACTACCTCCCAGGATTGTTGCAAACCTCAAAGCACTATATTAAATGCTATTGTTTATTATTGATGTTACCATGTTCCTTCTCCAGTGTGCAAGCCATCACCCATCTCTGAGGTTTAGCTGTGGAATTCCTACCACTTTTCATTGTTATTGTGGGATACAAATGATTTGCAGCTTTTGTTTTGTAACATCCAGATTGTCACTAATTAACTTTAAAGGTGTTGTTGAATTGCCCAAACTTTAATTCCGTTACATTTAAGAATTAAAATATGCTTTTAGGACAGGAGCTTCATAAAACTAAACTGTAGTAGGATATTGCAAGTATAAAACTTGGAGGATCATTGGTTTATTACACAGCCTCTCTTAACTCAATTCCATTCCACAAGCAGTTTTTCAGCAACCAGCATGTATCAGGATACTAAGACAAAAATGGCCGTTTATATTTTCTTGTTTCTGATCCTGGGTTTCCAGTCCTCAGACAATTGGCAACACGTATTTCTTCTTGAAATTAAGCTAATTTGCTTTGATCTTCCTGTTGTCTCAAGGCAACACAGTACAAATTCCCTACTCTAGAATTTAAGACCCTCTACAATCAATCCTGTTTCATATCCACCTTCTTCGATGAAATCACGATTCCAGCCCACACCCTTCCTTTCTCCACTCTACATTCACGCCTAGCTGGGTTACTGGCTGCTCTCTTCATCTGACTTTCCCTCTCCCACCTCTGTTCATCCACATAGTGCCTGAAATGCCCTCCTTCCTCATCCCTGATTTCACATGCCAGCCTTTCTTCAAGCCCCGGTTTAGTTTCCACTTTCTCCTAGAAGCTTTCTTAGATCCCTATTTGATAGTTCTCTCTCCCTCCTCAGTTTAACTTTTATTTTCTTCTCTGGGTGCCTCTGTTACCCCCCAGTTGAATGCAAGCTCCTTGAGGCCAGGGATGGGCTAGGTTTTCCCCTTTATATCCTTAGGACCTATTATAGTATCTTAATGGATGTACATTGGGTCCCAGAGCTAGGAATGGAGGGATGGAGTCATTAGGGTTAGGTTTTCCTTGTGTTGTGTTGATCTTGGCCTCTGGGCCTTCACTTTGTTTTATACTCCAAGTACCTGAAATGTCCATGCCTCCCTTCATTTCGGCCTTGTGAAATCACTCCCTCCTTTCAAGGTGGAACTCAGGTGCTACCTCTTACAGTAAACCTTCCCGGATTTCCTGAGCTGCATGAGATCCCTCTTCCTTCAAATGTCATCCAACTATTTGTTAGGACTTCTCTCTTTTGCTAACATATATATATAGTGCCTATTATGTGCCAAACACTGTACTAAACACTTTACAAATACTATTTCATTCAATCCTTACAACAACCCTGGGAGGTAGGTGCTATTGCTATCCCCATTTTGCAGATGAGGAAATTAAGGCAAACAGAGGTCAAGTGACTAACCCACACAGCAAGGAAGTGTCTGAAGCTGGATTTGAACTCAAGTCTTCCTGACTCCAAACTCAGTGCTCTATCCACTGTGCCACCAAGCTACACTTGTATTTTAACATGTATTAGAATTATTGTGTACATGTCTAGTCTCACCTACTAGATTATAAACTCCTTGAGGGCAAAGACTACATCTTATTTCATATTCAGACTCCCCTTCACCTCCCTACTCAATGCTAAGCACAGGGCCTTGTATGTAGAGTGTACTTTAAAAATATTTGTTGAATTGAATACTTGAATAACTAGCTGGCTGTTCCCAGGCCTCATGTAGGATGCTATAATGCCAATGCAATATTCATAGTGCCAATGGCAACTGTAAATATGCCAGCATAAGTTTCAATCACAAAATATAACAGACTCTCCATATAGAAGACAGAAGCAAAACATTCAGACACCAGAAAACCTAATCCCAACACCAGAAAGTCAAATCCATCACAGTAGCAAAGAAGTTAATATACCATAGCACACCATGAAGCCACACCATCCTTTAGCCTTTCCATAAACAAACACTTACAAGCCTAACTGTCACAGCAGGGGGCAAACAATCACAAACATAGCTGTCTCCCTGGGAACATCCTCTCTCTCCCACATCTAGCTGCTCTGACTTCCAGCCTCCAGTGGGTTCTGTTCCACCCTCCAACAAACTCCTCCCACCACAGGCTGCATGTAATTACATCGGGCCTATTAAGGAGCAGGGAAGATCTTCACATTCCCATTATCATTACACATTCTTAATAGAAATATAGCTAACAGGAGCACCAACTAGTTTTCTCTAGATAGCCTAACAAACAACAATTAAAAATTTAATTCCTAGTTTGAGAGAATAGAATGGCAGCATAAGTATCATTATACCCATTTTACACATAAGAAAATTGAGAATCAGAAGGGTAAGTGATTTGCCCACAGTTTTACGTCTGAATATCCAAAGCAGAATTGGATTTAAGTCTTCTGAATCTAAACCTAGTGCTTTTTCTTTTTTTTTTAAACAAATGCTTTATTAACTTCTGTTTTACATCATTCATTTCCACCAGATTTTGAGTTACAATCATTTTCCCCCCATTATTCCCCTACCCAACCTCCCAGAATAGTAATCCCACAAGATACCGCTTCCTCCAATCTGCTCTCTCCCATACCTTCTCCCATACCCCCATCGACTTTTCCATTAGAGGAAGGTGAGTCTTTGCATCCCAATGCCTGCACATCTTATCTCCTTATTACAAGCAAAAGAGTATTAATAATAGTATTTATATATATTTGAAACATTTAATGTTACGACCTCAAATTTCAGATCCATTTCCTTCCTCCCTTGTCACCCATTCCCTCTTGAGAGATAAGTAATTCAGTATATGTTGTACATGTCTAGCTATGCAAAACATTATCATAGTAGATATATTGTACAAGGCTGCTTATAATTCTCTCCCACTCATCCCACCCCCCACCTGGTCCATTCCCTACATAATCCTGTCCCTCTTCTATAGTGGGTACTTCCAACCTCCCCTCACCCCAAGGATGCCCTTCCATCCATCATCCCTCCTCTCATCCCCCTTCCCCCTATCCTGCTGCAGGTTGAGATATCCCATTTAGTTTGTATGCCATTTTCTCCCTGAACCAAATTCAATGTGAATGTGGTTTTGCCTTTTTAGCCTTCCTTATTCTCCCCCTCTTTTGCAACCACTTCCCCTTGCTTCTTCTGCATGGGATAGTTTACACTGCCCTGTCTCTCCCCATCTCCTCTTGCCACTTTCCTCTCTCACCTCATAATTTCATCCCTTGAGTATTCTCCCTTCCCAACAAATTCAACTTATGCCCTCTATCCATATATAGCTGTAACCATATACACACACATTCACATATGTATTCATATGACCACACACCCTTCTTCCATTATTTTCATAGTGAGAAAGATTTCATCAGTCACAATTGTTGTTTTTCCATATAGGAATGTAAATAGTTCAACTTTGATAAGTTCCTTTTGATTTCTTTTCCCTGATTACCTTCTCAGGCATCTCTTCCTTCTTGTGTCTGAGTGTCAAATTTTCTATTCAATTCTGGTTTTTTCTTCAAGAATGCTTGAAAGTCCTCTATTCCACTGAATGACCATATTTTCCCCTGAAACAAAATACTCAGTTTTGCTGGGTAGGTGACCCTTAGGTTCATTCCCAGTTCTTTTGCCCTCTGGAATATCATATTCCATGCCCTTTGATCCCTCAGTGTAGAAACTGCCAGGTCCTGGGCTATTCTGATTGTGTTTCCACAATATTGAAATTGTTTCTTCCTGGCTGCTTGTAGTATTTTCTCCTTGATCTGGGGATTCTGGAACCTGGCTATGATATTCCTGGGAGTTTTCTTTTTGGGATCTTTTTCAGGAGGTGATCGGTGGATTCTTTCAATCTCTATTTTGCCCTCTGGATCTAAAACATCAGGGCAGTTTTCCCTGAGAATTTCTTGAAGGGTGATTTCTAGGTTCTTTCTTTGATCATGGCTTTCAGGTAGTCCAATAATTTTTAAATTGTCTCTCCTGGATCTATTTTCCAGGTCAGTGGTTTTTCCCATGAGATATTTCACATTGCCTTCTAATCTTTCGTTTGTTTGGATCTGCTTAACAGCATCTTGATTTCTCATAAAGTCATTAGCTTCCATTGCTCCAGTCTAACTCTGAAGGAATGAATCTCCTCAGTGAACTTTTGAGATTCTTTTTCCATCTGGCAAATTCGACTTTTTAAGGCATTCTTCTCCTCATTGCCCTTTTGGGCCTCCTTTGCCATTTGAGTTAGTCTATTTTTTAAGGTGTTGTTTTCCTCAGTCAGGCTGTTGACCCTCATTTCATACTTTTCCTGCATCCTTCTCATTTCTCTCTCCAATTTTTCCTCCACTTCTCTTATTTGATTTTTAAAGTCCTTCTTAAGGTCCTCTATGGCCTGCAACCCGCTCATGTTTTCCCCTGGGGCTTTTGGAGCAGGACTTCTGACCTCACAGTCCTTTTCCCACTCTATGCCCCAAAATAGGAGTCTAGGGTTGCATTTTTCTGTTTCCTTTGCCTTGGCATGTTGCCACTTAATTGCTTGACTTTTGGGCTTGTTGCCACACTATGGCTTTAAGGCCAAATAGAGGAATTTTCGTCCCAAACGTGTGGGGGGCAACTTCCGTTTCTGGCAAGCTGTAAACCCACCACGACTTCCACCCTAGATCACAATCCAGATCCAGGGAGGTTAAAGCAAGAGCGATTACCCCCCAAGACTGATCGCTGGATCTCCCTACAAATTTGCAGGCTGGGAGCGGGCGCTGCCTCTGAAAACTACAAAATGGCGTTTGTCCTCAGCGGCTTCTAGCCCCCAGGGGAGGGAGCCCACGCATTCCCTAATACCAGTCCCAAAGTCCATAGGACACTAACCTCTTACTTTGTCCTAGGCATGTCTATGTTGATAATTCTGGAGGGGCCACAGCTCCTGGTGTTCTGGGGTTCCTCCAGCTGGCTGCTGGCCCTGCCACCCTGGGGCTAAAACCTTGGCTCACTCAGACCTGGGCTCGGCTCGGCTCGGCTCGGCTCCTGCGCTCTGCCCGCTGCACGCTGCCAGGTCCCAGACCACTGCGCTGGTCCTTCCTGCAGGGCTGCTGGGCTGTCCTCAGCGGGAGTTTAGCTTCTCTGTGTCGTTTTGTGGGTGCTGGAACCTAGTGTTTTTTCTACCCCACCACACTGCTTCCCTTCAAATAAGGGGTGATGAGGCAGCAAGGTGTCCCCATGAGTAGAGTTTTGTACTTGGAGCCATTAATCCCTGAGTTCAACTCCAACCAGAGAAACTTCCTCTATGGCTCTGGGTAAGTCACTTAATTTCTCTCAGCCTCAGTTTCCTTACCTGTAAAATGAGGGAGTTAAATTCAGTGGATTCTAAAGTCTTTTCTAGCTCTGAACCTATGATACCATAATCCTATGATATGCAAAAATAATCGAATATGATGAATGCATGGGAGGTATAAATAATGTGATTTGAGAGCTCTTAAGAGGGAGAGCTTATTTCTAGCTGAGGAGGATAAGGAATGATTTCATGGAAAAGAAAGCATTTGAGCTGGCCAGTGCAGAATGAAAAGTATTTCAACAGGCAAAGAAAATGGAAAGAGGATAAAGAGGGTCCTCTAGGGCAAAAGAGAGTCTATCGAGAAAGAACATGGAGGCTATTTCCAAGTAGTTATAGTGTGCAGAATACTTGAGGAGAAGTGTGATAAAAGGCTAGCTAAGTAGGATAGACCCAGGCTGCAAGCTAGGAGATGAAATTTGGGCTATATCTCATAAGAAATGAGACATTTTTTAAAGTGTTTGAGAAAAAGGATGAAATCAAAGCTGTAAATTAGGAAGATAAATCTGGCAGCAGTAAGTCAGATAGATTGGAGGAAATAGAGAGTTAAGGTAAGGAGACAGGTAAGGAGGCTACTGGTTTATATTTGTCCAGAAGAGACTATTGAAGACCTGAAGTATGACTGGTAGAGAGGGGGTAGATATGAGAAGTATTACAGAGATATAATTGCCAGTCCTCAGTAATTGAGTGGATGTGGTGCCATAGGAAGGAGACAACAACGACTTGGGTGCTTTTAACGGAAAGAGGGGAGTCAGGAAAAGGAATAATTTTCAAAGGAAATATAACTCAAAACTATGAGCACCCTGAAAAGTATATTTTGAAATGCTTGATTATTTTTAATAATTTGAGTTGTCCTTTAAAAAATTACACTGGTGTATCAGTATAATTCTTTCTTTGATTAGAATTAATTTTTGTTTTGTTTTTATTCCTTTCTAGAGATCCCAGGCTCTGTGATGTTAATGGAAAATCAGCAATGCATTATGTGTCGCAAATAAAAAGTTCAAAGAAGCAGCAATTACTGGACATACTGATGAATTCTTTACCCAAACCAGGTAAGCATTCCTCTTTCATGTTACCCTAAAGCAAAATAAATCTGTTTTAAAAAACCCAACTTTTATGAACTTTTGTCACACATCTAGTGAACCTATTTAGATAAATCAAATAATATAAATGAATATTTATTGAATACCTAATATATGCAAGATTTTGTGATGAGCCTATGATAGATACAGAAAAAAACAGGATGTGGTCCTTGTTCTCAAGGAGATTACAGTGCCACTGGAGAGACAACAAATAACATGAAGAATTGCATTTACAGTTTTTGGAGCATAGATTGCCCCCTGTATAGAAATTGGTGCCCCCCCCCCCCCCGAGTTCTCTATCATTTCTACATTTCTGAATCCCTTGCCTATTACAATTCAGACACTTAAAGTTGATTTTGCCCATACCCTGACCTCTATCCCTGAAATCATCTTGTAAAGGATCTGGTAATTTGGCCAGTTGACCAAGGAGGAACAGATTCTCCTTCTGATGTAGGCAATAGGAAACACAGATGTAGAGAGGCCAAACTAGGACACAAGGCATGTTGTATACTATACTAGCAATACAAGACAACACCTGAAATGTCACAGGGCAGTACATAATTGCCAAGTAAATTATACAGTATTGGTTTGAGTTCAAATGAAGGAAGGATCACTGTGGGTTAAAGTCATCTGAGAGGGTTTCCTCAAAGAGAAAGAACATGAGTTAGGACTTTAAGGATAAGAAGGCCTAGCATGGGCAGAGAGAAAGGAGGAGGATATTTACATGATGGGGAATGATGTGAAGAAAGGCAGGGTGGTGGGATGGTTCCAGAGGCATGGAGGAGGCAGCATGGGGCAACACAGTCCTGTCCTGGGAGTCGGGAGTTGTGTTTCCAAGATGTGTTTTTCTTTTGTGCTTTGCTTATAGATGTTTTTTGAGTCATTTTCTTCTTCTGGGTTTGTGTCTTTGAGCTTCCCGGTTGCCATAATAACTCTTTATGGTTGGATTCTTTTTTTTTTTCTTTCTACTTTTTCTAGCTAATTCCTTAACTTTGAACTTTATGTCGAGTCTCTGAGTTCTGCGCCCTTCTGGGGGTGGGGGGGGGGTAAATCTGGGCTGAGCTTCTATCTTCTTGAATTCTTTTCTGCTGATTTCACCACTTAGACTGGGAACCTTCAAACTTTCCGGGTTCCCAAAGCGAAGCAATCCAGGGCAAAATCCACTCGCTGCCTTCTCAGTTCTGCAAGTTCTTAACCCAGGTTTGGGTCTGTCAGCTTCCTTGGTTGGAAGTTTCAGTAGACTGCTACCAGACTTAGCCATTTGAAGACTCTGCAGGTTCAGAACAACTGAATTGTAGGCTCCCTCTTAGCCTGGGATTTCTTCCCTGGTTGTTCCACTGCAGGTTTCAACCTGGGCAGGAATATAGAAGTGAGTCCCTGCTCTGCTTCTGTGATCAGAGTCATATAGCCACTCTGTTTCTTAACTTGTTCCTCAGTTAGGGCCCATGATTCTTTTTCTCACCCTTTGGTATAAGTTCCCTCCTCAATATACCCTAAATATATGACTTGGAGCTAGCTAATAGGTGATAGAACTGCCAGATGGCATATGTTCTTGAATCCTACACTAGTTCAGGAATCCCACGGAATCTCTTCCTGCCCTGGTACTTCCTGCCCTGTGGTGAGTCTCAGCCCCCTTTCATGCTTGATGCTTCTGGACAGATCTCATCTCCAGTGTTCACAGTCTTGCTCTGTCTGTTTCCATAGGCTTCCCTGGGTTGGAAAACTGACTCATTGTGACTTTTTCTTGGATGTTTCAATCAGAATTTGTTCTGATACATTTTCTAGATCTCTATAGAGGAAGAGTAATGAAAGACCTAGTCTGTACTTATTATTCCACCATCTTGACTTCACCCTATATTTTTGTCAAAGTCTTCTGCATATATAGTTGTGAAATTTTTACATTTTAATTATCCTTTTAAAAATTATGCTAACAGTTTACCTAATGCTGAACCATCCTTGTACTACTGGCAGCAATAAACCCAATTGGGTTCTAATGATTTAATTTGAACATATATCGCTCTAACCTCTGGTGACACTGGACTGTAGTTCTCTTTAATTTATTACTCCATGATTTTATCACAATTATATTTGCCTTCTAGAAGGAATTTGGTAGAATTCCTTCTTTCTCAATTTTTGAAAACTCTTTATGTAGCAAAGGGATTATTTGGTCTTTATATATATTTTAGAATTTAATTGTAAATCTTGGTTCAGGAGATTTTTTGCTGCCCCCACCCCTAACCTACCTTATCTTTATGAGAGTGGAGGACAGTGGGACAAATTGTGCAGGACTGGAAGCATCTGAGAGGATGAGTCTCTCTGTTTTTGCCCCAAGTTCTTAGACCTGACCCACATTTCTGAATTCCTATTATAACCTTCATCTTGCTGAAGTATTTTGGGCAGATCACTGATACCAAACTTTTTGAATTTCTTTTGGAGATATTCCCCTCTGTACACCATGGATGATGGGAATTGGGAGGCTGACAGGAATGTTTTTTGCAGCAAAAGTCTGTGCCTTGCCTGGGGCTTGTTGGAGTGAAGGCAAAGATCGTTTTATATTTATTACTCCCTTTGCTCCACAAAGCTTTGCTGTGAGATTTCCGTATAAATAGGATTTTATTTTTTTAAATAAGCCCTAAGAACAGAGAGGAAAAAAATATCTTAAAGATATTCAGAACAAAAGAAAGTAAGGTGAAGCAAGAGGAAGGACTGCCCACATTAGACTAATGGTTTTAAGAAAAGGACAATACCCTGGGTAGTCTAGCTGTTTTTTTACATCTTCAATTCAATAAACATTTCTTAAGTACCTACTGAGTGCCAGGCACTGTGCTAAATACTGGGGATATAAATAAGAAAAAGAAAGATGGTACCTTTCCACAAGGAGCTTGCAATCTAATGAGGGAAGACAACACACGATTACGAGGGGCATCTTGAAACCAAGTAGAGCTGCAGATGGAAAGTGGAGGAAGCTGGAAAGCACAAGTCCTGCCCTCTATCAAAGGAAGCTTCGGGGGGAGTTTAGTGTTCCATCCTCCTGCCCTTTAATCACAAGGGGGATTCCATTAATTAAATTGTCTGTGGCCTCTCATTGGGAGCAGAATGGTGCTCCTCTAAATTTCTGCACCATGGGGCAAAGTTCTATTTGCCTTTTCTTGGTTCTAGCTCTGTTATCCATCCTTCAAGATGTAATTTATATCCTATTTCTTTCATACCTCCCATAATTTCCCCAGCCCCCTCTGATCTTGCTATCTTTTGAAGTACTTATGGTTAATAGCATATTATTTAGCACTTAATTGTGTTTTGTCTTGAATTATCATCTAATTAGTTGAAGTTTCTTTGCTAATTCTAAGGTCCTTGTGGCCAGAAAATCTCTGTCCTACTTCTGTTGTGCTTCTTTCCTCAAGGAGCCTGATATAGAACTAGAACCCTAGCTTGATGTGCAAGAAATATATTTTTTAGGTGACGTAGCAAATAGAGCGCTGAACTTAGAGTCACGGAGACCTGCATTCCTCAGACACTTCAGTGATGATGAACAAGTCATTTAACCTCTCTGCGAAAGTTTCCTCATCTGTCGAATGGGGATAAGTCATAGCACCTACTTCAAAGAGTTTTTGTGAGAGTCAGATAAGATAATATTTGTAAAGTACTTCACAAACCTTAAAGTACTATGAAACTATTAGCTTTTATTCATTAGGGTCCCCAAACTCAGTTTTCCTGAGCTGATGTCAGCTGTCATCTCTAGTCCTTTCTGTTCACAGTCCAACTTGTAGAACCATCTCGTATGCCCCTCTCCCTGCTCCCACCCTGCACCTGTTTCTTGAATCCTGACAGGTCCTTCAAGTTTCCAGGCTTAGCCATCACACTTCAAAAAAGACTATGGGAAAACAGTGCTGACTTAGCTGTAAGAAGTACCTCCTGTGAGATTGCTAGAGACATTGAAAAAATTTTAAATTAAAAATAAATACAATTTTAAAATGCTAATATGCTTTTCTTTGGCAGAAAGACATCCTGAATCCTTGCTTGACATTTGTTATGATGCAGATCCTTCTGAATCTGAAATGCTGATGACTGCCAAAAGCCAAAACATTATCTTGCAAAGCATTAGCAGCAGTGAGGTAAGGTGTTGTATTAAAAAAAACAAACATCCATTGCTGAGCTAATTTAAAATGTGTATGGAAAAATTAGAGATTGGATTCCAAAACTTAATACATCAGGAAAGGTTCCTAACAATCAGCAGTGGAGAAACTAATCTGAGGCACAATTAAAACACTGGGAAAAGAAGCAAAGATTTTGGTGCTTCAGTCCAAGATCATTAATTATTATTTTGTTTTTTAATAAGCCAAATCTCTATGCCTAAAAATCTATGTAGTTTATTTTCTGTGTGAGGATGTTGAGTCAAATGAATGCTAAAGAATAATAGTGTAGTATCTCAGTGTGGTATTATGAAATCAGTACAACTAACATACTCAAATAGTCAGTCATAAAGTTTTACCTGGCCCATTACTAGAGTAACAGTTTCTCTCAGCTCCTTCACCATTATTTTAAGGTGTTATCTAAAATAAATCGCTCTCTGGCACCACCCCACCACCCCCAACACACGACCTACAATTTCTTTTCTTACTGAATAGCAGCATTGCTCAACTGGAACTGGCTAGTTGGGGTTCCCAAGGACTCAGCTACTACCCACAGATTGCTGTTCATCCTTCATTCTGGAAAAGGACCAATGACATTAGGAGAGTGATGTCTTGACTTTCAAGCGAATTGGATTTAAGTATGGCAGGGCTATGCAAGGTTACTCAGTCAGCCTCACTCTCTCCTATAGGCTCATTGGAATCCAGTGGCAAGATATAGATCATAGCAACTGGTGCAGTGGGAGACCTTGGCCTTTCTGAACTAAGTAAGGTCTTTCTCAGATCTCAGTTTGTCCGAGGCAACACCCATTCAGTGATTAAAATCTAGTTAAAAATTGAGGCAAAAGTTTGCCTTCACAAAAGAATGAGTTGGAGGGGAAAACCCTCAGTGTTTCTTCCATTTATGATTTCTTGAAATATAGATCTAGTAAACCAGGCTTGATAAAGCCCATTAAGATTCAAATGAAGCTACTTGTCTATACCTTTAAGTCCAAAATACTCTAGCTCTCATTGGTCAATAATAGGTCCCAGCCCAGACCTCAGTAGCTCATTGTTTGGGTTTTGATGACTAGAGAGTATAAATAGCAATTGTTTCTATTCTGGCAAGGTTGAGACAACTGGAGAGGGCCCCAGATGCAGTGGAAGACCTTGACCTTTTTAAGTTAGGGTCTTTCCCAGTTCTCTGTTTGTCTGAGACAACACCTATTCAGTAATTAAAAGTGAGGTAAGAATTGAGGCAAAAGATGGTCTAGTTTGCCTTCACGAAAGAATGAGTCTGGGAGGGGAAGACCCTCAGAGTTTCTGGCCGGGATTTGACCAAAACAGGAAAATTACAGCTCAATCTTTGACAATTAAAAAAATTATATTCACAAAGTTGATGCATTTAAAAGCTTTTAAGTAGTTTATGTCAGTCTGATACTTCATCAGATTTTACTTTGTAAATACTAATAATTGCAAAGTAGAACTTTTTTGTCTCACTTTTGGGCTTAAGAATTTCATAGTAGACTCAGTAAAATATGTAGTTTCATTTTTTCAGTATTGCTCCGAGGAGAAATGAAAGTCATAAGTTGATACCAAGTGATCAAATAAAAACACATTTACTTTTCCAAAAGGTTCATCTGACAAAAAGCTGACCTGGTAGGGTCACAACATTTGCATTTAAAAGAAAACCTTTGATCCCATGGCACTCCATTTATATGCTTAGTACTTCAAATTGAGGTCTAAATCATTAAAAAATTTAGGATAAATTTTTTACCATTAAATTACCATAATCCAGTGAAAATGTAGATTTACTAAGGTTAAATGAATTACTGATTGAGGCCATAGGTTAAGAATTTGCCAGATAATGGTAGACTTTTCAAAGCACAGTGAAAGGACGTGGTAGTGGTTGGAGGGTATATGAAACTGGAGGAATTAGAATCAGGAGACTGGGGTTCTGGTTCTAGCCTATTCACTAACATTTTGACCTTGGACAGGTCTAATCTCTCACAAGGCTATTGTGAGGATCAAATTAGAGAAGGGATGTGAAAATGTTTTGAAAATAAATACAAAATATTATTACAGTTAAACCTTTATGAATTAAAAAAAGGACTAGACATTTTTTATTTCACCATACATTAAACATTATTCCCCCATACTTTGTGACATAATTAAATTTCAATACTTAAAAAAAATCCACTGATTTCATCATAAAATCAAAGAAGTTGGGTGGCTAGGTGGTGCAGTGAGTAGAGAGTCGGCCCTGGAGTCAGAAGGACCTGAGCTCGGATCCGGCCTCAGACACAACGCACACACAAAAAAAACCTAGCCGTGTGACCTTGGGCAAGTTACTTAACCCCAATTGCCCTCCAAAAAAGAAAAAAAGCAAAAAAAATAAAATCAAAGAAGTTTGGAGTTTATGATATGGAATGGACCTCAGGGGTTTTTGGTTTAACTCATACCTAACTCATACAGCATACTCTATGACGTTTGTTTAATGACCACTTCATGAGGAGAAACCCACAATTTCCAGGGATGGCTTATTTTTCTTTTGGATTACTTACTGTATTTGTTAAGAAGTTTTTCCTTTTAGTAGCCCACATTTGTCTTTTTTTTTTTAAGTATGGGTATTCTTCCCTCCATTAATTCATATTTCAACCTCTTAATTAATGGTCTTTATACAGATGGTCTTGCTTTGGCCAGAGGTATTTATCACCTGTTGATGAGTCTCTTGGAACTTAGACAGACTGGTCTTTACATGAAAGACAAACTTTTCATCCATGGGCTCATGTGCTTGAAGCCTTTTCCATTTTCCATAATTGAAATTAAAACAAAGAAAAGAAACATTCGTAAATCCTGTCCATAGGAATGAGTAGATGAAACATCAAAACCTTGAGAAAGGGGCGGGGTGGAGGCAGTTTACTATTTTTTTACCTCTGGACTTAGGGCAGTGACTTTTATGAAGCTCCTCCCTTTAAAAAGATGGCTAGCACAGAATAGAAAAGCATCTTATCTCTGGAGACTTTTATGGAATACCTTTAATTACTACCTAGATCTATTGTAGTTCTAAGGACTGAGAAAACAAGGCGGTTGGTAATAATTTCACTAATAGCAAGTTTTCAAAGGAGTTTTACAAATGGGAAAAAATACCATTAAGAAAAATATTCCTTCTTTAGAAGAGCCCAGAGTACTTTCTGCATTCAGTGCTGCTCTCATCAGTCTTGTTTTTCATGTCATAGGAGAGGCAGTGTGGTACAATAGGTAGAGAGCCAGCCTCAGAGCCTGGAAGACCCAGATTCAAGTCTGACACACACTGTGTGCCCCTGAATGCTTAACTCCTGGTGTTCAAAGCATCCTTTTAAGATTCTAAGTTGCAGGGGGCGGCTGGGTGACCACAGCACTGGCCCTGGAGTCAGGAGGACCTGAGTTCAAATTCAGTCTCAGACACTTAACACTTAACTAGCCATGTGACCTTGGACAAGTCACTTAACCCCAATTGCCCTCCAAAAAAAAGAGACTCTAAGTTGCAGAGAAGGTGCTGATGTGTTTAGGAGGAAAGAGTTTGGTATATTGATGAAATCACAAGTTCAGCCACAGTTCTCATTTGTTAAACCCGTGGCATCAAGCTTAAATAGAAACAGAGGCCACTAAACCATATGTAAGGATCCCTGCAGAGCTACATATTGACTTATAAAATCACATATTAACATTACCTATGCTTTATTATTGTGTTTTTATTTATTTTGTTAAACATTTAACAATTACATTTTAATCTGGTTCCTATACTTGAGAATGTTGCAGGCTTTGCGTTTGATATATCTGAGTTAGAGGATAAACCTGAATTCTAGAGAAGTTCTGTGATGATTTGCTTTGGTCAGATACTAAATTATATTTACATCTGTAATTGGGAATCTTTCTACTGCTGACTACCAGTCATTAGGTCTAAAGCTACCAGCGCAGCTAATTATAATCGAGCCCAGAAGGTGAGGGGAGAGGAGGGAAGTTGCTAACTAAAAAACTTAGAAGTGCTTTCTCAGGGAGATGATTTTTTTTTTTTAAAAAAGGACCCTTCTGGATTTCTCCCTGAAAGAGGTAAATGACTCTCATAGAGCTGCCCACTTAAATCTCACTAATGGCAGTTAAGCAGCCCATATGCTGAAGAAATGAAATAGAAAATACTAATTTCTATGTGCTTGGGTGATTTTAGCACCAATCTTAATTCTTATGTGATTGTATTACAGCTAGCAGTCACTGTCTGCTCCAGGACAGTTGGACCCTTAACCCCTATTGTATCATTGAATCTATAGTATCTGCTCAAGTTTGAAAGCTTGGCCCAGAGAAAAATCTACAAATTCCCCTCATGTAGTAAAAGTAAAAAAAAGTTTAAATAAAGCTTATTTTTTACAAATTTTTAGGAGTCTGACCAAGATGAAGATTTTAGTTATTCTACATGGACCAGTGAAGATGAAAGCCCGTGTGAGGGGGTACAGGATTATGGGAATAAGACAAAAGGTACACTGTCATAGTGTATAGTCATAGATATAGAGTGACAGACAACCAGATGTTAGAGATTATCTAACCCTTTCATTTTCCAGCTGAGGAAACTGGGGCCCAGTTTGGCTAAGGTCAAACAGGTACGGTTAGGATTTGAATGAAGATCCTTAATATCCAGCACTTCCTATTACTCATGTTATTTTCAATCCATCCTCACATCTATTCAAAGTCAATGTATCTCTTCCCTTTCCTTCTCCCCCTAAATAAGATCTTTCCTTTTACCCTTCACTTTATTTCATTCCATGTCTATTCAGGCAATAATTCTCAGTTCTGTTTCTCTTATGCCTCATTACAAATGCTCTCTCTCTTTTTAAAAATTATAATTCATCCATCTATTCTCTTGATATTTTTCTAGTAGAATGCAAAATTTTATCTTATTCATCTTTTTGATTATTTATATAGTCCTGGGCCATTTTCAAATGTGCCCTGCTCACTCCAATCCTCAAAAATTTAGTGCAATCCATAAACTACAACCTCTATCTTTTCCCATCAATTCATCTATAAAAATCTTGGATGAGCTATTTATTCCAGGTACTTCAAATTTTTCTCAGAACATCTTTCTTCTACTTTTGCCACTTTAGACAAACTGCCTCCACTCATATCCCCAAAAGCACATGTTTTTATGTAGATTCTTTTCTCCTTTTGTCATATTCATTAAGCATCTTCTTCACCACTTTCACTTGGTCTGGGCCGTGACCAAGTATAAAAATTAATCTAGGCTCATTTAAAACCATTAGAATCATTGGTTTTGAAATGAGCTAAGTAGAATCAGGAAATCCCTCGATTAAATAAAATCATAATAACTTTCAAAATCAAGTTCTCAAAGCTTGAATATCTTACAAGGAACTTCTAAGGGGTTAATTGCCCAATTCAGACATAATATTTATGTCATTAATCGCCCTTTTAGTGCGATGATACTTCATTTGATTTTCAACAGGTAAATTGTCATACATAGGTCATAATATATAAAATATCTTCATAAAGTATTTTCTGTTGGACTTTTAAGTTCTGAAGATTTTAAATGTTTATCTTTGAAATTTTATCTAGGCCTTTAAAATTTACAAAGCACTTTACATATGTAAGCTCATTTGATCCTCCCAACAACTCTGAGAGGTAGGTACTATAGATGTTATTTTTCCTCATTGTATAGTTGAAGAAACTGGAGCTCAGGAGAAGCTAAGTGATTTTAGTAGGGTCACATAGCTAATAAATGCTAGAGGCTGGATTTGAACCTTTTGATTTCAAGTTCAGTCTTCTTTCTATAATACCATGGTGCCTCTTGAGTAACTTAGATTTTGGCCTAGGTAGGAAGATCAGGGTTTGAGTTCCCAGTTCTATGGCTTACTAATTGTGTACTCACACAAATTACTTATCTTTGCTGATGCCCAGTTTACTCCCCTGTAAAATAGGGACACGTCTCAATGGTTACCCTTGCCTCTCAGTTCCTCAATCTATTCAACTCTCATGACCTCCTCCTCCTCTCTATCTCAGTGATATATAAGGACGATTATTGTGAATTCTCCACTGTGCACAAGTATTCTACTTTCATGATTAATAATTCTGAAATTCCTTTATCTGACCAATACATTCTATTGTTTTGTTTATCTTTTTGCTTTATTTACTCCTTCTAAACCTATTCCTTATCCCCAGTTTGACCTTCAATACCTCTAGCCTTCAGCAATTTCTCAAGGCTATTACTTCTGCTCTGGTTTCACTGTCCCTTCCCACTCTCAACCCTTTAGTAGACCTATACTATACTCTAACCTTGAATCCCTTGTCCTCTCTTCACTCACTTTTTGCCAAACTATGCATTACTCCCAATTCCCTTATCGGTTCCTGCTAACATAATACTGAATGGAGGTAGAAAAAGTTATGCAGCCACATGTTGACTAGGACCAGGGCAGATTTCTTTTTTCTAATCTTAACTAAACCTTCACTGGAGCAAGGCAATTCATCCTAATTGATTCTCTTTCCCAGTTCCAAATCCCTTTTCCAAATATTTTCTCTCCTAAAATCTCCCACACCAATTCCTTCTCTACTCACATGGCTGAAGGCTTTTTCTTATACTTTGCTGAGAAAATGAAGGCCATTCATCTTGAACTCCTTCTTCTATCTTTCTCTTCATTTCGCAACTCCTTGGCATTATCATCCATTTTCTATTCCTTTTGTCCAATATATGTTGAAATATAGCCCTTTTCCTTGCCAATACCAGCTCTTCTAACTATACCCTTTATCACATCCTCTCCCATCTTCTTCAGACAATTGCCCTCATTCTCACCCTCTATCTCTATCTAAAATTCAATCTCTACCTATGTCTTGGTGCTTTCTCTGCTGCCTACAAATAGGATCAAGTCTCTCCCATCCTTAAAAAACCCTAATTAAACCTTAGCATCCCCACAAACTATCATACTATTTCTCCTCCCATGGTAAGCCAAATTCCTTGAAAATGCTGTTTTCTCTCATTGTTTTTATTTCCTCTCACCTCACCTTCTAAGCCCTCTGAATTGGGTGTTCTACCCTATTACTCAACAGAACTAAACTTTCCAAAGTCATCGATGCTCTTTTACTGCCCAAATTCAATGACCTTTTCTCAATCTTCATTCTTCTTGACCTCTCTGCAGCATTTGACACATCTCCTTCTGGAAATGCTCTCCCTTCTGGAGCTTTGTGACCACTCTTCTCTTTTGGTTCTTCTTCTGCTTGTCTGATAGGTCTTCTTCTATCTCCTTTGTTGGATCATCACCCAGATCATGTCCTCTTACTGTGACTGAACTGCAAGGCTCTGTCCTTGGCCTCTTTTTCTTCTCTCTCTACACTCTCACTCTTGGTGATCTATTCAGCTCATATGGGTTTAATGGGTTTAAGGGACATGATCTGAATGCTGATCCAGCAAAAGTGACTGAAAAGTGGTCAGACAGATAAAAGAAAAACAAAGAGAGAGAAGTGACACAAAACCCCAGAAAGGTGAGCATATCCAGAGGGCGGCCAACAGTGTCAAATGCTTCAGAGAGGTCAAGAATAAAAATTGGGAAAAGTCCTTCAAGTTTGGTAGATTCCTGTGAATCTTGTCCCCTACTTGATTTACTAGCCCCAGGCATTTTCTCTCACTCTCCCTTATCTCACACCCTAACAAGACCTCTGCATCCAGATTCCTTGTCCTATTTCCTGTTTATACTTAATATTTTCTTTATTACCTTTTTTTGGCTGTATCCAGCTCCTCTCTCCTGCTTTATTTCTCCCTCTAGTACTTTTCTGGGTACCATTTGGTTCCCAGAAAACTATTACATGCACATGAGTAGCAAATGCCCTATAAGCTATCCCATGGTGGTACAGCCTCTGCTCATGCTTGGTGCTCCACACCACTTGCTATAGTAGCTATTTGGCAGAGCATTGAAGGTGTAGAGGAGGGAGGTTGGAGAGAAGTCATATAAACTGAACTAATAATACCCTGTGTGCAATGGTATATTGATCTTTAAATGTCACTAACAGATTGCTTTTTCATACCTAAAACTGGTAAGATTTGCAAACAGAAGCTAGTGAGCCATAAGTGGCTCTTTAAATAAATATCTATCTATAGCTCTATAGGTTAAAATGAATAGATGAATTCTTACTTGTGTGTTGACTCATCTCATTAATATACATATACTGTATAGTCTATGAATTACTAGTCTTGGAACTTAGTATCATGAGAATGGACATTTATTTTATCTTATTTTTATTCTGAATTTTATAAAACATCAAAAAGAGAAAATATTACCATATGCAAACAGAATAGAAAAGCAGGATTATATGCAGCGATATAAATCTCTATTATGTATAGCTTGCTTTTATAAAAGTACATAATTTTAATGTTACTTGCAGGTTATTGTTCTTAATAAGTGCTTCCTTCAGAACTTCCTTATATTTTCTTCTGTGCATTAAAAATGCTTTGGTGACTCTTTTTTCTTTGTTTTCTTCTTTTTTTCTCTTTGGGAACACCCCACCAAACCAGAAAAGAAAAACATTATCCTTGCAATAAATAAGCATAGTTAAGTAAAACAAATACATACATTTGCCATGTCCAAAAATGTATTTCTCAGAGAATGAACATTTCAAATTGGCAGTCCAGAAGACATCACAAACTCAATAAACTAAAACAGAACTTGTTAATTTTTTCTCAAGATCCACCCCACTTCCAAACTTCCCAATTTCTGTCAGAAGTAGCACCACTTTTCCAATTTTCCCATGTTTGTAATTTCTGTGTTATTTCTGACTCCTCACTCTCCTTCTTCCCACATATCCATTCAGTTGCCAATTCATACCTTTTCTATTTCCACAATATCTTTCAGCACCTTCTGCTTATTTTCGTTCACACAGCTACCACCTTAGTTCAGGCTTTCATCACCTTTCACCTAGCTTGTAGCAAAAGTCTTCTAATTGGTTTCGCTTCCTTGAGTGTTTCCTCATTCCAACCCATCCTCCACACTGCTGCCAAAGTGAATTTCCTTAAGTGTATATCATTCCTCTACTCAATAAACCCCATTGTCTCTGGGTAAAATAAAGATTCTTCTCTTCAGCTTTTAAAGCCTTTCACAATATGGCCTCAGAATAGCTTTCCCGTCCTGTTATACCTTAGTTTCCTTCTACATGCTAGTCTTCCCAAACTGACCTTCCTTCTCTTCTTCACACAAGAGGATCAGTCTCCTATCTCTGTGTTTTAGCATGGGCCATCCTCTGTGCCTGGAATACATTCCTCACCTTTCCCTCTTAGAATTCCTCACTTCCTTCAGGGTACAGCTCAAGTATCACCTTCCACGGGGGGCACTTCTTGATCTCCACACCAGCTAGTGTATTTTCTATATAACTACTTTCTATTTAACTAGCTTTATCTTATTTTTATATTTATTCTGTTGCTTTTATTATTCTATATTTTATCATATTATTTTATATTTATTCTATATATACTGACATATATACTTGCTGTTTCCCTCCAAAGAATGTAAATTCTTTGAGAGAAGGTTTAAGATCTCTCTCAGATTAGTGGGTACCCACAGTGACAAAATTATAGATACTTGACATATCAAAGAATCAATTTTTAGTGATAAACCCTTGGAAAGGCAAAAAACTTGAACTATTTTTATAGTAATGCCATTACTAGATAAATCTTCCTTTTGTGTTGTAAAATATTAGAAATATGAATAAACTTGAAATACTTTATTTGAATAGCAATGAGAAAAATAGAAACTAGGTGAGGCTTTTCTCATGGCATCAACTTTTGATTTAAACTTACAACTTTTGATTTTTAAAAAATAGCACCTACCTTTACAATTTGACTCTAAAGGAAAAGGTTCTTTTTGCAAATAAATTGTTGATTTTTTAAAGTACTCTGTTCTCCTAAGTGTTCAGATAGAATGCACGTAGTAGGTTCTGTTCCTGAGGAGGCTAAGGATGGTGAATCACTAGAGCTTGGAAGCTTGAGTTAAAGTGGGACTAAACCCTATTGGGCATCTGCACTAAGTCCTACACCAATTTGGCCAATCAGTCGATTAATAAATATTTATTATGAAAGGAAGCAAAGGGTGAATCTGAGTGGAAACCGGAGTGACGGAGCCCACTGGAAGACGAAGTGTGGCAGAGTCCAGCCCAGGAGGTTGCCCAGTGTGTCCAGACTGGTCGAGCGCAGAGCGCATGGGGCCTGCACAGCCCAGACCTAAGAGCAGACAAGCAGACTACACCAGAGAGAGCAAAAGCCCCAGCCTGCAGACTTACCGAGGACGAATCACAGTCATCTCTCAGACGGGTAGGATCATTGGAGCCAGGTAGGAGAGTTGGGCCCTCAGTGGAAAGAGCGGACTCTCTAGCTGCATTCGGCCCCCAGCCTGGAAGTTTAGAAACTGCCTGCCTGTATAATACAGGGGCTGGAATGGCAAAGTAAATTCTAGCTGCTCCAATCCTCCCATCCCTCCTTCATGAAGCAGAAAACCCAAAGATAAGTCTCCCACCCAGACTGAAATCCCAAGTTAATGGAAATAGCCCCAGGCTTGAGAATCTCCAAGAAGGGGTGTAACTGAGTTAGCCAGGAGTCTGAAGAGAAGAGAGGGTGGGGTCCCAACAAGCCCCACCTCTCCTTACCAACAAAAGCCTACTTATAGCCCAGGGGTATAGAGGCAGAAATCTGAAGTGGTCAGAGGCACCCATACCGACTCATCTACATCCCTCATTGACTTCCCTGACTTAGCCATAAACTAGCCACCCAGAGGTATTCAAAGTCAAGGATCAGGCCCTAAACTCATAGCCTGAGAAACTAAGAAACAGGAAGTCACAATGGGAAAAAAAGAAGCCGAGAAGGAGAAGGGGAAGGCAAAAAAGTCTATTCGAGCATACTATGCAGGGCAAGAACAACAAAACACACAGGACAATATAGACTCTCTACCCACACCTGGGACCACAGAAGGAAACATGATCTGGTCTCAAGCCCAAATAGCATTCCTGGAGGAGCTTAAGAAAAATTTTAAAGACCAAATCAGGGAGGCAGTGACTAACTTGGAAAAACGTCTCAGTGAAGTAATTGGAGAAAATACCTCCCTAAAAAAGGAACTTCAAAAAATAACTGAAGACCATAATTCGATAAAAATTAGAAACAATCAAATTGAAGCTCAGAATTCTATGATGCAGCAAGAGTCAATCAAACAAAACAAGACGATCGAAAAATTGCAAGAAAATGTAAAATATCTCACTGGAAAAATAACTGACCTAGAGAACAGATCCAGGAGAGACAACCTAAGAATTATTGGTCTACCAGAAAGCCATGATGAGAAAAGCAGCCTAGACAACATCCTCCAAGAGATTGTCAAAGAAAACTGTCCTGAGGTCCTGGAATCAGAAGATAAAATAACTATCGACAGAATTCACCAGACTCCTCCTGAGAGAGATCCCAAACTGAAAACTCCAAGAAATATAGTAGCCAAATTCCAGAACTACAAGATTAAAGAAAAAATTCTACAAGCAGCCAAAAAGAAATAATTCAAATATCGAGGAACTACAGTTAGGATCACACAGGACCTAGCAGCTTCTACATTAAAAGAACGGAGGGACTGGAATTTGATATTTCGTAGGGCAAGAGAGCTAGGACTACAACCAAGGATTAACTACCCAGCAAAACTGAGCATAATCTTCCAGGCAAGGAGATGGTTGTTTAATGAAATAAGGGACTTCCAGATGTTCCTGATGAAAAAGCCAGAGCTCAATGGAAAATCTGATCTCCAATTATAAGACTCAAGAAAGACATAAAAAGGTAAACAAGAGAAACACAGACTCACACATGCATAAGCGCACACACCCACACCCACAAACACACGCTCATTACTTGGGATGCAACTAGAGCAAAATGTTCACATCCATATATGTGGAGCTGATAACTGTCAATATTCAAAATCTTTATGATTATCATGACCTTCAAAAGGGTTATACTTAGATAGAGGGTGTGGGTATGAATGCACTAACCTGATGTCTAAAAAAAAAAAAACTATTAAGGGGATCAAAGGTACTGTAATGGGAAAAAGGAAAGGATGAGCTAGAAAAAGGTAAAATATGCCATCTGAAGGGACATTAAAACACACTATAGAAGAGGGGAAAGAAAGAGGGAGAGGAACATCATTTAAACACTATTCTCACTGGTTCTGGTACAAAGAGGGATCAACTTAAATCAGTGAAGTTTAAGATTTTAATGTGAATAGACACATAAATTCATTAAATAGAGGAAAAGGAGGGAGGGAGAGGAGCAATGTTTGAAATTCACTCTCATTGGTTTGGAATCAAACGGGGAGTAATTCACTCTGATAAGTATAAAAACTTACTTCATCCTATAGAAAGCAGAAGGGTAAGGGGGGGTGTGAAAAAGAGGAGACTAAAGGGGGGGATTAGAAGGGAGGGAAACAGTAATAAGGGGAGAGGGTAGGTCAAGAAGAGGGATCACTGGGTGGGAACACTGAGGGAGGGGGTGGTCAAAAGGGAAAACTTCAAGGAGGGGAAGGGAGAAGGAAGAAACAAAAACATAAACAGGGGAGGGAATAGGATGGAGGAGA